>JAJOZX010001025.1:0-595000 GCA_023014485.1 Bathynomus jamesi | reverse complement strand
ACTTAGATAAAGTACTCTTCTGTATGCATACAAAAATATTGAGTTCTAGTGTGAATTAACATCAGAGACAGGTCGAAAGGGGGGGAATGGGTTCGTACAAAGTTACATTTAGCATCAGAGACAAGTCGAATTGGGTTAAAAAATTCAAATTCGTAGTAATTCGTACTTTCTCAGTATTTCGACAAGGGTAGAGCCCTAAATCTATCGAATTAGCGAGGGGTTACTGTATATATATATATAAAGAACGACGCTTGTGTAGAAGAGCGTTCCGCACAAGATGAGGAGGGAGAACAAGCAAATGAAAAATGAGGTACCAAGGATCCCGATTAGTCAATACTCGTAATTCTCCTACACACGAGCGGAATCAAATGCCCTAAGGAGGCACCTTCGCATGCCGTATATATATATACACATTTATATATATATATATATATATATAATGAGGTCAAATTTTCTGAACGTTGATGCTGGAATTAGAGTGGAAAATCTCTGAACTTCTACATCAGGATATAAAATAATGAGTATTCGAATCAAATCAATGACCGAGATAAAGTCAGATATTCCAATTTGAAGAAGCCCTTTCACGTAATGATCCGTGTTGGATGAAGGTTTAAATCCAAAGAATTACAGACCGTTTCTCTTTCAGATAAAAAGTTTAATATAAAAACTAAAAATAATGAAGGAAATCTTCATTAAATTTGCATTTGAAAATCTGTATTAAATTAGCTTCAGTTATAAATTATGATCATAGTTGAAATGTGTTAAAATCGGGCTCTCCAAATACCAAATATGAGTCTGGGGTTACGTTACACTATATCGTCTTAACTCTTCGTTGTCAGTACGAAATTCTTAATAGGACTTTAGCATTTTCAGAAATTAAATAATAATTTAAAAAAATAGTTTATACCTCAAAAATTTAAATCTGAAAATAAGAAATTTCATTTTTTAGTATTACGCTCATTAAGCGTAACGGCAAATATACAGGGTGATTAAAAAAAATAAAAATAAAAATATATATAAAGTTATTTCTGGGAACCCCCCTTTTTTTTGGATCACCCTGTATATTGATATTTCATTTACGAAGCCTCAAAACCAATTTAGTTTAAAACTAAACAATTTTAATACAGTGAATCCGAACAATAAATTTGAACAAACGGTTTAGATTTAATTAATTTCAAAACGACAGAATATTTGGTACTTCGTCGGAAAATATGCTGGAAGTGACAGAAAAAAAAATCTTTTTGACAGAACTCCGAATGTAACTGACAACCGTGTTCCAATAACATTTTTCATTTCAAAATAACAAAATTGGGAATTAAATTATGTAACTTGTTAAGTAAAATGTAATTTTAAATTTCATTGACGCTTTGGATTTTGAGTTTAGCAATAATCTTTACTGGCAGAACTACGAGTTCGTATATATTCCGTAAGAAGCGCGATTAGAGTTACCAGACGTCTGGCAAAAGGAGGACATGTCCTCCTTTTCAATCTCATGTCTTATGTCCGGCAGACATTTTAAATATGTTGATATCGTCCGGCTTTTTACTTAAATATGATCCAGACTTAAAAATGAGCTTCCCACAAGCTCAAACGACCCAATTAATACCTGACATGTCCTCCTTTTGCCAAACGTCTGGTAACCCTAACTGCACAATATGATCTGGAGGTATAAATACAGAAAATATAAACTGGTTGACTCATAGTTTAAATGCACCGAAACGGCACGAAGAGACTTTCCCTTTTTGCTCTTCAATTTTAGTTTTATAAATAATTCGTTTTTGTAACTATTCTTAGCTAAAAGGAAACATTTACATTTTATGCGACTTTTTTTTTTCAGTTATAAATTTAGTAACATTTGGGAAAGAAATCTTAGTCCTGAGTAAGCAGATACCAAATACACTTTCTCATTCCTTTTCCGTCCAACGCAATGGTTAATCGGTATTTTCAATCTTTCATCTACTCAACCGGTCAACTCTGGAACAATCGTCCTCAATCCATCTTTCCTCCTGTCTATGACCTCCCATCTTTCAAACGCGGAGTGTCTAGGCATCTCGAAAACCCCGAACCTTGCCCTTGGCTCCTCCTTCCCGCCTAAAAAAAAATGTTTGCGGCCGAAATATTATATAGTTTTACTGCGTATATTAAAGACATAATGTATATAACCTTAATAATAAATTAAAAGATCGAGACAGATTTAAAATACCTAAAATTATATAATTCAGGTAATCTTTTCATAGAAAGTTACATTATAATTTAATTTTCTACGTTTTAGTCAAACTATTTTAAATTCTTACTCAGAATTTACCTTTTGTGGAAACCTTCTTTTTCACACGTATTTAACATTTTTTTACATCAAAATGTAAATCTGTTGAATGATTCCTTTTAAAACGAGACTGATTTGGGAATAGCCACAATAATCATGAAGTCCAGTTCACAAAATTTTTTCGAACAGTTAAAAATATAAAAATGCAAATGAGATTAGTTCGTAATTATTACTGAAGACTCGTATACATTAATAGATTTATTTTAAACTAATATTATGGTACAAACTTCCCATATATAGATTGCTCGTACCTCGTGAGGAATGGACGCGTTGTTTCTCTCTCTCTATTAACATCCAAATAAAAAAGGGAATAAACTTCTCGGCGGCGGTTTATTGTGTTTACACCCGAAAGTGTATAAAGTATCAGTAAATCCGTGCATATAAATTATAAAGTGAAATTCATTAAATTTAAGAAAGTGCAATACAGTTTACATAAATTATTTTATCACCAGTTTAACGTATATATTTAAACCCTAATACGGTTGGCATTCGAGAAAAATTTGAAACAAGGCAGGAAAAAGGTCATAAAACGCAAAGATCAGAAAACCCTCGTGACCATCGAGAGGAAAGAAAAGCGAAAGAAAGGAAAACAAATAAAGTTTGTGTGTGTATTTCTTTTTACGATAATTAATGAATTGGACCATGGGTCCAAATTCTCACCTAATCTGCAATTTGTGTAATTTGGAAACAACTGAAAATGCAGGAATCGGGTGTGATTTCTGTCAAAAACTGCACGACTATATCTGCATGAATTGGGATGATAGGAAAATATCCCTCGTCTCGAACGCAAAACAGATCGCGGGAGTCAAATTTCTGTGTGACGCATGCACACAGCCTGTAAACTCTTTTGCGGTATTTAAAGAAATGGAGAAATCGAATACGAGTGCCACAGAAAAGGAGGAAATAATGGGGAAACAAGAGTCCCAAAATGTCCCAATGCAGCAACGGATGGATGAGAGAAAAAACAAATAAAAATATAACACGAAATGAAGTAAACTGCCCAACGAGGAAAATAATAAAAAGCTAAAAACTAAAAACGTAGGATATAAACAACCGTCAAATACTGAAAACGTAAGAAAGGCCAAGAATAATAGCAAAAACAATGATAAGAATAATGGAAATAATAAAAATAATGATAATACCAAAATTAAAAACAGAAAATAATCAGATGACAAGAAATAGAAGTGTAGAAAATACCGTCTGTAAATACTACGCTAAAGGGCACTGCAGATATCGGGATGGGTAATGCATCTTGCACATCCCACGTTATGTACCTCACATTATACAAGAGGATATTGCAAATTTGAAAAGAAGTGCAAATTCCACCAACTTACTGTCTGCAACACCTATGCAAGATATGGAAGGTGCAAATACGGACAAAAATGCCGTTACCACCACCCTCAAAGGAAGGCGACAGGTGAACAGGAAAAACGAACATCAAAGAGGGCTACCAATTTTTTAGACGTAGCCAACACAATTCAGCTGCTAAATACCATCCAGCAAATACAAAGTCAGCTGACAAATATAGGAATCCGAGAGCCGGACAGAAGGCACGCACAAAGCCACTTCATGCGTTATCGGGACAACAGGTACCGACAAAGATAAAGAGAAGCAAATTCTCGGAACCACATGTATGTGAAAACGATAGAGAAAAAATAAAAATAATCGTAGCCAACATTCAGGGCCTTAAATCAAATCATTCCCCGGATAAAGTTTTATACCTGAAAGGACTCGTGCAAGAAACAGGAGCAGACTTTGCATGCCTCACGGAAACCCATCTAAATGACTGCCAGGCGAACTGTGAAAACTGAGTTCTGTGTTGACAAAAAATAAATACAAATTTACATTTATAACATACTCGAAACCGACAGAACAGTGAGACGTAAAGGAGAACGTGCTATTTACACACGCGAAAGACATATGGCAGAAATGACTATAAGTACTTGAAACATCTACGTTAAATGTGTAGCAGCAAAAGTTGAAAAATTAAATATGGTACTAATTGTAATGTACAAACCCCCGAACACGCCAACTTTAAAATTCTTAGATTCTATTACAGAGGTCAGAAACTGGGTAAAATATCTACATTCTCCAACCCCAAATATTTTTTTCTGTGGTGATTTTAATTTTCCATTCATGAAATATAAAAGGATAGGAAAAAATATATGTATACACCAGGACAAGAGGGGCACACGGGAAGACCAGAAGCAGGTAAAAATGCTACTAGCTCTAGCCGATGAATTTATGTTAACACAAGAAATAATAGAAAACACAAGAAAAAACAACTGCCTAGATTTGGTATTCACAAACAACAGCACCCTAATTGATAACGTAGAAATATCCCCAACCATAATATTGGATCACAACATTAATGAAATAACAACCAATATAAAAGCAACAGGAAAGGAAAAAACACGAACAATAGAAAGAAACAAATTCGAAATTTTTAATTTTCACTCCAGAGCTATAAACTGGGAAGGTGTTGCATCCAGCATGGAAATAATAGATTGGAAAGCCATCTTCAAGGCCAAGACAACGGAAGAGATGCTAAGGACCTTAGAGGAGAAGACGCTGAAAATTGTGGAAAGACATGTCCCAAAAGAGAGAAGCAGGTTCGAGAGACAAAAGAGGTCATTGTTCCGAAAGAGAAAAAGAGTGACTGCAAAATTAAATAACTGCAAAGACAACGACATCAGAAAAATATTAAATGATAAACTGCAGAGTATAGATTGCGTCATACAGGAACTAATTGAGAAGCATACAGAAAAAGAAGACGACGACGCTATAGAAGCGATAAAGGTTAACTCAAAGTACTTCTATAATTTTGCAAAAAGGAAATCTAAAAATCACACGACTATCGGACCTTTGAAAAATGAAGACAAATGCTTTATCTGATGATCTAACAGAAGTATCTGAAATATTAAGAGCTCAGTACGAATCATCTTTCAGTACCCTAAAAATTGACAAACTGATATGCGATAGAAATGCATTTTTTGAAGAACTACAAGGGGAAAGTATAACGGACTTCGACTTTACGGCGGATGATATTACACGAGCTATAGGGAAACTAAAAGCACACTCAGCGGCAGGACCGGACAAATGGAATGCCACACTGATCAAAAACTGCAGACGACATTCAAGAAGCAGAAAGGAAATAGACGAAATAAATGAAATAAAAAATGGCAAAAAATACGAAATAATGTGTGAATTACTGTAAATCCAGAAAGTTGAATAGAGTTGGATTATGTTTAATGGAATGCGCCGCGTACCAGATCTGCGATTGCAAAAATGAAGTAGACCGGACCACGGGTTTAAAATGCATTCTATGCAGTACATTTAAACATTACGAATGCATAAACTTAGATAAAAGGGACAGGAAAATGATAAATAGAATAAACAACAAAATCATAGGCTTTTATGGCTTTGTGCTCGCCAAGTGAATGGAAAACAATAGGAAGGTAACACAAACGGGAATGGAGAATGGTGAAATAGTAGAATCAGTTGCAACAGGTTCACCGACAGAAAACCAGAAAACGTCAGAACACGCCGACACAAACGAAAATGGGATTCAGGACACGAGGAAAACACACTACAGGGAGGTGCAGAAGTAACCTTAAACGAAGGCATACCCCTTGTACAAGATAGAGACACCATGAACGCAAATGAAAACACATCAAAAACTAAAAAAAACACTGAGTAGGGAAAAAGTGGTGGTAAAAGAGAGGAAATAAATTGAATACCATAGGACTCGTAAGAAATCTAAACGACCGACCATATGCGAATATTATACTAAACAGGTTCGTGCAAATATGGCTCAAACTGTATGTTTCATATAATCACCCCAAAAAATGTTTCTATATGATGAGTGGAAGCTGCAAGTACGGAACAAACTGCTACTTTTTCCACCCTTTTATATGCAGACAGTCAATTAGAGAGAAAAAAAAATGTCTAGATATGGAATGCCCGTATTTTCACATTAAGGGTGAAGAAGGGAATGAGAAAGAACAGCTCACATCCTAAGTAGAAGTAATAACGATAGCAATAAAGTATATTTTTTAGAGGAAATGAGAATGATAAAAGTTAACAAGCTAACAAGCAAAGACAGAACTTCGAAAATATATGCACCCCAGCATTACATACATCACCCTTCTATTGAACACCATCCACCGTTAATACAACAACCACAGTGGTATGAAAGGCCGCAGCCCCAATACTCCCAAGTGCAGCGGCCCAACCAATAACACCAAACAGGAACGACAACATTGACAGGAAACGACCATTATGTAGGAAAACCGAACACGAAGATTAGAAACCCTGTAAATATACAAAGAATTTTAATTTCCCATTCATAACATGGAAGAAAAATGACGGTTTTATATATATATATATATATATATATATATATATATATATATATATATATATATATATATGTTTCATGGCAACATTACAAAAGATGACATAACATAACCCAGGCAATAATGCTATTAGATGTTATGTAATATTATGCTCTTACTCAGGAAATCTGTGAAGCCACTAGAAAGGAGAACGTTTTGGATTTAATTTTGACAAATAACAATGAGATAATAATAAATAAAAAGGTAACGCACACAAATTTCTCCGACCATAACCTAGTCGATATGCAATAGTAGATTGTGAAAATATAAATAAATATTTAAGGAAAGTAAATTGGGAATTACTATTTCACGAGAAGACGCCAGAAGAAAACTATATATAATAGAAACTGAAACTAAACCTATATTACTGAAGCATGTTCCGCAGAGACATAAAAGGAAATGTAGCAAGTTCGAGAGAAAAATCAGGACACTATTTAGACAACGGAAACAAACCGTAAAAATCTCCACAAGTGCGTCCGTTGATAAACGGAGTGGCCTAATACACAAATAACCCTAAAAAACTCGACTGTCTGGAAAGAAGACGCAAGCGGTACACAATAATATACATATGGAAAATACTCGAGGGTTTTGTTCCTAACCTCAGTAATGAAATAGAAACAAACTGGAATGAGAGAAGAGGCAGATTTTGTACTGTCCCAGCCGCGGTGGGACAGGGGTCATGAAAACGATGATGGAAAATACCCTCGGAATACGAGGTCCAAAGCTTTTTAATGTCCTGCCAAAAGAAGTGAGAAACCTTCAGCACACCGACCTATATAATTTCATGAACCAACTGGACAAGTTCCTGTACAAAGTCGCTGACCACAGTAACCAGTAGAGCATGGTTAATTAATCATTTTTGGGAAAAAGTGATGAAATTTTCTAATTAATCAATGATCAATTGATTGAAAATTATTAAAAATTAAATACTTGTGAAAAGGGTAAGAAAGAACTTTATTGTTTCTGTTGCGTGAGATAAGACCGAAGAAAACATTTTGCTCGAACATTTACTTTTAGTTCAAGAAATCAGGCATAGGCGGATTAGACAGTTTATACATGCAAAAAGGTGCCAAATTCAAATGTCATATTACAAAATTTATGGTAAAATAATAATGAAATTATAGGGAAAATTAATCATTTTTTATCATTTTCTAAAAATTTTTTTTGATTAATTAATGATTAAATTCGAAACAATGATTAATTTATTAACTAATTAACCCTAACCATGCCCTACTGACCAGCCATGCGTGGCTGACTACGAGGGTAGGAGGAGAGCAGAAAGCAATTCCCTCCAATGAAGCGGGATGCTGCAGAGGGGTCGACCATATATATATATATATATACAATAAAGCAATGAGACAATACAAACTTAAGAAAAAGAATTAAAACTTTGTCAAAGTTTCAAGTTCTTTTATGGACGGGAATTGAAGAGGCTGACGTTGACACACCAACGTACAGTAAACAGGGACACCAAAGACTCTTCTAATCCTTATAAAATTCTTAGATAAACATACCTTTGTATGAGCTTTTATTATCATTTACACACACACACACACACAATATCAAAGGCTAAACTTTGGTTAAGTAAATGTTATATAGAAGGGAACCATCAATTCAAACTACAGTAAATAGTTTCATAAATTTAACGCTATTAATTGGAACCTTTTGAGAATTTTCCTTGAAAGAACACATAAATAGGTAATTTGTAAGAGCAATTTCGGAACAGTTTCTTCTTATTACTAATTTACGTCATTTTTATGGCATTTCAGAGGAAAAAAATCTTGACTCGTTCGAAATAACTTCTTTTAAGTAATGGTCTCTCTCTCTCTCTCTCTCTCTCTTTCTCTCTCTCTCTCTCTCTCTCTCTCTCTCTCTCTCTCTCTCTCTCTCTCTCTCCGCAGGGGGTATAAAGGTTATGCACGTTCCTTCTGGGTGTAGTAAACTTTATACTTGGGGTGTGACAGCCCTCCGGTCCCGAGTCGGGGGATTCTAGAGAAATTGGCTGCCAATTCCTTTAGGTTCTCTCTCTTTCGGGAGGGCGGGTGAAGTCTGTTGTACAAACCTGTCCCGTGGGTTACTAGGACCCCTTCCCATCCCATTCTGTCCTTTTAGCTTAGGTTAGGGATGTTCTCCTCTGACTGCAGAAAAAAAGAAAAACTTTTAGTATTGTCTTTTTCTCTACTGTTACGATTAGGACGCTACTGCTATCTCATGCGTGGGAAGAGAGGCTTGGAACCTCTATAAATAACACCATTTAACTTCAGTTGTAGGTAAATATTTAGAGGGGATAATAGCGAGTAGGATTGTTGACCATTTGGATTCTTACAAGCTACTTGGGGACTCCAACATGGGTTTAGACGGCATAGGTCGTGTCTCACCATCATGCTCGAGTTTTTCTACGTCATGTTGAGTGAGTATGATAAGAGTAGGGCGATTGATTAGAAGGCCTTTGATAAGGTACCTCACCGCCGGCTAAAGGCCGAAGTGCGCGCACTGGGAATTGGTGGGGAAGTAGGTAGGTGGATTGGAAACTGGCGAAAAATGCCACAAAGTTAATCCCTTTCTTTAGGCATATGGGCTACAATCGACGCTTACGTGACGCGGGTTCAAAGATGTCGATTTTAGAAGCATGTTTAGTTCAAATGATAACCCAACTCGCAACAATGGTTAGAAGTTGGATTTGAAAAGATTTAGGACTAGTATATGTGGGAATTACTTTAACACGTTGATAGTTTAAGATTAAAACATAAGAAAACTCTGCAGGAGTTCGCTTGCACGGTGTCTCTGTGAGCAAGGTAAATATCGAGCTATTTTTATATTCTCCACTTTCCTGTAAAATTTCCTTGGCTACTTTTCCAGGGTCAAGGTATTTTCTTCAACCTTTTTCCGTACCTGCCTCTGGCAGGGAGGGAGCGGAGGGTGGGGAGAGAGCCTTCTACTTTTGTATCCAGTTTTCTACTACTGCTAGGATAGTTGAAAGAAAAATAAACTTTTACAGAATTTTCCCTGGCACCCGTTGCCATTGGTACCTCCTCGGTATGGGCCGCAAGGCCTTTTGAGGTACTTCTTTTCCTTGTAACTCCTTGTAACTCTCTCTCTCTCTCTCTCTCTCTCTCTCTCTCTCTCTCTCTCTCTCTCTCTCTCTCTCTCTCTCATAGAATAGACAAACTGAGCGCGTTTAAGGCTCCTGGGCCAGACCAGTTTCTCCCCAGTGTTTTGCGAGAAGTGCGCGACCAGGTGGCTCCCCACCTGGCTACAGTCTTCAACAAATCGTTGGTGATGGGCCAGGTGCCTGGTGACTGGAGGGAGGCCAACGTGACCCCTATCTTTAAGAAAGGGGATCACGAAAGTCCAGGGAACTATCGTCCTATTAGTCTTACTTCAGTTGTAGGTAAATTATTAGAAAGGATAATAGCTGATAGAATCGTTGACCATTTGGATTCCCACAAGCTGCTTGGGGACTCCCAACATGGGTTTAGACGGCATAGGTCGTGTCTCACCAACTTGCTCGAGTTTTTCCACGTCATGTTGAGTGAGTACGATAAGAGTAGGGCGATTGATATACTTTATCTCGACTTTCAGAAAGCCTTTGATAAAGTACCTCACCGCCGGCTAATGGCGAAAGTGCGCGCGCTGGGTATCGGTGGGGAAATAGGTAGGTGGATTGAAAACTGGCTGAGGAATAGGCGGCAGAGGGTGGTAATTAAAGGGGCTAGTTCGGGTTGGGCCTCGGTCACTAGTGGGGTTCCTCAGGGTTCCGTTTTGGGGCCGCTGTTGTTTACCATTTACATAAATGATATCGACGGTGGCATCGTCAGTCGGATCGCCAAATTCGCTGATGACACCAAGCTTGGGGCCAATGTTGGGACGCCCGAAGCGATCGAGGAACTGCGTGCGGACCTAGGTAGGATAGGAGAGTGGTCCGAAAAATGGCAAATGCCGTTTAACTTGGATAAATGCAAAGTGATGCACATTGGCTACGCCAATCCCAAGTCGGACTACTCGATGTTGGGCAGTAATATCGAGGTGACTGATTTAGAAAAGGACTTGGGTGTGCTAATTAGCAGCGACCTTAAGTTTACGAAACAGTGTGTAGAGGTGGAAAAGAAAGCCCAGAAACTATTGGGTTATATCAGAAGGCAATTTCAGTTTCGGAACAAGGAGATTGTGCTCTCACTGTACAATTCCCTTGTTCGGCCGTACCTGGAGTATGCTGTGCAGTTCTGGTCGCCCACCCTCAGGAAAGATATTGAGAGACTGGAGCGAGTGCAGGCGAGGGCCACAAAGTTGATCCCTTCCGTTAGGCATATGGGCTACAATCGACGGTTACGCGCCCTGAACTTGTTTTCGCTTGAAACTCGGAGGCTGCGCGGTCAACTGATCGAGGTTTTCAAGCTCTTACGAGGGTTCAACGATGTCGATTTTAGAAGTATGTTTAGTTTAAATGATAACCCAACTCGCAACAATGGTTGGAAGTTGGATTTGAAACGGTTTAGGACTAGTGTGTGTGGGAATTACGTTACGTATAAGATCTGTGACACATGGAACAGGTTACCTTCGGAAGTTGTGAACAGTTCCTCTGTGGATCAGTTCAAGAAAAGGTTAGACGAAATCTTGCACACTATTTGAGTGTGTAAAGACATTTAGGACCTCAGTCTGCGGAAATTTCTTTTCCTATAAAATAGTTAATATCTGGAACCAACTGCAGGAGTTCGCTTGCTCGGTCTCTGTGAGCAAGCTAAATATAGAGCTATTTATATATTCTCCACTTTCCTGTAAAATTTCCTTGGCTACTTTTCCAGGGTCAAGGTATTTTCTTCAACCTTTTTCCGTACCTGCCTCTGGCAGGGAGGGAGCGGAGGGTGGGGAGAGAGCCTTCTACTTTTCTATCCAGTTTTCTACTACTGCTAGCATAGTTGAAAGACAAAATTTTCCCTGGCACCCGTTGCCATTGGTACCTCCTCGGTATGGGCCGCAAGGCCTTTTGAGGTACTTCTTTTCCTTGTAACTCCTTGTAACTCTCTCTCTCTCTCTCTCTCTCTCTAACACCTCAGCCTCAGGTACTTAAAATGTCTGACGAGGAAACCTAATAAGAGAAAAGATATAAAGCTGTAAATAAGATAAAAAAAAGGCTTAAATAAACATAATAACTCAATAAGTTAACAATTAAGAGTGAATAAAAGAGACAAAATAAAAAAAAAACATTTAAAGCATATTACAGTATAAGTATAGAGTTTTTTCATTGTTTTCGAAATACTCGTAAAAGAACGCTGGCCATAAATTCGATACGAAAAAAAAACAATAAATTGTTTTCTTCGATGATTTTGATAAATGAAGCATTCGTTCGAAACAGCAAATTTATGTGTTCGTCGAACGATGCAATATTAACGTCAATTTATTCGACATTATAAACATGGTAGAATTTTATCGGCAAAAGTATTTATTATTTTAACGATGAATGACCCTAAAATTAATATATATAATTATATATATAAAACCTTACGACCTTACAACGGTTCCGCACGATGATTCCTCATTTCGCGAAGGTCAAGCTTGTCGCCCCTCCTCTCGAGTTGGCCTGGTGAAGTAGTGACTTGGTTTCTTGTGCTCTCCACCTCACATAGCAAGGTACGTCCGGCTCATCGGGGATTGTTCTGAGCCAGGCGTCTAATCTTCTTTTGAAGATGTCCACTGCAACTCCCTTCGTGTTTCTTAGGTCTTTGGGGAGCTGCTTAAACAATTTTGGTCCTCTCACAACAAAACTATTTTCTTTCAGGGTTAAGGATGTTCTCTGTCTCGCCTTTAATTTGGGAATACGACACAGTCTACAGTTTCTATTTTCCACCGTTGTTTGGGGAGTTATAGGGTTCAGAGTAAGATTAGGGACTAGTTTCTCCACTATTTTCCTTTCCAGTGAATATAGGTCTAGTTCGCGTAAACTTTCCCAGTAATTTAGTTCTTTGCACCCGTTGATCTTGGCTGTGAAGCTTCTCTGGATCTCTTCTAGCTGTCTAATGTCTTCTTTTTTATATGGGGATGTTAGGACCGAGCAGTATTCCAATTTGGGTATGATCAGGGTTTTCAGTAGAGGAATCATTACATTCCTATTCCTTCATTTAAATGTTCTCAATATCTACGCCGTTATTCTCTTTGCTCTGTTTACTGCTATCTTATTTTGTGTTTCAAATTTCGCATCATCTGTCATTACAACCCCTAAATCTTTTGCCTTAGAATTTCTCTGAATTTCCTGTCCATTTGGGGTATAATATTCTATGGATTTTAGGTCTTTTCTTTTTCCGTACCGTAACAGGTGAAATTTCTGTGTTAAACTTCATATTGTTGTCTTCCGTCCACTTGTAGATTCTGTTCATGTCGGTTTGTAGAGATCCTATATCTTCTGGGCTTCTTATTTTTCTACTGATCTTTGTGTCATCCGCAAAGGATGTTACTGTGCTGTCTCTGGTAACGTCCTCATCTCTGTCAGTTAGCATGATTATGAAGAGTAGTGGAGCTAATATTGTTCCTTGTGGTACTGAGCTGAGGACTCTGATTCTGATGAAGATACTCCTTGTACTGTAACACTTGCCGCCGTTCACTAAGGAAATTATATATCCATTTCCCTACTTTTCCTGTTATTCCCATATCTTCAGTTTATGTATTATGATTCCATGGTCACACTTGTCGAACGCTTTAGCAAAGTCTGTATATAGTACATCATCGTTTTCATTACTTTCCAGTGCATAAATAATGTTGTTGTTGTGTTCCATTAGTTGTGATAGGCATGATCTGCCTGACCGAAGCCCATGTTGGTTATCATTGAATTTTTTCTGAGTTTCCAAAAAGTCAGATTTTCTGTCTAACTAATTCTTTCATATATTTTAGTGAGATGAGATGTAAGCGACACTGGCCTATAGTTTTTGGCCTCGGATCGATCTCCTCCGTGTATACATATATATAATCACCACTTTATAGGGTCACCAATTTATAGTGCCGAAGTTATAGACACTAGACACTGCTTTTATAATGGTAACTTAACTGAGGCAAGTTTATAGAGCCTAATTTGTATTGGCTATTGATTCTTAACGAAAATAATATAGGCTTCGGTTCTTTAAAATTTTTATAGGTTAACGAGACACTTACTGTAATTAAATAATTAATTAGTTCTTTGGGGTCACAAGGTAGCAAACGTATCAAAATTCACAGGAAGGACTAGGCTGAAACTGATTTTTCTTTTACCTAACAAACACCTAAACGTTCACAGTGAATAACATTATAATGACTTAAATTGAATGTGCAGTAAGACAGTGATCGAATTATTGGAATTAATGTTAATTACAATGAAAGACAAATACACAGTATATAAATGGAAGTTAAATTAGATTATTAAACGAATTATAAGATGACGCAAGAATGAATTTCATTTCCTTTACGGATGAAAGAAATGATAAGTAGGCCGAAGCGAGGGTCTATTTAACAAGATGACACATCTTCAAAGGACGAGCGATGACTGAGGATACTTTGACTGGTGAATCTTGAGGATGTGAGTCTTGGCTGATGGTCGCTTCCTCTCTCTAGTTTGTGACTAGGTCAGATTCTTTAATGGCATTTTGGTCTGAAAGCTTTTGGAGTTCCCCTACGGTATTGTGGGAAAGTTTTACAAAACTGATATCTGAATCCAGGCTGTTACAAAATTAAGGTGATCCTTGGTATCCGAAGGAACCATCTTCGTCGTTAGTCCGAATGTGTCGCTCATTAACGAGAAAACCGTTTCTCGACGTACCCTCACATTGTTACCTAGAAAGCCTTTTTCGGTATAGATTCCTGCTGGTAACGAAGAATCGCGGATGTTTCCAGTAAACTGTGACGATCGTGTTTTTGTTTGTGTTTATTTAGAAGTTTCTACAGACATCTGAACCTCTAAGAATACTGTATAGGCAAGAAAAACTTTCGTAAGGGTGACCTTTTCTTGAAGCCATTCCATGTGCACTTGAGAAATATATTATACGGAGTTTCTGCAGTAAAAGTTATAGACCTAAAATGCAATGCTTTATGAGCACCACTATATAATGGTTCCCGCGAAGAACCGACAAGTTTAGCGATCGAATGTTTATCCAGATGAACACGTTCGCAAATAAGATTAGGTTAAGTTAGGTATAAACAGAGTTGGGCACGTTGCTTTCTATAAGTAACGGCGTTACCGCTACTGTTACACTGATAAAAAAAGTAGCGTCGTTACCGCTTGTTACTTCTCTGAAAAAGTAACGTGTTGCCGTTACCGCTACCGTTACTTTTAAGAAACGACTAAAGAGTAAAAAAGCCTTAATAATACCAAATTATACTCTATATGACAAAAACAAAAACTCAAATAAAAAAAAAATGGCCTGTCCAAAAAAAAACTAATCTTGCAGATTTTTTTAGGTGTGTGTTGTTCGATTTCAGGAACACTAGTTTTTCAAAATTGGCATCTGATAGTCCTCCTCGTTTGGAGGAGCTAACAGCTAATTAACAGCTAATAAATGATACTAGTCAAATGATGAGTTTGAAATGTAACGAGTAACGATTGAAATCGCTCTAAAAAGTAGTGCCGTTATCATTTTCGTTACATCTCGAAAGTAACGACGTTACCGCTACAGCTACTAAAAAAGTAACGCCGTTACTCCCAACACTGGGTATAAATACTCTTAAATAAATCTAATAAAACTCTATTGGTCAGTATTTCCAGTCTAGTTTATTTTAATAGATAAAAACTCGTAATAAAAGCGAGATTTATTTTACGGAGAAAAAGATTTAGCTCAAAACTATAATATACATCTTCAGATGACATGAAGATGGCCAAAATTTTAAGTTGAATCATAAGCTTCATAAAATAAACGTTTTTCCTTTCTCCCTGTATTTTATTTTATATCATTCAAGAGAAAATATTGAGACTGAAAAATCTAAAAAGTCCTGCGCTAGTGTCTCCGACCAAATTCCATTCAGTTACTGCAAAATCTGTAATTAATACTCAACCTAACCATAACCTAACCTAGCTTTGAGATCTGGACTGACTCGCGACCGCTAAACTTATCGATTCTCTGGAATTCAGTCAAAAAAAAAATATAACATCATAAAAATACATATTATTATCATGTAAATTACTTAAAAATGAATTATTATTCATTATAACAAGAGCAAATAGCAAAAGATTTTATTTTTAAAAATGTGAAACGTTGTTTTGCCATTTTTCAAAATTAAACGTTTTCATATTTTTCACGTTAGCGTTCGTTAGATTTTTGTCTCAAATAGTTTTACCCTAAATTAAATTTAATCTCGTTTTTTATTTTTACAAAGATGATTTTAATAAAATTGTATTTCTAACTTCATTATCAAGAAATATATTATGGAGGTATATTTTCTGCTATAATGTATATATAAGATGTCCCAAAAAAATGTCCCTATTTCTATTTGCTTGTTATTTTATAATGGGTGTATATTTTATTATTGTAGTTTCTCGTTTAGAATTGGGTTTTTATCCTGCATATATGTATATGCATACACCTATACATTTCTAAACTTTCATTACTTAATAACTAATAAATATTATGTATTAAACCTGTTCTTTTACCATTTCATACTTGAAGCTATAACTTTTCCTAATTTCTACGAAAGAAAAAATTAAGATCGTGATTTCATGTGACAAATTCTGTGACGCAGGTGCGCAGGAACTTTTGATGCAGAGATCCATCCGATAGAAAGACAATATCACGAATTGTTAGAAAATTTCAAACAAAAGAAAATGTAAGCAATCAACATAAGGAAATAGTGGTAAGCGACGATCTACAAATACTGTACAACACGTAAATATGGTTCTTGGAATTATTGCGCGCAGTCCGCAGAAGTCATTTCGACGTGTGTCAGCGGAAGTAGGTATTTCACGAACATCTGTGCATGGTATACTTCTTACCGAATTAAACTTTTTTCCTTAAAAAAATCACTCACAAGCCTCAGTGACTAATGTTCAAACACAAAAACGAATGGAATTCGCAGCATGGATGTTGGCAAAGCTGAAAGAAGATCCTGAGTTTTTGAAACACATCCACTTCACTGATGAGTGTCATTTACATTTGTCTAGGGTCGTGGTTTGCAACCTTTTTCGTATGATTACCCAAAATCCAATTCTAATCCATCTCCATAACCCCAATCATTAGATATTATTTTTATAACTTCTGGATCGCGTGTCATTACCCCAAAAAATAGTTGTCATTACCCCAGTGGGGTAATTTTACCCCTAGGTTAGGAACCGCTGGTCTAGGGAGATTAATAAACAAAACTTTTGCTCTGGGGAAGTCATGCTGGCTCTCCAATAGAGCTTCCACGTAGTGTTGCTAAACTCAACACTTCGGTCGCTGATGGGTGGTATGGTGTAGTGGCGTCCATACTTCTTTGAGAATGAAACTGAAACGCAAAATTCATATAGTCAGATTCCTTACTACACCTAATTAGTTTGTCCTGTAAAAGAAATAACTGCATTACCCCCAGATTCACAATGGTTTCAGCAGGATGCAGCACCTCTACACACACACACACACACACACACACACACTGCTTGTGAAACTCGCAACTTTTTGAGGAAGCATTTTCCCGGACGACTAATCTCCCTTCATGAGCCAGTGGAATGGCCCCCATACTCACCTGACCTCACACCCCTTGACGTTTTTTGTGGAGTTACATAAAAGACAGGATCTATTCTACCAAACTTAAGACACTTGAAGACTTAAAGAACAAAGTCTATGAGGTAACCAACAATATCCCAGCTGAGTTATTTCCAAAAATTATGTCAAGCATTTGTGTAAGGTTGAATATTGTGTTAGAAAAAATGGCGATTACACTGAATATATTGTTTAATTGAGGTTAATAAACTCCTGTGTTTTACGTCCCTATTGCGTTTGTCTTTGTGTCTACATTTTTTTTTTTAACTTAAAACACTTATTTAGAAATAGTGACATTTTGGGGGGAGACCCGGTATATATGCAAAATTTACCTCCCCTACTATGATTCAAACCCGCGACCTCTTGAACAGGAATCGAGCGCGCTACCGACACACTACGACGAAGTAAAAGTTAACACAACCTGTCATATATTTAAACAACTGAGAGAACACATAACACTTTACGTCAAGGGGTATTTTACGGGCTTCCCCCTTCCCCACTCGAGACAGATTTGAATTAAATGCTTAGACTCTCTGGTGTAACTTGGGGTAACACCTCCAGACGCAGGCGTTATGCGTTTTCTCGTTTTTTTTATGTGCCTCGGTGATTACCATCACTGGCTACGAATCCAACGGCCGGGTTTGATTCCCGTCGAGGGCAGTCGGCGTGTAGCTTTCCCAGCTGTTTATCCTTCCTTTGACTGGAATGGTTGCCATAAAAATTCTCCAAACAAGGCGGGATGCTGCACAGGGGTTGAACGCAGGACACAGGTCGATACTGAACATTTGTTAAAAAAACAACAACCACATAATATAGTATATATAATAAGGTTCAGGGGACACCATATATATAATAAGGTTCAGGGGACACCATATATATAATAAGGTTCAGGGGACACCATGTAGAACTTTTACCATACCTGGAGTGTTTTACAATGTTAATTTACTGAAAGAGGACAGATGCATGTTAACAATAGGAATATTTTAAAATGTTTGATATGATGTATAAGAAGGCGAGATAACACTCTTTGAAATAAAGGCTATGTTTGAAAGGTACATTTGTGAAAATATTAGTGAACAAATTCTCCCTCCTTGAATTTTAAAAACAATTAATATCAATGTATTTAAAATTAAAATTTAAAAAATGAAGCCTGAAAAATCTGTACTTTTTTTAATTGCTACGTTTTGACGGCCAAAAAAAAAAAAAAAAAGATACTATTGTCAGGGGTAAAATAACTGATTTCTGGGTTTCATTCATCTGGTCTTTTTGCCCTACCAGACATTTACATTAATTTAACCTAACCTAAACTCGGCTTTAAAATCAAAGTACATTTGTCTTCTATTTAGTTTTTATGATTTCGTACTGAAAGTGAAATAGTGAACATGTCCATTCACCCATTTATATTGCAATATTTGTAAATGTCAGAATTAGAAATATTAACATTATCGAGTTGGTAATATTAGAATTAGTAATAATATAAACGTTTTCATATTTACAATTTAACATACCCTTTCAAAAATAAGTATGGAGACATTCTATCCAGCAATAATTACAGGCCTATTGCTGTCGCTTCCTGCTTCTCGAAACTACTAGAGAAACTCTTGTTACACCGATTAAATGATTGCTTAAAAACAAATTTTGTACACTACTGGCAGTAACTACTTTCCCGTTATACTAGCCTAGTGTAAACATTTACTCGCCAGGTAAGTTAACTTGCAGCAAGCAATGGCAGCTTGTAAATTAGCCTCGTGTAAACGTGCCTTGGATAGATCACAAGCCGCTAGCACTGGCAGCTTGTAAATTAGCCTCGTGTAAACGTGCCTTTATGGACATCTCCTAATCAGTTCTCCTGATCTGTGTATCTATGTATTGAAGGAAATTATATTTAAATACACTGACAGTAATTCAAATATTTATAGCTATTTCCTAGATATAAGTAAGGCATATGATAGAGCGAACCACAATATTTTATTTAAAAAACTAGAAGACAAGAAATTCCCATGTACATATTAAATTTATTGAAATTTTGGTATTCCCACCAATCTTTTACTGTTAGGTGGGGCAAGATACTATCTGAATGTTTTGGTTCCTCCTGCAGGGCGAGGCAAGGCTCCTTGTTCTCTCCTCTGCTGTTTAATGTGTATAGTGATGGATTAATTGCTTCACTTAATGAGGCAGCAGTTGGATGTTGTATAGATAGCACAAAGATAAATAACTTAGTTTATGCCGATGATGTTTGCTACCCGCAATGTCCCGAGCTTCCCGGAGGTAGCAAGACGTGCTCAATACAGTCTAATAGAAAGAAATAAAAACTCAACCAACCCGAATATCCAAGCTATTCATCAGTCCTGCCGTATGTCTTCTAAGCTATGGAATTCATGGTATGAAAACGTCTGTCTGTAGCTCCACTTAACTTCGACATTACTGTATTATTTCTCATTAATTGTATATATTTCTATCCTTAGTATGTGAATTGTCATTGTATTCTATCGTCAGTTCGTATTATTAATATTGGTCATATGAACTATGGTCTGCCAATAAACTTTTTCATTTTAATTTTCATTCAATTATTCCATTTTTTGTAAATCATTGAAAACTCGCATACATCATAACTATGAAACATTTCATTGAAATTTAATTCCCTGCAAGGCGACATTTACAACATTCGTTGCGCCTAACTAAAATTTCTTGCTGAGCTTTAATATAAGGGTATTTTCAATGTTTTTCCATGACTTTCATGAGCCCTTCTCGCAAAATTATAAGGTCTGAAAACAAATTGTAATCTGTATCGTGTTTTGTAAATAGAAATCAGTATAAGCGATGGAACATTTAATAAAATTTAATTTAATTGACTGCCCATTTAACCATTTAAATTAGAGCAATTAGTTGTAATTTTTTTAAAAAGCACGAAAATAACTTTGTGTGTACATTACGAAACCGCGACAATCTGTAGAACACACACACACACAAACGATATTAGCGGTGTTGCCATGGTTTCAGACTTTGCTTTTGAAATCCATATACAGGGTGGGAGAAAAGTCTTTAAGGATTTTATACATACAACTATTTAGTTAACAACATTATAAAGATAAGTGTTCGAATGATGAAACAAATCAAAAGTCTATAAGAATTTTATTCATACAAATATTTTGTTAAATTGTAATTTAATCTTCAAAGATTTCTCCATCCGCTATTGATACATTTGTGGATTCTCTCTCAAACTCTTCATTGTTCTTCTGAACATATGGATCCTGAACATGGGATCCTTTTCAGTTGTTCATTCACATTTGGATAGATGAAACCAGGAGTGTAGAGTTTGTCACGCAAATAAATAGTGGGTACCGATTAATCGGCAACGGCATCGACAACGGCAGAATCGGCCATTTTGAGGGCATCGGCATTGGCCAAATTTAGATTTTCTCACCGATTCTTTGAAATTTTAAAATTTCATTACAAAACAAAACCTATATTTATGGAAAAATGAACAGACACAAAACAATATATAATAATTTATACTCATTTCAAAGTGTAATTATATAAAAATATTTTACATTCACAGAAAAAGGAAAGCTTAATAAGTTAAGTTGCCCATAAATTTACATTTTCTCAACGCAGTTAATCTCTAAATATTATAAACTAAATATTATAAACTCCTACTCTATGTTAATAATTAATAATAATTCTAACCCCAAATTATATATCCATTTGGGCACCATGGACTTAAAATTTTAATGAAAAATTTGATGCTGTTTACATTGTTGAAGAAAGAAAATACCTTCAACATAAGAAAAAACAATTACTTTAAATATTGGTATTCAATTTATGAAACTAAAATAAAATTATTTTATCTATCATTTTACTGAGTAATAAAACTATTTAACGTCATTTTAGATACGGTATACGAGTAACTCATTTTGGTACTGTACAGAGTAGCCAGAAAGTCCCATTGCGGTGAAATTGGAGTATATCTGTATGTTGCCCTTGTTCTTCATGCAAGGGACTTTGTGGCCACCCTATATATTGTGGAGCGAGCTAAGGAAAAGCATTTAAACAAATTTGAAATGTAAAAATATGAAAATTGAAAGTTTTCACATTAGATTAGTAAAATTTATGAAGGGAATTGATTTTTTTAGAATATAGGCAAAGAATCGGCATCGGTATCGGCAGTTTTTCATGGAATCGGGATGGGCTAAATTTTGGAATCGGTACATCACTACAAATAAGCCCAAAGCCAGAAATCCCATGTGGATTAAATCTAGGCTGACCATATTTCCTTGAGACAAAAACGGGACATTGGGATGGCAAAAAAGGGACGGGGGTTATGTAATATTCTGTATTCATGAAAAAGTAAGTACATAAACATATTGAGCTTACAATTATTCTTCAGTGACAGAACCCATACAAAAACCCATACAAAACGGTACTGTCCCGTTCAAAACGGTACGTATGGTCAGCCTAATTAAATCAGATGATTTGGCTGGGCACTCGATGGGTCCTCGCCGCTCAAGCCATCTTCCTTCAAGGTTCGTATCCAGAATCTCACGGACAGCTGCAGAGTAATGTGGCGGCTCTCCATCGTGTTAATAAAGCCAATTCCTGCCAACGCTATTAGTAAAGTGTGGCAAAACTTTCTCTCTCAATACCTGGCAATAGCGTTTTCCATCCATCGTATCTCTCGATATGTCAAAGGAAACGAGTCCTGAATAACCAATGCACGCCCAAACTGTTAGTGTAGCCGTTTTAACGAGTTTACCCAATCGTATTTTGGGATTTTTTTTCGCCCAGTAGTGAACGTTGTGCTTGTTTCCTTTATTCGTTAAACCGAAAACACATTCATCTGAAAATATGATGTTTCGAAGGAAATCTAGATCACTGTTGAACTTTTGTCTCACTACTTCAGCAAACTACAGTCGTCTATCAGAATCATGGTCGTATATGAGAGTAAATTGGTTTTAATCGTAGTACTCCTGTGATTTCAATATTTTTACTACTGAAAATTTGGAAATACCCAATTTCTCTGCGACTTTTCTCGTTGAAGTTGTTGGATCGACTTGAAAACTGGCGACATCATTTTCTTTGTTGTTGTCTCCTGTCGCCGTTACTGGCCTTCTGCTTCTTGGACGATCTTTTACTAGCTCCCTGTTTCCAAAGGTTTGAGCTTCCAGTATCGAAGAGTGGTTGCATTTGGTGGTGATTTATTATATTTTTCTTGAAATAAACGCAAATTTTCTTCACGTTTAGATATAAGATACACTTTTTCTTCATTGCTGTATTCCATCCTTACTGACATGGCGCTGACTATTGCTAGGGCCTAGGGCCTTCCTGTTCTAGCCTAGGATCATTCTTGGCTTGTATAGTAGGGTGGATCGATTTTACATTTTTTTCGATTTCCATATTCTAATAGAGACAAAAACTTGCGCATGCATGAGAAAATAGCCTCTGCAAAATCTTAGCTTAATAGGTAATCATCTTCTGCCCCCGGCAGAGCGATGAAAATCATATTTTAGTAGTCAAAAACGTATTTTTAAACCCTAGCCTAGAGTCATAAAATTTTGCGTGTGTGTTATTTCATGCCTAAGCAACGATATAAATGCTATAGGAAATATATAAATGCATTATTTAAGACAATAACACACACGCAAAATTTTATGACTCTAGGCTAGGGTTTAAAAATACGTTTTTGACTACTAAAATATGATTTTCATCGCTCTGCCGGGGGCAGAAGATGATTACCTATTAAGCTAAGATTTTGCAGAGGCTATTTTCTCATGCATGCGCAAGTTTTTGTCTCTATTAGAATATGGAAATCGAAAAAAATGTAAAATCGATCCACCCTATTGTATAGTTGCTTTGAAAAGTATCGCGCACACTGCAGGGATATCACTGGAATTTATTTATTATTAACAAATTATTTATATGTATAAAATCCTTAGACACTTTTCTCCCACCCTGTATATCATGAAAAAACGATTTAATGAAAGGTTGTTTAGATTAAATTAATTAGGCTAAATGTCGTCATCCACAAATGAAAATGTGAAAATGTCGCAGTTTCGTAGGGTATCCAAGTTGTGTGTGTATGTGTTAGAATCCATGTGCACGCTATTCAGTAATGTACACTGTACAGTAATACCTTGAACATCGTTGTTTTGAACATCGTCGTTTTGCGCTTTCGTCGTTGCTATGCTTGCGACTAAGATTTACATCATCATCGACTTCATCGTCTTGGTTTTGCTATTTCGTCGTCTTACACCTGGCAGCATCACCCTTCCCCCTTTGCATGTTCAATAGAAGGTTTAAATTGAAGAGTTGACAAATGTTTTGCTTAAAAATAATTTCCAATTTCATTTTTTCGTTCGTATTATAAATTTTAGTGTTTAAATAAAAGGTTTGAATTGAAGTTTCTTATTGTTGGTTTTCCTGTAATTGAGCTGTTAAAACGAGTGTATTTGTACTGTATTTGTAATGCAAAAAATCCTGATTTTGACAAAAAAAAATCCGAGAACGGAACCTTTTATTTCCCGTAGGTTACGTTCCTTGAACATCGTTGTTTTGAATATCGTCGCCTTTTCCAGGAACGCATTATCAACGATGTTTGAAGTATTGCTGTATATACATTCTCTTCTGCGATGGAATGACAAAATATCCCATCACCGTGAACAGTAAATTGATTTCATGCAGTCTGAGTCACAAACACTGCACGGCAATGTTATCCCATAAATGGTTTGCCTCTTTTTAAGGTTAAAGGCGCACTATGCTTCTTTACGCATTGACAGAAAATAAGAATTCAATTATAAAATAATATTTTATTGTTTATAATGGAATGAACAATTCGACCGCTTCGAAACTACATTATTTAATTTACATGAAAGACACTTACGGATGTAAAAGCGTGGGAAGGACCCTATTTTAAAACCGTATTCATAATTCGAAAATAGTATATAAAATCACGTAAGAAGGGGCAGTATAAAAATGTTACTGGATTTCCTTCATAAATAAGAGGAAAATTTCATCAGTCATTTCTTATGTGTAGGTTTACAATGGTAAACTTAGGCTGCACCATTCTATATAAGTTTGAATATTAAAAATAACGTACATGTGTGTGTTTATTTTACGAAACCGCGACATTTTCACAGTTTCAATTCTGGATAGCGACATTTAACCTAATTCAAATCATTTAAATGACATGACCTGACCTAAACAAAACTAACCTTCACTATATCCCTTCTTCGTGGTAATTAATAATTTTCAATAAAAAAGCCTGATTATGGGAACACCGCTGATGCCGCTAGAAGCACGTTCGTGTCGCGATGAACTCTGGGTGTATCCTGAAGACTGTGGCCGTTTCGTAAAATAACAAAACACCCACACCCGCACCCACCCACCCATACATATATATGTATATATGGAATGCCTTCCTGATTAAAAACTGTAAGAACAAAATATCTACACTCCTTTATTCGATATGGAGAAGATCGCTGGACACGGGGGGGGAGAATACCGAGCATACTAAAAAGAAAAAAGAGCGAACATTGTTCCTATACAGCATATAAAAGAGAGGGGGGATAGGTCCCAAGCAAAGAACACACCATAATTTACATGTGGAAAATGATCGAAAAACTGGTACCTAACCTCAAATTAAACCGAATTACCATTCAAACAACACTGGACAATAGGAAAGGTACAGTAGAATGTGTAGTGTTCCCAAACTAAAGTCCAGGCAAGGGACACCCTCAACACCGAAGGAAAATTGCTTGGTTGATTGCTTGGTTGTCAGGGGGCCAAGACTTTTTAACCAGCTTCCAAAGAACCTCAGGAAGTCACAAGAGTCAAAGTTGAAATCTTCAAAAGAAGACTATATACCTGGCTCAGAACGGCACCAGATGAGCCGGGTGTGCCTGCCTATGTGCGATGGAGATCGCAGAAAAGCAACTCGCTCCTCCATCAGGTTAGGACTACAGGTGGGGCCGCCAACTTGACCTTCGTGTGAAGGGAGACCGACGCACGGAACTTTTACCAGGTTTACTATATATATATATATGATACACACAGACCGTGCATGGAACAAGGAACTCTTCTCCAGAAGAGTTCCTTGTTCCATGCACGGTCTTTGTGTATCATAAAAAACTCAGGGGACCATTCTGAGTTCATTCCCATATATATATATATATATATATATATATATATATATATATATATTATATTGTGAAGCAAGTCTTCCTTTGTGAAACAATTTATTTCTTATGTTCATAGAAACTGAAGTACCGAGTATGTCATTTAATATCGTGAAAATATTTGCAAGAAATATATCTACAAATATTAAAAAAAAACTAAAAACTAAAAGGAACACAAAATGCTACCGAATATGCAGGACTTAAAATGTGATAATAAGACGCGAGATTCAGTGGAGTAATATTAAAATATCAAAGAAATGTAAGATTCTTTTCCATTGTGGGTACAATACAATAGGAATACATTGAGGCGAATATCATTTCCTAAAAATGAAAGTAGACGATCGATGTACCAAATGGGCGAAAGACCAAATTTCAAAACTTTATTTAGTGTCATTTTAGCCGTTAAGTAGATTAGAACTGTACTTTTTTAACCGATGGTACTTAAAATGGTTTTAAATGGTACTTAAAGATGAAAAAGTAAACAAATGCAAAAAAAACCGGTGTTGGCTATCGAGCAAAGAAAGTAAAAGAAATAAAAGGATGCGTCTTTTTGGGGAATAAAGTCACGACAAGAAATGGATATATTGGAAGCACAAAAAGTTGGTCTATTGTGAAATCTTCAATAGGATTGACCTTAGAAGTTGAAAACCTGAGAATAGGTCGAAAGCTCGCCCTTCTAATAAATTTATTTCTTATAGTGCCATTATTGCCCATTTATCATTGTATTTCTTAGGAATCTGATAAGGGAGGCAGTGGACGGGTCTCCTACAATTTTTATTTCCATGAGATTTAGGAGTCTTACTTAAGTAGCACCAGAGGGCGGACAAGTCCTTAAAGTGGTACTCGACAAAACAAGGTTGAAATGCACTGCATGGATTAAGAAAAGTTATGTTGTGTATAGTTAAGGTCCTAAAATCTGGTTATTTTTATCCTATATCAGTCCTAGTGGTTATAATGTTTGAGGTTAAATAACCTTCTTTATAACGACAAAGGTAATGTGGCGCGGGGACTTATAGCTTTTCGCGAATCCAAACCACGGGTCGCTACATCATCTGAACGCGGAGGACGGTAACTCATTCAATTACTCATTTTAATGTGAACAATAGTGAATGTTTGTTTCACCCCCATTCTAGGCCATTCCCGTTCCCATCCGCGTACGCAAATGCAATTCTCATTCTATTCCATTCCCACTTATATAATTTTCATTCTTATCCACGACCTTTCCCACTTTGGTCTGGGTTAGGTTACGATTGGTTAGGTTAGGTTATGAGTGGTTAAGACACGATAAGTTAGGTTATGATTAGTTAGGTCAAGTTATAACTGGTTAAATTAAGTTGTTAGGAAATATTAGCCCTTCCCATTTGGCGCCGTTTGGCGCAGTTTCCGCGCTTCAAATCCAAACACGTTTTTGTCAAATATGTATTTTTCACTTTTGGTCATTTTCATTTGAGGACCGAAAATGGGAATGACATAGAACAGGAAGTAATCGGATATTTATCCATTCTAGGATATTTCAAAGTGTAAAATTTGTACGCACTTCATATTACTGTACTTTTGTATGAGACCGTAATTGTAAAATTTTAAAGAGTAAACAACTATGAATTTAACTTAATATAATTAATTAAAATTGAGATTTAATATTTTGAGGGAAACTATAAAGAAAACATTTAGTAAAATTGTGGTTATCGGCCATATTTATTAATCTCCCTTTCTATCGATACTGATTATATTTATTGATAAAAACAATAAAATTTATGGATGAAAGCGTTTCCATATATTTGGTAGAGGTCTATTTAGTAGAGTTTCAAAGGTAATTAATACTATATACTTGCTCTCGTTGGCAAATTACAGGTTAACTCATACATATCTTATAATCCATTATTGTTTAAGCTACCCCTTCAGTGACAAAATCTAGTTTTGTTTTGCAACACATGCGAGTGATTAGCTGCGAATTGAGGGCTACGTTGTGGCCATGGTGAAACACCATTTCGCGTCAGCGTCCGTAACTCAGTATTTCCCTATAAGCGAAGTGAAGACACTGAGGTTGAGGGTTCGAACCTCAATGATACTGGTAATAATAATAATAATGATAATACAGAAGGAGTTAGAGCAATGGGCCACATAGTTGGCTTAAGCGCTGTGTCAATTTATGGCCCTCCTGCATATAATAATTATCAATAACATCGCTTCCCGTTGTTCAGCGAAGTTACGCGACATTGGGTTTGGAGAGTAGTTGGATGGGAGACCGTTCTCTGTGTCCAAATGAGGTAGTGATCCTTGGTTCGAATCCCACGTAAAGCTGTAGATCCTCTCCGTCGCGTGGCCTTTGCTGTTACGAAGGAGGTTAATTAAACAACTCTATGTAAAAAGTACATTGAGAAAAATAATGGGTTTTTACAAAAATGTTTTATTATTATAATTATGGTTAACAAAGATATTTTGTTAATTTAATTATAGTTAAATTGAATTAATATTAGGTTTATCGAACCCAAATGCTTGAATTGGTAATTAAGAAATTTTAACTTGACGATATTATGCGATTACTGTCACAATACATAATTATATATTTTATAATAAGAAATTATTAGTAAAAACAAAAAGGAATTTTACAGAAAAGTTTGGTAATGCGCAAATACACACTACATATACAATACACAATGCAAAAATACACAAAGGACAAAGGACAGGTTTCGCAAAACATGTCAAGTTTATTATATAAAACTCTTTAAAACACTTTTAATTACATTACATTACAATACAATACATTTTGGTATTGTTTTAAAATCATTATTTTTAAAATTATTCCCAAAATAAATAAAATAACTTGGCATTTCGTCAAAATAATGTTCTTTGTTTACGTAAAAGGGAAACAAAAGTTACTTTTAATGCATAATTATTAACATTAATAAAACATTTTCTGACAAAGTTGATTTTGTTATTTCATAAAAAAACATTTGGATCACCCGAAGATCAGGGCCCCCAGCCTTCTTTAGTTAGCCAAATCGTTAGGTCAACCGTACGCCCTTGACGATTGGTTAGGTTAGGTCGTGATATTTTCGTTACTTAGCTTTATAAAGCTAACTAAAGAAGGCTGGGGGGGGGGGGGCCCTGATCTTCGGGTGATCCAAACATTTTTATCCGAGTGCATTCAAAAGAGAAAAATTGCTTTAAATAAATCTCGAACGATGAAGATCATTATCATCATCATTATATATTTATGTTAAAATTTGGATACTAAA
The DNA here is from genome assembly GCA_023014485.1 of Bathynomus jamesi. Classification (NCBI taxonomy): domain Eukaryota; kingdom Metazoa; phylum Arthropoda; class Malacostraca; order Isopoda; family Cirolanidae; genus Bathynomus; species Bathynomus jamesi. The sequence goes on along the minus strand of JAJOZX010001025.1, from coordinate 566,182 downwards.
AGGTACATAATGACGGACGAATCAATGTATAGTTTATCGAAACACCCAAGAAATCCCGAACCCTTCATTCGTGTTCTTCGACTCAAAACATTAAAGATCCGTAGTTTCAGTTATTCAATAATTCCTATTTCTTAAAGCTTATGCGCTATAATCTCATGATCACATTTATCGAAGGTTTATGTAGATTCAATATATATATATATACTGTATATTACGGCCATATTCTGTCTGGGACATGATGCTTTCAATGTTTTTTATTCGTGGTCTAATAGTCTTCCAAGGCATGACGGTCCAGCTGTAAATCCATGCTGGTTCAAACTATATGATTAATTTTGTAGTTCGTACGTAATTCTATCTTTAATCACTCAAAATATTTATAAAGTGGAGGGTGAGTGCTACTGGGTTATAATTCCTTGGCATTGTTCTGTTACCGCCTTTGTCCACATTATAGGGTCAATATTCGCATTCTATAATGCAAATGAGATTTGTCCTTTGTCGAGTCTTCTTCTTCTTATAAAATATAGAAAGTATAGTGGCTTAGATACACTCTCCTTTCATTTCTTTAGAAACGACATTCTCCGTTTCCCTTTTTTTTTATGGTATTTATGATAGAGCGTTAATTGTATTCCTTTCCCAGAGGAAAAATTAGTTTAGATACAGTACTGTACTCTATTTTCTTCTCGGGTTTAGGGATGCTGAATACAGGGCTGAATTGATTTGTAAGAAGTGCGCTTCTTTTTCTATTGTATATTTTTCTAGTTTATTTTTTTATTTGTATATTCACTATTACCATCTTTGAACGATCCAATATTTTCTTTATATTTTTAGCCTACAAAAATATGTTTTTCTCGAAGGTATAAAAACATTGAGGTTTTTTCATATTTTCCGTTTTTCATATTTTCTTGTAAGCTCAATGGGTCATACATCCTTGCGCATATTAATTGCATCACGTACACATATCAAACATACACAGATTTAAGCCTAAATGTATTCTAGCGGTGATGCTATGATCCAGGTAGTGTTTTGTCATACACAAAGGTGGGCAGTTGCGCCGCAAAAAGTTGCGGCGCAACTTGCGGCGCAACATTTTTGGTTGCGCTTGCGTTTGCGGCGCAACTTTTTGAAAAGGGTTGCGCTTGCGCGTGCGGCGCAACTATTTCAGCAGAGTTGCGGTTGCGGTTGCGGCGCTACAAAAATTGTTGCGCGTGCCCACCACTGCAGATATACGTTAAATGCAAAGGTGGGCAGTTGCGGCGCAACATTTTTGGTTGCGCTTGCGGCGCAACTTTTTGAAAAGGGTTGCGCTTGCGCGTGCGGCGCAACTATTTCAGCAGAGTTGCGGTTGCGGTTGCGGCGCTACAAAAATTGTTGCGCGTGCCCACCACTGGTCATACAGAGAATGGGTACCAGCTACTAATTAACGGTAAGTTCGACTGTGCAGGCGCACCTACAGCCAATCGACAAGTTCCACGAGACCAACTATACCAGCTTCAGTGCCCGTACAATCTTCATACTAGCAAAACATTAAGTATCAAGGTGGGTCATGGACGTGATTCCTCGTAAGTGTTCTAAAATAATTAACTTGGCTGACTAACTCCAAAAAGCCAGAGGGAGATCGCGAAAATTAGTGCTGTTAATCAGAGAACAGTGTCCAGAATCTTGAAGAAACGTGAATCATCTTGGAGCACATCACCCAAACGAAGGGGCAGATGTGGAAGAAAATGAAAAACATCTGCTCGTGATCAATTTCTTCTCCGTCAAAGTAAAAAGGATCCTAAGAAAATCAGCGATGACTTATGAAAAGATCTTTCTGCCGTTGGAAAATTAGCTCAAGCACTGTCCGCCGCCGCTTGATTGCTAGTGGAAGATTCGCGAGAAGACCAATAAAAAAGCAGCGTCTAACGCTTCAAATGAAAAAGAAAAGGTTGGATTGGACTAAAAAGTACAAAAACATGACAAAATAAGAGGGCGCACGGTAATCTTTTCAGATGAGTCATTTCTTTGTGCAAGAGCAGCGAAGTCAGCACGTGCGTCGGTCGGTGGGTTAACCATTGAGTGTGTTTCATATGGATCAGTGTGTAAAATATGCTCAAAAGATAATGTTTTAGGACTCCTACAGCTATTATGGCATCGATTCACTACATCCTGTTGAAGGAAGGATGAGGTTTCCTCAATATATTGAAAGAAATTTGATTCTCAAGTTGACTAAGAGGTTTCCGAATGGAGATGATGTTTCCTAGCAAGACTTAACGCCATGTCACTCTTCAAAGGTTATGACTGGGTTTTTCAGGTTTTTTAAAAGAGAACAACATTCAAGTGTTAGATTGGCCGGGGAACTATTCTGACTTAAACCCAATTGAGAATCTGTGGACTATTGTAAAATCAAGACTTAGAAAAAAGGATTGTACATCAATGACGAAGCTGATACAGGCAATAATTGCAGTGTGGTACAAAGGTAAATAGGTTGCAACAAACTGCGCTCACTTAGTAGATTCAATGCCAAACCGTGCTCAACAAGAGACAAAAAGTCGTGGTGGTCATATCATGTACTAGAATTACAATTGTCATTATTAAGATGTTGATAAAAATTGAATATATTCATATTATTATCTTTTATCCCTTTTCTTGTTGACGCCATTAATACGCATAAGGACGTAGCTGGCCTGAGCACTGGGGAAAATTCTGGCTCTCCTGAGTGATTAATCTTTCTTCGTAGTCTCCCTCGTCTGTTTTGCAAGTGAATGTTTTAAATCCATTTTTACTTCGAATACTTTTTACTAACTTCCGTTTCCTTTCTCCTCGAGTTTGGTTTGCATTTGTAAATATTTTATACCGTTTGTTTTCATTGTCTAAAGTCCAGGGGTTCCCAAACTTTTACCACCAAGGACCCCTAAATATTAATTCCGTACGGACATAGACCCCCCACAAAAAAATTATGAATTCAGTTACAAACTATAGTATATTTCATAAACATAGATAGCTTTTAAATTAATGTAAAATTAAACATTCTACGCTCATTAAACCAGTTTAATAAACACTTACCGAATGTCTAGTGTGAAATGGAAATTTATTTTAATATAGTTAATGTTACTATTTTTCCAAAAGCTTAGAGACCCCCTGGAAGCTTCCTACAGACCCCTGGGGGTCTGTACAGACCACTTTGGGAATCCCTGGCTCTAAACGACGTTCCGCCCTCACAGCCAGGTACACATGTCTGGCCAGGGACTTTGCACAAGAACCTGTCCACATGATTCTTGACTGTATTTAGGTTGGAGGCTGGGAGTTCTTCATGGGTTTGGCAGCACATGAAAGCGTTTTGGGCTTCGTATTCTGATAGTATTCTCCATCTTCGTTCTCATGGCTTCCTACCCTTCAGTTGGGATAATAAAGAATTCGCCTGTCCGTTACTCCACTATGCATTCTTATTTGCTTTATAGAATGAATTGAGACATATCCTTCAAGTACTGTCCAGGGAAAAGGCTTAGAGATTGTAACTGACCAGTAACCTTCATTTTCATTTTTTTATCGAGTTCACTGTTTTTTTTTATGTTTGTTGAGAATATTTTGTAATAGTATTGGTTCTATTTTGCTCTCTCAATTATTCTTTTATTGGAAGTAGCAATTCCCAAATTATTTCCTTTAATTTTTTCATTTTATAATTATTATCTCTTCAAATATTCATTCCATTTCTTTAGAGTGAATTTTGTGTGTTTTGGTTTCTAACTTCACTTGTATTTCGATTAGGTTAAGGTCAGAAAAAATTACTTGGTTATACTTTTATTTACTATCATTAAATTCAGTCCAGAAAGTTTGGTGTGGAAATTTAAGTTACCCGCAGTATATATTAAAGATTCTGATTACCTTACAACCTCTTTTACGATGTAGTGATTGTGATTGCTAGGCGTTTGTATCCAAGTGCTGAAAAATAATAATAATAACTACCTGAATAACAACGTATGACATTTATTACAACGTCAAAAAATTATTATAAGTTCATGAAACAGTTGTATTATATGAAAAACCTATATTTACTGATTTTTTTTTAGGTCACATTTTACAAATAACAGTGAACCAAACTTTCTGTAATGACTGCACATTCTCTTTTCGAGTCGCTTCGCAAATTTCGTGGGCAAGCGCCATAGACCTCTATACTAAGTAATAGTATTTTTGCTTGAATTCTCTCTTTCTTCGAAATGTTGCCATATAATTTCTCAAAGAAGAAAATAATATAATTTCCCTTCCATGTTATAGAAAGGAAAGTTAGAATCTCCCAAATTAATGCATTTGATGCATGTAGGTATTTAAGTGATTTTAGTGTATTTTCTATTTCATTTATAACATTTAAATTCGTCTCTAGTATTTGGTGGTGTGCAGTGGTGTAGTGCTAAATAAAGAAGTGAGGGAACGCATTTTGAAAGTGTTACTCAGATGCGGGGGGGACAATGGCGAGCGCGGTGAGCCCATACAGCTGGGGGTCCGGGGGCACTGTAAGCCCCCCGGGAAATCTTTTGAAATCTGACCAATTTCAGGGATATTTTGAGGTCATATGCACTGGATATTAGGATATATTCCAAGGTTGAAGATGCAGTATTTCCAGTGTCATTAGATATACGACATCCAGTACGATCAATAAAAATAGCTAACAACTGGAATGATTAACTAAAAAAAAGTTAACAACTGGTACGCCGTGGTGACTGTTTCACCAGATCTTTATAGGCTAGCATTGCCTCAGTCGAAGCTAAAAGAAATGAAACAGTTAATGATTCTTTCTCATATTTCTTCTAGGGGTGGGAATTAAAATTTCATGACGTTAGCGATTTGTAAGTTCGGATTTATTTGAATAGTGAGGGAACGCCGTTCCGTCTACCAAAAAAAGTAAGGGAACGCCGTTCCCACGCGTTCCCACAGCACTACACCACTGGTGGTGTGTATACGTTTGTAATGATTAGGTTTAATTCTTTTGTTTTTAAAATAAGTATTTCAGCCGCACCGTCTAACACCACACACACACACACATATATATATATATATATATATATATATATATATATATATATATATATATTATGCCATTTCTTCTGTGTACGTATTTTCCATGTAATTACATTATCATCATCCTCTGCTCGAAAACCTATACTCTCTGAATAAACTGTACTCATTTGCTTCTATATCGAAGTTTTTAATGCAATTTCCACAGCTTTTTTCACATTTATGTAAATGTGTTTCCGATAATCATATAAAATCCGTTTCCTGAGCTGAATTTTTTAGCCGTGTGTTTCCGATAATCATTTAAGTCCAGTCCTTGTAAATTTGCATATTAAAAAGATAAAGGGTAAATGGTAAATAGACTTTACGTTGGGTTTTGCTGGTATATAAGATTTTTCTAGTCGGTGTTAGTGGATGGACCATTGCACCTGAGAATATACTTCGAGCGTAGTCCTTCATATCAGTGCGGTTGTTGAATTAGCTGTGGGTAGTGTTGAATCGGTGGATGGTGTATGTATTGATGGAATACATATATCCAAAGATTCTTATTTTTTCTCATAAGATATAATGTTTTTCCCTGACTCATCTTCGTGTACCTTTAATGTAGAAATACTGACATAACCATAAATATTTCTTCTTTGCGACTGAATGTCTGCATACAGTTCTTTCTTTCTTTCTTCCTTCCTTCCTTCCTTTTTTCCTTCCTCCATTCTTTCCTTCCTTCCTTCCTTTTGTCTTTCCTTTTGCATAGGCCTAATCCTCAGCGTACTTTTATTCATTGTCAACAGTTGTAATATTAATTTTTTGTTTGTCCTCCACCTTAATATTAGTTTCATTGTCCATCATGTTTTCATTCTTGATATCGTTATCTAGTATTTGTGGTATTATCCATCTAGATGGCGATCCGCACTCCTTTCTAGGTATTTTTGCCTTATTGCTCTTTACCTCACCTATATTTTTATTGGCGTTCTCGTTCTTTCCACGGTGCGCAACTCGTAAATTTGATGCATTCCTTTCCTCACCTAATTTCCACCCTATCCTTCTTCTTTTACAACAATGTCCAGTCCAATTTATAAACTTATGAAAATATTTATTTGACAATTTCAAAAATACTTCGAATTGTCGAATGTATGAATCGTCAAATATTTTTATATACCAAAAATATTTATTTTCATTTCAATACGCATTTCTTCCTGTGATAATATTTTGTTTTCAGGGTTGCCAGTGAATTAAATATTACTTTCGTTTCTTGCCAATGAATAACACCAATGACGCTTCTAACATGACGGAAAACTGTGGAAATTCGTAAATGTTTTTCAACGTTCCCGAATTTTAAATCTGTATTCAAATTATGGCCAATAATATGGCGATTGCGAGAAACCTGATAAACCAAACTATGAGGTTTATTTTTAAAAGCAACATTTACCAATAACTGAGAGTTTCTGTAATATAAACTCGCGAAAATGAAATAAACAATGGATACGAATTTGGATATTCTTTGGACTATGATAAAGCAAAGCCTGGTTGTTTTTAGTGATGAACTTCGTACGAAAGTTTCGTTAGTACATTGACTTTCTATTTACTTATCAATGCTGCTGCGAGCGGCTAAGACCCTGAAATGGGCGTATGGGCGAAACGCTGTTCCGTGTAAAATATGAAACTTTTCATCTTACTCTTCGACTCAAGCTATGATTACGATTGTTTAAACAGTGATTATTACCATATATATATATATATATATATATATATATATATATATATATATATATATTATATATATCTCTCTCGGAGATCAGAAAGCAATTCCCTCCTCCCCAAATACCACAAATAAGGCGGGATGCTGCAGGACCTTTGTTCAAACCCTCATAAAGTATCATAAAGTAAGTATATATATTCCTAATAGGACACAATACAATATATATATATATATATATTTTGTATTACGTCTTATTAGGAAAATCTGTTAGTAACTTTAAGAGAAATAATTATTGAAATTTTCCAAGAAAGCTATTTATAAATTGAATGACATCCTCGCTCCCTCAGTGAGTGTAATCCCCTCCCCCCCCCATACTACTATATAAACTAGGGCAGAGCGACAGATGAAAATCCGAGAGAAAGAAGACGCATAAAAACAGAGGCTGATAGATAACCTACTAGTTTTTGAATGTGAAACACTCGTATAAATTCGCCTCTGGCTCCGACATGGCTTTCACAAAAATTAAATTCTCCTATGCTCGACTTTAGTGACTGCAACTTTATCAGTGATTCGTACTTCTACTAAAACCCCCTTTTATACAACAACCCTCTGCTGATTTAACCTCTCCCTTAATGAATTTAACGATTAGCTTGTAGAATGGAGAGTAGGCCGAAGGAACACGACCGATCCCTAGCCCTTAAGAATGACGAAAAAGATTGCGGCGTTTGACGCTACGACCTCACCGCTGAAAGATAATGTCTGGCCCATCCTAACATTGACGTCAAACTCCTGAACGACAAAAACATTGACGTTAAAATCTTGAAATCTAAAACCATCCACGAAGAACCCAAGGTCCAACTATCATCCAAGAACTCATCCAATTACCAATCAAATTATCAAACACTACTAAAACTTTCATTTTTAAATTATTTTCCTACAGTAATAGAAAAAAAAAAAATATATATATATATATATATATATATACAGGTGTTTCAGGAGGAAAGGTCAATACTTCGGGAGGTGATAGTATCGGTCATTGTGAGAAAAAAAGTTCATAGAACATGTGTCTAATTCTGAATGGTTACGGAGATATAGCTGTTTGAATCTGATGCGCGCGCAGCTCTTCCTCCCCCCGCGGTGGTCCCATTCAATGGCCACCAAGGTCTCCAGACCTCTCTCCGTTAGATTATTGTTTGTGGGGGTGGATGAAAAGTCAAGTTTACAAAAGAAAGGTGGATACACGAGACGAATTGCTCGCGTGCATTTTGGATGCTGCTGCCCGCATAAAGGAACATCAAGATCAACTCAGACGAACAACACGCGATCTTCGCACACGAGTTGCAAAGTGCACTGAGGTTGACGGTGGGATTTTCGAAGACGTATTGTAAACTGTAACAAATTTGTCATTTCTATATCTGATACCATTCAAAATGCCAATGTTTAAACATTAAATGTTAGAAACAGTAATTGGTTTCTCTTTCTTGATTACCATTAACAATGCTTTTGTATTTGTAGATTCAAACAGCTCTTCTCCGTAACCATTCAGAATTAGACATGTTCATATGAACTTTTTTTCTCACAATGACCTATACTATCACCTCCCGAAGTATTGACCTTTCCTCCTGAAACACCCTGTATATACCCCGGGTGGCCCATAATTCACTCAGGAACCATAGGAATAATTGTATTTTTTTCTAATAATTCTTGTACTTTCTAATCATTTTTTTTCTTTATTTTCTTTTTGATGAATTACATGGATGACGTACCGATAAACAAACGACGTGGCATGTTTTTTCAGCAAGACGGTGCACCACCTCATTTTGCCATGCAAGTTCGCAAATACCTTGATAAAATGTTCCCCAACAGATGGATTGGCCGAAGAGGTCCTATCGAATGGCCACCCAGGTCATCACATATCACTCCACTCGATTTTTGTCATCAAAAAGAAAATAAAGAAAAAAAACATTAAAAAGTACAAGAATTATTAGAAAAAAAAATACAATTATTCCTATGGTTCCTGAATTATGGGCCACCCGGTATATACCTTTTTGCTGTTTGATTTCGTAGTTACAAATACCAGTGCTTTCTCAAAAAAATTTAAAATTTAACTCTTTTGCTTCAGGTGTGGCATATTAACTACACGTCCAATTTGCGCTTAGATCCGGGTGTAAGTTATAAACCAAGGGTATATAGGCCTATATCCTTCTCTTTCCACCCTCCGGGGTTGAAAATGGGAGGTATATATGCATTATAATTCGAATTCAATAATTCGCTTCAAAGCTATGCCTGTAGTGAAAGGGTTTACATATATATATATATATATATATATATATATATATATATATATACACAGGGTGGGCCGAAAGTCTGGATCCATAGGAAAATATTTATTTTAATACATAAATTACAACAAATGGTAAATACTTAAAATGAATATCAACTTTAACTCGTAAATGCGTATCCGTGATACTGTACAGTGGTTCGTACTCCAGTATAAACAACAAATTATAACAAATGCTCAAATTGGCGGCCTCTGACATCGAGACACTTAGGGATGGAATTTATGATTTTTAATAATTCTTCGAATTGACGTTCTCGAGATGCGTGTTTCATTTGATAATCTTCTTGTTGACTTTACTGGACTATTCGTTAAAGTTTCACATACCATTGCAGAGGTATTTTCATCAGTTGCAGTTTTTTGGACGACCAGAACGCCGTCGATCATGTACACTTCCTGTTTCTTTGAAACGTTTAAAGTTTTAAACAACTTGCCAACAGTCGCATGTGTTACTGGATGCTTATCAGGATGATTTCTATTGAATTCGGTAGCAACTTCTCTGTGTGTAGCGCCCTGTCTTGCGTACACGAGCACAAGTTCTACCCGCTCTTCTGTTGTTAGATTCGAAGCCATTTCTGGGCTGAAATAAAAAAAGTATTTGAGTATTTATACTGGAGTACGAACTACTGTACAGTATCACGGATACGCATTTACGAGTTAAAGTTGATATTCATTTTAAGTATTTACCATTTGTTGTAATTTATGTATTAAAATAAATATTTTCCTATGAATCCAGACTTTCGGCCCATCCTGTGTGTGTGTATATATATATATATATTATATATATATATTATTGTTATTATTAGTTTGAAGCCTTTACTTCAAAAGATATCCGGATATTGAAGCATATGTAGCCTCTCTTTGATAAAACTGATTTCCAGCTGCAAAGGAAGACTAGAAATTTTCTTCAGCGAAATTAATCGAAGACCGCATTTCATTTCAGTAGTTTTATATCATTATCATCATAGGATATATAACGTTAACATTTCATTTACAAAAGATATAAATATGACGCGTAATGAGACGTATTATATATATATATATATATATATATATATATATATATATATATAATATATATATACAATTAACGCACGGTAACCAAAAGTAGGTGGACAGTAGGTTGAATACGGTTTGTGTTATATTATATATAACTATGGTGTTCATTATAACTATGGTGTTTGTGTTTTATTATATAAATATTATAACTAAATTTATTTAAATTTTATTTTGTATTATAGTATACAAAAAATTAAATATGTATTCTCAAAATAACGTTATCATTTACTGTCCACCTACATTTGGTTCACCCTATATATATATATATATATATCGTAAAGAACGACGCTTGTATAGGAGACATTCCGCGCAAGATAGGAGGGAGAACGAACAAATGAAAAATGAGGTTCTCCCTCCTCATCTTGCGCGGTATGTCTCCTATACAAGCGTCGTTCTTTACGTTAATTATACTGCGTGTTCTTTGCAGTTGAAAAAAAAAATATATATATATATATATATATAAAAACTAAATAATTTCCTTAAAATAGCATAATTTCATTGTTAATGAAATAGACGACTCGATATCGAACCGGTATCTTATTTCGAGTGTGTAAGACTGAAAAGAATTCAAACAAATGAGCATGCTAAGAGGAAGTAGTAAATAGAATTGTTTAGATTTCGCATTATCTCTACCAAATATGATTAAGTTCTTCCTCCAACAAATGTATCCAGTAATAATTTCTTGATGAAAGGAAATGGTTTTGAAATATTATTAGTTACAAACTGAGGACTCATAAAATCATCACATTTAATATTTGCATTCTGAATAAAAAAAAAAAAAAATTCAGGTTTTTTTTTACCCGTTTTTTGAACTTTGAAAGAAGACAAACATTTTTTAACTCAGAAATTTACCCCCAATTCGATTATGTGCGCTTGTTATACCTTGTTGTTTTCACCAGTTTTCAAGCTGTATGAATTGTGGTATACTAGTTTTAATTCTTTTTAAGTCAGAAATTTCACAGTTAAACAGCCCAGAATGTATATATATAATATATATATATATATATACACACACACACACACGAGGGTAATTCAATAAGTATCCGCACTTTTTATTTTCACATCTGATAGATTATAAACACATCACTTTTCAACATAGTCTCCCTGTTTCTCAATACACTTAGTCCAGTGATCTACAAGTTTCCTACTGCCATCACAAAAGAATGTCTTTGGCTGTGTGTGTAGCCAGTCATGCACCGCCTCCTTCAGGTCATCATCGCCTTGGAATCGCTGACCTCTCAAAGCGTCTTTTAGTGGTCCAAACAGGTAAAAATCCGAAGGTGCCAGGTCTGGACTGTAGGCTGGATGGTCGAGAACTTCAAATTTAAGTTCTTGAAGGCATTTTCTAGTCTGTGCAGCAGTATGAGGGCGCGCATTGTCGTGTAACAGAATAACACCTTCCGACAATCTCCCTCTCCGTTTCTTGCGAATTCCACGCTCTAGATAATGTTCAAGGAGAGGGCCTCGTTTATCCCAAAACAGTGTTAGCATAACTTTACCTGCTGACAGCTGCGCTTTGAACTTCCTTGCAACGGGAGATGTTGGATGCTTCCATTGTATGCTCTGTCGTTTGCTTTCTGTTTCATAGTGATGGATCCAGGTTTCATCTCCATTGATAATGCACTCCAAAAAGTTTTCACCTTCATTATGATACCGCGCCAAAAGACGAGAGCAGACGTCCATACGATTACGCTTGTGCTCTTCTGTCAACTGTTTGGGTACCTCATCGAGGTTTTCAAGCTCTTACGCGGGTTCAACGATGTCGATTTTAGAAGCATGTTTAGTTTAAATGATAATCCAACTCGCAACAATAGTTGGAAGCTGGATTTGAAACGGTTTAAGACTAGTGTGTGTGGGAATTACTTTACCTATAAGATCTGTGACACGTGGAACAGGTTACCTTCAGAAGTTGTGAACAGTTCCTCTGTAGATCATTTCAAGAAAAGGTTAGACCAAATTTTGCACACTATTTGAGGGTGTATGAATTTTTCCCTGGCACCCGTTGTCATTGGTACCTCCTCGGTATGGGCCGCAAGGCCTTTTGAGGTACTTCTTTTCCTTGTAACTCTCTGAGCGCGTTTAAGGCTCCTGGGCCAGACCAGTTCCGTTCCTCCCCCAGAGTCTTGCGGGAAGTGCGCGACCAGGTGGCTCCCCACCTAGCTACAGTCTTCAACAAATCGTTGAAGACGGGCCAGGTGCCTGGAGGGAAGCCAACGTGACCCCTATCTTTAAGAAAAGGGATCACGAAAGTCAAGGGAACTATCGTCCCATTAGTCTCACTTTGGTTGTAGCTAAATTATTAGAGGGGATAATAGCGGATAGTATCGTTGACCATTTGGATTCCTACAATCTACTTGGGGACTGCCAACATGGGTTTAGACGGCAAAGGTCGTGTCTCACCAACCTGCGAGTTTTTCCACGTCATGTGAAGTGAGTACGATAAGAGTAGGGCGATTGATATACTTTATCTCGACTTTCAGAAAGCTTTTGATAAGGTACCTCACCGCCGGCTAATGGCCAAAGTCCGCGCGCTGGGTATCAGTGGGGAAGTAGGTAGCTGGATTGGAAACTGGCTGAAGAATGGGCGGCAGAGGGTTGTAATTAAAGGGGCTAGCTCTGGTTGGGCCTCGGTCATTAGCGGGGTTCCTCAGGGTTCCGTTTTGGGGCCACTGTTGTTTATCATTTACATAAATGATATCGACGCTGGCATCGTCAGTAGGATCGACAAATTCGCTAATGACACCAAGCTTGGCGCCAATGTTGGGACGCCCGGAGCGATCGAGCAACTGCGTGCGGACCTAGGTAGGATAGGAGAGTGGTCCGAAAAATGGCAAATGCCGTTTAACTTGGGTAAATGCAAGGTCATGCACATTGGCTACGCCAATCCCAAGTCGGACTACTCCATGTTGGGGAGTGATATCGAGGCCACTGATTTGGAAAAGGACTTGGGTGTGCTAATTAGCAGCGCCCTTAAGTTTACGAAACAGTGCGTAGAGGTGGAAAAGAAAGCCCAGAAGCTCTTGGGTTATATCAGGAGGCAATTCCGACTTCGGAACAAGGAGATTGTGCTCCCTCTGTACAATTCCCTGGTTCGGCCGCACCTGGAGTAAGCTGTGCAGTTCTGGTTGCCCACCCTCAGGAAAAATATTGACAGGCTGGAGCGAGTCCAGGCGAGGGCCACAAAGTTAATCCCTTCCGTTAGGCATATGGGCTACAATCGACGCTTCCGCGCCCTGAATTTGTTTTCGCTGGAAACTCGGAGGCTGCGTGGTCAACTGATCGAGGTTTTCAAGCTCTTACACGGGTTCAACGATGTCGATTTTAGAAGCATGTTTAGTTTAAATGATAACTCAACTAGCAACAATGGTTGGAAGTTGGATTTGAAACGGTTTAGGACTAGTGTGTGTGGGAATTACTTTACCTATAAGATCTGTGACACGTGGAACAGGTTACCTTCAGAAGTTGTGAACAGTTCCTCTGTGGATCAGTTCAAGAAAATGTTAGACCGAATCTTGCACACTATTTGAGGGTGTATGAATATTTCCCTGGCACCCGTTGCCACTGGTATGGGCCGCAAGGCCTTTTGAGGTACTTCTTTTCCTTGTAACTCCTTGTAACTCTCTCTCTCTAACTATTTGTCTTTGTTAATTGATTTCTCATGTTTCTCTTTTGAAAAAGTACCAAGTAAAAACTTCTAATCACAGTAGGTTTATTAATTTGATTCAAAGAGAAATTTTAAGAAAGTTGACCAATATGTAATGTTTTATCTCAACATCTAAAAAAAAAAAAACACCACCTGAACACTTTCGAAATTATAAAGACTATATATACAGTATAGACTATTATAAAGTATGTAAAATAATTTATAAAATTAAGAAATAACTTGTATAGGGACTGTGCCTAAGAAAGAAGCATTTCATTGATTGATTGGGTATAATCCGTCTGGCGTCACAATAGGAGTATCGGTGTCATTAATGGCAAGTATAGGCAGAGTTAAAATTAAATAATAAAAAAATTATGGGATGAGTTATAAATGGAGAAATGAAGAATAAGTGATACAAATAGAATGAACGAATGGAGATGATGATGAAAACAAGTTAAAAATGGGGAAAAGAATCCTAACAAACAGTCCAGATGGTGGAGTAGGAAAGTGGGCAAACATTTAGTAATAAAAATGTAGCTTACAAAAGATACAGATAGTGAAAAACTAAGAAACATAGTAATGAATGCAATAATTTAAAAAGGGTCAAACGAATAATTACAAAAGTGCTACAAAGGCAATTCAATCGCACAATAGAAAATTAAGGAAAAACCCTAAAAAGTTCTTGGATTATTGGAATAGTCAAAATCTAATAAGAGGCAATATTGGTTCCTTAATGGACTCTAATGTTGATTTAGTGATTTCCAGAATATAGCTTCAGTTATTAAATAGACCGAGATATTTTTTTTTATGTTTCAAAATACCTGAATAATGAAATATCCAGTTTGCTCGTTAAAATCTTTGATAAATATTTATCAGGCGAGGTAGTGTAGTTCCTTTATATTTTAAATTAGCGAATGTAAATCCAATTTTTAAGAAAGGAGATAAGCATTTATGAAACTCATATTTTTAACTTTCATTTCTTTTATCACAGGAAAATTACTAGAAGCTCTTATCACACTGAACAGCTAAGTAGCTTGCCATTCATAATCTGAGAGGAAAACAAAGTTCTCGGTACAACTATGAAGTGATAGGGAAAAAATGGAAATGATAAAAATATTAAAGGCTGAAATAACGGACAAAGAAAGAAGATGGGCTAATAAGCACAAATGTTGGAGTTCTACAAGGGTCGGATTTAGGGTCACTATTATTAATATATGTTAGTGGGGAATAGTGGCCAGTGGCGGACTGGTTCATCAAGGTCTGTAAACCTCACATAGGCTACCAGCTCATTTGTCCTACCGTTTATTCCGTCGTGCTAAACAACTGTTGCGTAGCCTACAAACTCAATATACTCTCAGCCTAACCGAATAGGCTCTCCTCAAAGTGTCCTCAATACTGTTCAAGTTAACTCACGCATTTACGACCGCACTTAGGTCTATTCCGTTACTGTACCAATACCATATTTTCATTACTCCAGTTATTGCTTACTTATTTACTTACTTTAGTTGTGTGTTTAATACCGTATATCTTAGCACCTTATTATTGTTTCTTGTCACTATTGTATCATTTAATTCTTTTACTGTATAAAATCACTCATTATTGTTAATAATCATTCATTGTAACATTGAACAAATTCCGTATAAACCATTTTTAATCACTGTGAACAAATAGTTTATTCTTCTAATTAAACGAAAACCACAAAGTAATTTCTGTTTCCTTTATTAAATATTGTTTATTAGGTTGAAACTAACATAATGGAACTAACATGTATTCCGGTCAGGAAGATCATGCCTATCACGACTAATGGAACACTACAGCAACATTATTGGGGCACTCGAAAACAATGAAAACTATGATATGGTATACACAGACTTTGCCAAGGCGTTCGACAAGTGTGACCATGGAATCATAGCATATAAAATGAAATATATGGGAATAACAGGAAAAGTAAGAAAATGGGTATATAATTTCCTTAGTGAGCAGCAGCAAGTCGTTACAATCCAAGGAATATCTTCATCGGAGCCAGAGGTCCTTAGCTCAATACCACAAGGAACAGTATTAGCTCCATTACTCTTCATAATCATGCTAACTGATATAGATGAGGAAGTTACCAGTGACAGCGCAGTAACATCCTCTGCCGATGACAAAAATTAGTAGAAAAATAAGAAACCCGGAGGATATAGGATCTCTACAAACAGACATGAACAGAATCTACAATTGGTCTGAAGGCAATAATATAAAATTTAACACTGAAAATTTTCAACTCTTATGGTACGGAAGAAGGGAGGACCTAAAATCCATGGAATATTATATCTCAAATGGAGAGGAAATTCAGAGAAATTCTAAAGCAAAAGATTTAGAAGTTATAATGACTGATGACGCGAAATTGAAACAAAATAAGATAGCAGTAAACAAAGCAAAGAGAATAACTGGACAGATACTGAGAACCTTTAAAAGAAGGGATAGGAATATAATGATTTCTCTCTTGAAAACACTGATCATACCCAAGTTGGAGTATTGCTCGGTCTTAACATTCCCCTATAAAAAAGACGTTAGTCAACTAGAAAGGATTCAGAGAAGCTTCACAGCCAAGATCAATGGATGCAAAAAAATAAATTACTGGGAAAGGTTACGTGAATTAAACTTTTATTCACTGGAAAGAAGAGGAGAAAGGTACAGCACTATTTGTACTTGGAAAATAATGGAGGAACTAGTCTCTAATCTTATTTTGGACCCTATAACCACTCAAACAACAGTGGAAAGTAGGACAGGAAGAATGTGTCGTGTTCCCAAATTAAGGGCTAGACAGGGAACATCCTCAACCATGAAGGAAAATAGTTTTGTTGCGAGAGAACCAAGACTGTTCAGCCAGCTGCCGAAGGAACTAAGGAACACGAGTGGTGTTGCGGTGGTCATCTTCAAAAGAAGATTAGACCCCTGGTCCAGAACAATTACAGATGAGCCGGGAGTACCTGGTTATGTGAAGTGGCGAGCACAAGAAACCAACTCTTTACTTCACCGGACCAACTCAAGAGGAGGGGCAACAAGCCTGACCTCCGTTAAATGAAGATTCATCGCACGGAACATTTAAAAGGCTGAAAGGTATAATGATGCGACGTATTTTATTTAGGCCTTTTTTAAACATCGACCTCGGGGTCTTTTTTTTTCCAAATGTTGGTCAAAAGTAATTTAATTTAACATATAAACCTAAAAGTGATTAAATAATGTAAAGATCTTTCTTTCAACATATCTTAAGATCATATTGACTCTTACTGTTGAATACACTACACTTTACACTTTAATTATCTCATATTATTAAAAGAAACTGGTATTTTGCTAATGACAAAATGCTAAGTACAATAATTACTGTTGCATATTGTGGGTCTACAGTACAGTGTACAATTAATTTCACTACAGACATTTATTAATTGCATATCAATAAGTACTTTAACACAGCCTATCAAAGTATGCTTGGGATTTTGAACATAGTATACTTTCCTGTCCTTGACTAATAGTAAATAAATAAGTATTAAAACGAAGAGTTGAATGTACTGTATCAGATATCCTCACGGGCGGAGTTTCTCAACCTTGGGGTTGCGTGAGGTGCTCAGCTAGGGGGTGCTGTGCTTAGCAAAAATTCAGCCTATATGGAAACTTGTTTATTTTTTCCAGCAAAAAATTACAGAAATATGTAAAATCACATAGAAAATTACTCGTGTAATGTTACAGATCTACAATTGAAATTATCTTCTGTTAGTCGTAATCTCTATAGGAAACTTAGTCTCTGTCTTTCAGAAAGATATCTGTGACTGTTTTGTATTTGTTAATCTTCTTGTATTCGACTGAATAGACTAAACACAAAGTAACACGTAGACAGTCAATTTCATTGCTTTGTTTTAATTGCAACCAGTGATGAGAAGCTCAGTTTGCGTAAGTATGAGGCTACAAATGAGTTTAAAACTTTCCATGCCTCAGACACCAATTCTGGGTACTCACTTTTCCGTGTTATCCATATTGTACACGAGTCTTCTGATGGGAATAACAACTGCAGAGTTTTATTAGAAGAAAGTTCAACCAACTTATGATGTAGGTTTTCCGGAAGTTCGGCAGACTCTACTACCCTTTCATTGAACGGATTAAGTATCCACTTCTTAGTAATTTTTCATCGTCACATGGAAATTAGTTCGGGAGCTGTTTTTGCGTTTCAAGTATGCTGCATCATCGTTTAGAAAAATGTGGTGGCGAATTTTTTTTATGTGAAAATAAGGTCGCCAACATAAAACAGGTTGAGAAACACCGCTCCAGGGCCAAACAATAATTGATATAAAATCTTTTATAATTTTTACACGCTAAATATTTTTCTTTGTTCTTATAACATTTAGCAACTTTTTATTGGCTATACACTTATCTATACTTTTGGCATGAAATATAAAAGATGAAAGAAGTTAAGCCTTTCCTGTAGCCTGTAGGTCTAAGTATAGCTAAAAAAAAGTAGTATTTTATGTATTTAAAATATATGTTTTATACTCGTATGTTCTGACAAAAATTCAAACTAATTTATTTAAACTAATTATTTTCTATGTAAACATAGTTTCTGTTGGATAGGTTACCGTAACCCCCCCCCCCCCAAAAAAAGCGAGCAAAAACCCGTTTTTACAACAACATATTGTTATAATGTATATATAAAACGTAGAATGTGTAGTGCTCCCAGACTAAAGGCCAAACACGGGACGTCCTCAACTCTGCAGGAAAATAACTTTGTTGTGAGAAGGCCAAAGCTATTTAACCAGTTATCCAAAGAAATCGGGAACACCAACAATGTTGATGTGACAGCCCCAGATGAGCCAGGTGTACTTGGCTATACGAGATAGAGAGCTCAACAAAGCAATTTTCTCTTACATCAAGTTAGGTCTATAGATGGGGGCCACAGCCTGACTTCCGCGTGGAGAGAGGGCGACACGCGGAACAACTGCAAGGTTAATATATATATATAACCTTACCTTACAAAGGTTACGCGCGATGATTTCTCACTTCGCGAAGGTCAAGCTCGAGTTGGTCTGGTGAAGTAGTGAGTTGGATTCTTGCGCTCTCCACCTCACATAGCCAGGTATGCCCGGCTCATCGGGGATTGTTGAGCCAGGCGTCTAGTCTTATATATATATATAATATATATAAAAAAGACTAGACGGCTGGCTCAACAATCCCCGATTAATATAGGTATATTGTATGTTTAGACAATTGTATTTTTAGCCAAAAACCAAAACTTAAACCTGAACTGGCAAAATTGAGCATCCACTTTTCAAGGCACTTAACATGTCCGTTTCATGATGGGATAAAATTCAAAATGGTCCCCTACCTGAGATCTTTTATGTTACACACAGACCGTGCATGGAACAAGGGACTCTTCTGGGAAAATTCCATGCACGGTCTGTGTGTAACATAAAAGATCTCAGGTAGGGGACCATTCTGAGTTCTATCCCATATACGAGGGGAGGTCAGAAAATAAGTTTACATGGCGTATAATTTCGTAACTAAAGGACGTACATTGATTATGTTTGTATCAGGTGAATTCGTTAATCATTGTTGGCAACACTGCACGTCGATTCGGCTGTCATCTACCGTACATTGGTTATATGAGTCCGTTGAGCATGGCGGCTCGACTGGAACAGTGCCCTGTCATTTCTGTAACGATATTTCGAGTCTGTCAGTGGTCAAGAATTTCTCGAGCGCATTGCCACATGAGACGAGACATGGGTTCATCACCGTACTCCGGAAACAAAACGTGCCAGCACAGAATGGAAACACCCTGGGTTCCCGCGATCAAAGAAGTTCAAGATTGTGAGGTCCGCTGGCAAAGTGATGGTTACCGTGTTTTGGGACCACAAAGGCGTTTTGCTAGCAGACTTCATGCAAAAAGGCACAACAATCAATGCAGCTGCATACTGTTCAACGCTGGAACCTTTACGAGCGGCCATTAAACGTAAACGTCCTGGACTGCTCCGTAGGGCAAGGCATTGTTCCAGTCGAGCCGCCATGTTCAACTGAGTCATATAACCAATGTACTGTAGATTACAGCCAAATCGACGTGCTGTGTTGCCAACAATGAGTAATGAATTCACCTGATGCAAACATAATTAATGTAGTTCCTTTAGCTACGAAATTATACGCCGTGTAAACTTATTTCCTGACCACCCTTCGTGTGTGTGTGTGTGTGTGTATATATGCTGCAAACCCACAAGGAAAAATGAAAAACGATTCCAAGGCCTTTCGTGTATTCAGAGCTACACCTCGTCATTCCCTGACGAGGTGTAGGTCTGAATACACGAAAGGCCTTGGAATCGTTTTTCATTTTTCCTTGTGGGTTTGCAACATTCATTCATTTCACGTGTTTAATTGCGAAATTCATCCCATATATATATATATATATATTAATATATATATATATATATATATACACAGTATATATCAGGTCATCCCATAAGTAATGTCGTTTTTTACGATAGATTAAGTTTAAACTAGTCTTACTCGGTTTAAGCATAAATTTTCCGAAGGTTATATCTAAGAGGAGGTCTATCGTGTTTCGCTACATACTTTACAGACCTTGACCAGTGAAGACGTGTGTTTTGCTTCATGTGAACCCCTCATAAACATGGCGGTATCAGAAGAGCATATCAGGCATATAATGCTTTACGAGTTCAAAAAAGGGAATAGTGCTACTGAAGCAACGCGAAACATTCAGGACGTTTATGGCAACGATATTCTGCATGTGAGGCAATGTCAAAGATGGTTTCAAAAGTTTAAGAATGGTGACTGCTGTTTGACAGATGCAGCACGCTCTGGACGCCCTGCTGAGTTTGATGATGACCTGCTGTTAGCTGCACTTGAAGAAGACTGTTCAACAACTGTCGAAGAATTGGCCCAGAAACTCAATTCATCCCCGTCCACCATCCATCGACATTTGCAACAACTCGGGAAAGTGCCTAAGTTAGGAAAATGGGTGCCACATGAATTGTCGGTCGACAATCTGAGGGTGCGGGTAAACATTAGCACAGCTCTTCATTCCCGTGAACTCCAAGATCCGTTTTTGCACCGTTTAGTGACTGGTGATGAAAAGTGGATACTGTACCAGAATGTTAAGCGCCGTCGACAGTGGGTTTGTGCCGGAGAACCAGCAACACCACAGCCAAAACCAAATATTCACCCTCGGAAGGTGTTGCTTAGTGTTTGGTGGGATAAAGGTGGTGTAATACACTTTGAAACCTTACCACACAACCAAACAATCACCGCTGAAGTCTACTGTCAACAACTGGATCGATTGAACACTGCACTAAAAGAAAAGATACCTTCTTTGGTTAATCGGAAAGGAATCGTGTTCCACCACGACAACGCACGTCCTCATACCGCTCGGATCACTTCTGCAAAAATTGAGGAGCTTGGGTGGGAAAAACTTCCACATCCTCCAGACCTTGCGCCTTCAGATTATCATCTCTTCAGGAGTCTGCAAAACTATCTTGACGAGAAACAGTATACTTCTTCAGATGACCTGCACACCAGTCTTTGTTCGTTTTTGCCTCAAAACCGCCTGAATTTTATAAATATGGCATTGAAAAGCTTGTAGGACGTTGGCAGAGTGTCATTGATTCCGATGGAAAATATATACTAGATTAAAAAGTTTCTGTTGAGTTTTTTTTGTCCTTCAAATTCCGATCTAAAAAACAACATTACTTATGGGATGACCTGATATAATCAAAAACTATTCTCAACTGAAATATATATTATTTCAAGCATTCTCGTGTTGTGTGTGTGTGTGTGTGTGTGTGTGTGTGTGTGTGTGTGTGCATTCTTTATTCCTAACCTTTACTTTAATAAGCCTGTTAGGAGAGTACAAATTAAATTGAATGATATATATATATATATATATATATACACTGTATGTATGTATATTACAGTCAATGTGTGAAACCAGTCATTTCACGTAATGCCTAAAAGTTTCAAGCATGTCGCGTAATACCTGTAACCCTTAAACATAGGTAATACGCATTACTAACCTAACCCCCCTAACTTAACCTAACCTAACTTTCATGGTCATTAATCGCTTAATCGAATTCTACAAAATGCCTGAAATTTTTAGGCATTACGTGAAATGATTGGTACCACAGATTGACTAACATATATATAACCTCTAATTTATAACACTGGTCAACACTCATTTTATTGCCAATCATATTAGAGTGATTTTGGGGTAACTTTGTGGTGCTGATTCCGAATATGACATCGGTTTTGCTAGATTGGCTCTAATTTATGAGATAATTGGTACCCCATTGAAACACGTAAAAACGCAAAAAATTTAATGTTCAGGCGGAGCCTACTTACAAATCGCATTGAAATTGTCTCAAATCATACAAAAGTAAACACATGAAATACATAATGGCATTTTATTCGGTATAATAACAGATAAACACAGTAAGCTGATTCGCATAATTACAAGTAATGTATAGTAAATCTCTGTTTGTACGATTCTCTTTTATGTGGGTTATCAGGACAATCACGTTGGAGGTTCCAGCAATAGTCTGCCATCATGTGTCTGTCCCATCTGCCTTGATACCTTTCCTCCACCTTGATATCTTGATGAAACCTCTCCCCTTGTTCCTCGCTAAAATCACCAAGATTATCCGGAAATCTGTGTAAGTGGCTATGGAGAAAGTGTACCTTTATGCTCATATTAGTACCCAACTTTTCAAAGTTTGTGAGCATGTTTTGCACCAGTTCTTCATAATTGTCTGCTTTGTGGTTACCCAAGAAGTTCTTGACAACTGAGACATAACTGCACCAGGCAGAAGCTTCAACACCATTCATAAATTTTGTGAAATTAGAATCCTTGATAAGTGTACGGATTTGAGGGCCATCAAAGATTCCAGCTTTTAGTTTTTCCATACTTAGTCCAGGGAACGATCTACAAATGTATTTGAAGCAGACTTTGACAGACTGAGGTCCCGTATCAGATCATTGAGTTCGTCTTGGGAGAACTGCTGAGGTGTTGAAATGCTTCCTTCATAGTCACTTCCACTACCACCACCTAAGTCCTGAATTTCTTCAAATTCTGACAACGGAAGGTCGGGCAGTGTGGTAAACACTGGTATGGGAACGTCTTCGCTGTGTGACACAGGTCGCCTTGCTGATTCCAAATTGGGATAATCCCACTTGAGTTTCTTGTATCGATTGAAACCTTTCACATTAACCACACTGTCAACTGACTACTGGTTGGGTGGCCGATGACTTATATACGGAGGGGGAATATTCTAGAATGATCGCGGAGTAAACACTAAGAATATTCGCATGTCTCACCATCTAGAATGTTCCGGTAGTTTCCCATATGCACGCGTTATGGTTACGTTTCCTATTAATTGAGGGTATTCATTATCTCAAGAACTAGAGCCAAATCGGAAAAACTACTTTCATTTTGGAATTCAGCAACCCCAAAATACCATAAATTCGTACGGATTTCCTTGGCAACGAAACAAAAATTTTTTTTTGTTGAGCTGTGTAATGAACATCATAGCAAAATTTTATAAAATATTTTGCTTACATATATATACAGGGTGTTTATAAAAGTCCCTATCTATTTCAGTGAAAACGTAGCAGAAAGGGTAAAATTCAATAACAATATAATAGAAGGCACGCATTTAATGAATACTTAAGCATATGATTCTACATAAGCACCATCAGTATCTCTACAGAGTTCGAATCTGTCAGCAGCATTGCGGAACACATTTTGGAGCATGACAAGGGTTATTTTTGTAACTGCTGTTACGATACGAGCACGTAAATGTCCCAGATTCATTCAGATGGTATTTTAAATACCGTTGTCTTTCAACAACATGGGGCACCTTGTCATTACGCAAACATTGTTCGGGAGTACCTAAATGAACGATTTCCAAATAGGTGGATCAGACGTGGAGGCAACAGGCCCTAGGCGGCTCGATCTCCTGACCTAACGCCCTTGGATTTCTTTGCATGGGGCTTTATCAAATCAAACGTCTATCATACGAGGGTTACGGATCTGCAAGATTTACGTGCTCGTATCGTAACAGCAGTTACAAAAATAACCCCCGTCATGCTCCAAAATGTGTTCCGCAATGCTGCTGACAGATTCAAACTTTGTAGAGATACTGATGGTACTCATGTAGAATCATATGCTTAAGTACTCATTAAATGTACAGTACGCCTTCGATGATATTGTTATTGAATTTTACCCTTTTTGCCACGTTTTCACTGAAATAGATAGGGACTTTATAAACACCCCGTATATTCCCGTTAATCACTTAATTAAATAAAGTGATATAATTAAGAAAGTCACCAAAAAGTGCCTATTGTTAATTCAAGCCATTTTTGTGTATAAATAAATTATGCCAAACAAAGAGAATAACTCGTAATTGAGAGGATCTTCTTTGAAGATTCTAAGTTCAATACCTAGTTAACGGTAACAAAAGCGCCTTCAATTTACCATAATTTGCTTTTGTTACGTCTCAGCATATACGTGAAAGGCGCTGCAGCCGCTCTTTAATGACGATTTGTCGGACGATTATTATTATTACGCAACTACAATTGATAAGATGTGTTAAAATCATTATAATGCAAATTTATTCGAGTGTTATTATATACCTAATTTTTACTTTTATATCCTTTATTAAATGCGTGACTTTATTTTACCACTGAACTAAAGATTTCTCTTATTTTCAAAGGATTTCGAGTGGATTAAAGATGGTCAAAACCTTTTTCCTTTTATTCTTTTAAGTTAGAAAGCAACATTTTATTTGGAATTCAGGTTTTAGGATTTCAGCTTGCGTACAAATGAACTTGTATAGAATAAATGAAAGCATGAAGGGATGTCAGATTTGTTTGAATAATGGCCGCATTGTTATCTCGGAAAAGTTTCGCGGGTTACGTGTACAGTGTACACTGTACAGTTTTGGGAAAATGGTCGCCTAGTAACGTAGAAATTTTATGTTCGGAGGTGAACTTTTTACAGAAACTGTACCTCAAATTTTATATGTAGTTAAATCAGATATTTGGGATTTTCATGTCGTCATACTTTAAAAATAATGCTTTTGCATAGCATAAATTACAGAATATGTTTTGCATACGTAAGAATATGTAAGTTAACAAGGACATTACACCAATTACTTTTCACCATTTGAAATATGTAAGATACGTTATATTTAAAACTATTTTGTAAAGGTAAATGAAAAAATATTGGCTAATCGTAATATGAAGATCAGTTTAAGGGTTCGTGGTATCAAAAACTAGGAGTTACTCACAATTAGCTAAAAATTTAAATAGTGAAAATAGATAACATTTTAATTTTCATATGCTAGAAAAAATGGTAAATACTTACTATTACACCGGTTTCCGGTAGAAAGTTTTAAAAGCTGGTTTTCAATGTTTTTCAATGTGCTGAATTAAAAAATAATACTAATTTCCGTCGCAAATGATTTGTTAAAGAGTTATTGAATTAAAGCTTTTAAAACTTTCTACCCTTTTTTACCTGGGGAACCCCCAGTGGGAACCGGGAGTTTCTGGGTGGGGAGAATCACAAAAACAAGTGGTTTCCGAAGATTTTGAAAGTCAGATTAATACAAAACACATCAAAAACCATAGGAAAAACATAAATTTCACCTTCAAAATTGGCTGAACCTAAAACAACTTAACCTAACCTAATCCCTAACGTTATCCAAAGCCATGTCCACTAACTGATTCAAATTAAAATCAGTGGAAGCGCCATTTTTTTTAGTGTAGGACAAAAGCCCCCTAAGACAGAAGCCCCCTAGGACAAAAGCCCCCTAGGAAAAATAATAATAATTTTTTTAATCATTATTTTTATTCTTTATTATTTACAGTTTATGTTTATAGTTTGTATTTTGGCTCTCGTCATTTTCGTTTAAACTAACGAAAATATCACAACTTAACCTAACCAATCATCAAGGGCGTACAGTTGACCTAACTGGGCATTCAGTTGACCTAACTGGGCATTCAATTAATATAACAGGTTAATATTGGTTATTTCACCTAAATATCTTCTGAGCTTTTCAGATTAGATGTGACACCTGACTTGCCCTACCCAGCAATTTGTCCAGGGGGCTTTTGTCCTAAGGGGCTTTTGTCCGGACCCGCATTTTTTTATCCTTTTCCCGTTAGAGAGTTTAAGCTTCAATAACTAACAAATCATTTGCGACGGAAATGAGTATCATTTTTTAATTCAGCACATTGAAAAACATTGAAAACCAGCTTTTAAAACTTTCTACCGGAGACCGGTGTAATAGTAAAGAAATATCGAAAAAATGGCTGCCGTTTAGAGCTATACCGTCCTGAGGGCCATATTTTGGCTATTCTACGTTAAAGATTGGAATGTTTGAAGTCATTACATTGTCAATGTTATAAACCAATGTTCATATGAAGAAATATAGGTTAGGAGCATACAATCACATATTAACATAAAATAAATTATATAATTAATTTCCCTAATTAGCCTAAAATTTGTGATTTTAAAAGTGTTAACTACATAAAAACTTTCACTAGAATTGATTACTAAAAAATAAAACCACAAATCCAGCAAAAATGTTTATGTAACATTTAACAAAAAGTATAAAAATTTGGTAACTTATTGACATACATACCTGAATTATGGACAAAATCGCTGCATTCAAAGCTGTTTAAAGAATAATAACGTACGCGTCTGCGAATGGTGTAAGCCTTCGTCTCTTACCAAAAATTCATCGAGTGATTATAGCGATCGGGCTACAACGTTTCATTTGCCACGTGAGTATAATGTGGAGGGAAAATATCAGTTATCCTCCCACCGACCACTAAAAGCAAAGCTGCACTGAACCCGGTCATTCTCTACGACGAGCTGCAGAGCACGGGATTATGGCTTCGTCAGGCGTGAGCATGAGCAGAAAGTTACGAACGCATATGTTATCAATATATATATATATATATATATATATATATATATATATATATATATATATACACACACAGTATATATATATACACACACAGTATATATATACACACACAGTATATATATATACACACACACACACAGTATATATATATATATATATATATATATATATATATATATATATATATGTATAGAAACGACGTAAGTATAGAGGAGTGTTCTGCACACGAGGAAGAGAAATAACAAACAAATTAAAAATAAGGCACCCGCCCGGGTTAGCACGTCTGACCGGCAATCGGAAGATCCTGGGTTCGTTTCCCGGGCGGGTGCCTTATTTTTCATTTGTTTTTATTTCTCTTCCTCGTGTGCAGAACACTCCTCTATACTTACGTCGTTTCTATACGTTAATATACTGCGCGGTCATTGCAGTTAAATATATATATATATATATATATATATATATATATATATATATATATATATATATATATATATATATATATATATATATATGTAGTATTGAGAGATAGATAGATAGAGTGTTATGGTTTGATCGTGATTATGCCAGATGTATTTCGAGTTGACAACATTCTCTGGACGTTACATTTAGGTTACGTTAAGTTAGTTTTTCTATTGTCAATAGAATGTTCCGTCTACCAAATGGGTACGATAAATAATTATAATCAGTGTAGAGGGTCAGAAACTGGCAGAGCGCTCAGGTCAACTAATGTGGCCCTTTGCTCTAACCCCTGTAATAAATAATTATTACCAGCATCATCGGCATTCGAGCCCCCGACTTCAAATGTTTTCACTTTCCTCATAAACAAACGGTGTTACCTACTGAACTACGGACGCTGGGACCAAATGGGTATAAATTCATGTAATTAATGTAACATTAAATCCACGTCTGTTTAGGCTAAATTAAGCTTGACCTTCGTCAGAATGAACAATTCGGGCGGAAGCTAACCAAAGGTTTTATATAATTTAGGGTGTGCCACTTTTAATAAATGTTTGAAATTTTGAGGTGCAATATTCTCATGTGGTGATCCCTGCTACTTTATTGACGAATATGAAGTTTTAACCCATTCTGAAAATATTTGACCCAGGATCGGGGGCATTGAAATTTTGACCCCCAGCCTGTGACGTCATCAGACCGATTTTTCATATGTATTTGGCCATAAAATATTTATTTATTAACCGATTCAAATGATTCTGGTGTCAATTGATGCAGAATTGGAAATACTTTCTTTTTCATACCAAAACAGTGGCTTTTACTATGTGTTTGATCGAAAACTCGGGTAATCTATAAAAATTAGACAAATTTGGTGCAACACAGGAGACATTGTGGGTGTGACCACCACCCTGAAGCATCATCCCAGATCAGCTTCGCGGCAATGGGCCCATCTGAAAAGCATAATAATAAGAAATAGGCTTATTCCGATGGGTGGGAACAATTTTGAACATGTCAAAGTTGAAATAAACCTTTCACAGAAACGGAATGAAAAGTCAAAATTGTCAATGACATGATCGAAACCCCGTTGGTTTTTTTTTTTTAAAGCATACAAAAGTAATATAAAAAAACATTCCTTTGAACCCTCCTTGCCAGTTTATTGCCAATTCGGTTGCCGTCGAAGACCCTGAAAAAGGAGAAATTGTTAATAATAATTCATAATATTAACCCAGATTAAATACTGAAAATATTTTAATGCATGAAACAGTATATAGAACATTCACCTTTTATTTTTTCAAGTAGTTTCGCAAACTGCTCTTCTTGTAGATGTCTGGAAGAAGGCGTCTTTCATTTTCAACAAGTTGATATATACGTTTTCAGAAAGAAATATTTTCTGTCTTTTGGGTGTGTTTTTAGGAACGGTGAATTCGTCATCGTCGTCACTGCTGGACGTCGATGAAGAAGAATTGGCTTTCGATGGCGTTTCAAGTGCTTGGAATTTCTGCAGTGTCCTTTCTTTTTCTTCTCTTTCAAATTTTTTGTAGCTTTCCTTTCGTGTTTAGGTTTTTCACTATTTTTTCTCGTAACTTTTGTCAACATTTCCCAGACAATATCTTCTCTCTGTCCTTTGATCTTCGAGAAATGTTATGTCAATCATTTTTTGATTTTAGTCTTTAACCTTGTCTTTTTTATCTTATCTAAGGCGTCACTGGCCGCGATATCAAATAATTTCTCTAACTTCCTTAGAAAGTCTTTTTGTTTTTGCTCAAAATTAGGTTTACCTCCGTTACGAGCTAGTGAAAAACGCTCTTTTATCAAATCTTTGAGTTTGGCTTTAGGCAGAGGATTCTTTATTACATTTTTGGTAGGAATGCTTGCCATATCCGAGACGACCTTCACTTTCCTCAAAGCAATCGCAATCACTTCATCCTGAGAAGCATTTTGGTATTCTCCTCTAGTTGGATGGCAACACACTGCCTTTACCAGTTTTTATGTCAGACAAAAGTTTTCCAATAATAAGATAACTGGAATCATCACTGACATTTACTTCACTTCGCCTTAGCGAATAAGCATTATTATCCATAGTCTGAAAAGAAGTACAATAAAAGATCTGAAAAGAAATACAAAAACATTAATAATTAAAATGCATTAATAACACTAATAACTACTAATAACAATTAATATTAATAAGTACAATAACATTAATAACTAAAGAATTTTAAATTCTGAATCAATTAACGCAAGAATTATTCGAATCAGTTAATAAATAAAGATTTTATGGCCAAATACATATGAAAAATCGGTCTGATGTCGTCACAGGCTGGGGTCAAAATTTCAATGCCCCCGATCCGGGGTCAAATATTTTCAGAATGGGTTAAAACTTCATATTCGCCAACAAAGTAGCAGGGATCACCACATGAGAATATTGCACCTTAAAATTTCAAACTTTTATTAAAAGTGGCACACTCTAATATATAGTGTGTGTGTGTGTGTGTGTGTGTGTGTGTGTATTGCTACAACTCAGAATGGTCCCCCTAACATAGGGGTCCTCAAACATTTTTGACTGTCGACCCCTTCATGGAATCCTTGACCTTTTATCGACCCCCTTAATTTTTTTAATTAATAAAAATCTATAAGTCGTAGTTAAAGGTAGAATAACTAAATAAAATATATATACAATAATAGTAAAATATTATAATAAAGGTTAATAAACCAACTTTACCTTTTTTATTGATCGTCTGACATCTTTAATGGGAAGGATGTGGTTGATGATCTTTGAGAAGAGCACTAATATTTGGTTGTAAATTAGTGGGTTTTAGTCTTAACTCACCACGCTCTTCTATGTTCAGTTTGTTCCTCTGCTTTGTTAGGACTGAATTTACATGGCTAAAACCAGCCTCAACCATATAGGAACTTGGGAATGCAAGTAAAAAGGGGTTTACCGCTGCACAAAGTTTGGGATACTTATTGACAATATTTACATTACTCCAGAAGTTACTGAGGGTCGTATTTTTGAACAGTGATTTAGCTTCGAGATCCACGGAAAAATACGTCACGCTCACAATGCTTTCTGATTGGCGCAATCACAACTGTCAGCGGGGTGGACACAGGTTTGCCAATTTGTAGATTATACGATTTTTGCTTTCGGCACAAAACATTATGCCGATTTGACCAACAATATTTAATAAGGCCTGCAATGATGTGATGCTGATATGCTTCTGTATCAACAATTTCTAATCGACCCCCAATCGACCCCCGAGGAATTTTCGACTCCCGAAAATGTCTTATCGACCCCTGGGGGTCGATATCGACCACTTTGGGGACCCCTGCCCTAACATATATATATATATATATATATTCCCTGTTTGCTCGCTATCCACCAGTCTAAGAATATAAAAAATGGCCTGATAGATGTGTAAATTTATGGCAATTTGCGAAGCGGAAGCTATGTTAAAATATAAATATTTTGGCTGCCTCAGAAGCAGTGTAAAAAGGCATACAAAGGGGAGTGGAGGCGTGTATTCACTATGTATATAAGCAATCATTAAAATTTTACTGAAATTGTTCATTTTCGTTCACTTTACATTATCGTGTCTTGTTAAAACTTTTTTTCGGTTATATAATTACTGTTTCAGTTGCATAGTTTAATAGAAGAGTTTTAATGTCTTAATATCATAATGAAATATGTGTTACACTTTACATAAGCAATCTTCAACTGTATACCATCAAAGTAGTTTGACGAAATAGCGAATTTTGCATATTTTTAAAGCCTTATTTTAGTTTCGTAATTAACGAATCGTTTTGGTTTTCAAATATATGTTTGTTAAAGCCTCATCTTATGTTACTAAATATATCATTTTAATGAGGTTTAAGTGTGCCAAAGAAGCCCGAACTCTAGGGTGGTTTTGGCGTTTAAAATATTCTTAGTTTTCGCTATTTTCTAGCTAAATATTAATTTTTTAATCGTAACTCCTTAAAAAGCTGTTTTTTTTCTTACTAAATTTCTTGTCAATTGATATTCATTACGACTTCCTACATGAATTCCTTCTAATTATAGAACTTGTCAAACTTGGGCCTACGATAGGTTAGGCCCTTTCGAAAACTAATTTCTCACAAAAAGTTAGGTCTGTCAGTTAATTAAAAATATTCTGCTTGACAGAGAGGTGTTTTTGACGTAATATAACATCAACACAAAAAGTTATTAAATTGGGCCTATTAAGAAAGCATGTCAAAGTTGGTTGAAAGACTGAACTCATAGTAGGTCTAATATAGGTCCAAAACCTATATTATACCTGTTATATTAATTATCGATATTCATGGTTAAGCTAGGTTTGTCAGTTTTGGATGGAAGGTTTTATTTAATATCTAATTTTAACCTAAACTGAAAAATTGTCAAAATGATGCTCAGATTCTGAATAAAGGAAGTAATTGACTTCAAAATATCAAAGAAGTAACTACAAACCCTATAGAAAATAGAAGTGACGTTAATACCCAATACAGTAGTACTATTAATCTAAAAAGTGACACTATCAGATCTGAGACGAACATTTTAGCTTGACAAGTGATGCATCAGCTCTGGTAAATTTCTGCCAAACTTCTCAATTTGGATAATGTATCCCGCATTACAGTTAAAAGCTGAGGTTAAAAATTTTAAATTTTTATGGGTGAAGAATTTTTAAAATGTCAAACCCACCCTAGGAGTTACTTGAAAACCAAAGCCACGCGCTAATTACGATCCTCCAAATAAAGCTTTAAAAATACACAAAATTCGCCATTTCGTTCGGTAATTATGTATAAAGACTAACTCAGTCATTTTACACACCAAAATACATTTTTCTAGTAGTATTTGATGCGATTTGTTCAAATCTGACCTCTATTTCCCTCGGAAATGAGATCCAACAAAGTTATAGTACTTTGAAGTTTGGCTCATTTTCAAGGGAAATGGAAGTCAAAATCTAAGCAAAACATCAAATATTACTAGGAAAATGTATTTTGGTATTAATTAACCTAACCTACCCTAACCTAACCTACACGGTAAATCCACAAGGCCGACGTCTTTTAGTTTTCGCAATTTTCGAATACGTGTTGCAATTAAATCTATGGCAAGATTCTACTAACGAGCACTCGTTTCCGCACAATTCGCACTTACGGGTCGATGGTAAAATATTGTGTTTTGTAAATATTTCTATTGCTCGGGAGTCATTAGAATGCACTTCGTATATTAAATCCTCAAAATAATATTCGCACCCTTCACATGTTATCGCGACCAACATCTATGAAAAACTAACAAAAGTGGAACTAGCAACTTAAAAAGCCTAGCAACTTAAAAAGCGTAGCTCATATATCATGTTCTCATGACGTCACCAATCAAATATTGGAAGGGCGGGAAAAAAATGCAAAAATGTCATAATATTCAAATCTACATAATTTGGTAAGGACGCATCTGCGAGCATAGTGACTTATATGAAAATGATGAGAAAATTATGCTTTAATATTTTATAATCATATTTGCTTTTGATATTCTGAGTACGATAAAACTCATTGACCTTTCGTTCATTCCCCTTGTTGATGACGTTTTGGTCCAGTAATTGAGAATGAATTAGAATTAGAATGAGAATGAGGCGCGAGCGTGAATCAGTCAATTAACGGCTCTCACTCGGAGAGCCATGTTAAGTGTTTAATATGTAATGTTTAATTGTGTTTACTAACACGTTAGACCCTTTCAGTTTGACGGCCGGCTGAAAAAAAAAACCCAGCTTGTTTATTTAGTTAATGTTTATTATATTTCAGAGTAATACAGTTTAGTTTAAAGAAATGAAAAATAGTATCACGAAAATAGAATTGAAAGTGGAAATATAACATAAAAAATAAGACATTACCAGCAGAAGCCTGTGGTAAAAATACCACGCTTAAACAATCAACAGGGGAAATTTTATTTTTTCTAATAATATTTACACATACATAAACAAACAAACAAACATTATCCGATTTCAGCTTATATATATATATATATATATATATATAATTTTGAAGTGGCTCCAGAACCGTCGCGACTGTCCCGCAACCTGTAGACTACGCGACCGTCGCGCCGGTTTTGGAGTCCCTTGCCAAGACATGGCTACGGGACTGGTTAGGTTAATTGAATTATACCTAATTTTAGTGTGCACTGATAACCAATTTGCGCAGTAATAATTTCAATTTGTGCAGTGATAAATTGAAAATCTGTGCAATGATAAATTAGGTTCTACATCCGATATCGAACCTAATGAATCACTGCATAGATTTTCAATTTATCACTGCACAAATTGGTTATCACTGCACACTAAAATTAGGTATGAATTGAATGCCAGGTTAGGTCAACTGCACGTCCTTGACGATTGGTTAGGTTAAGCCGTGATATTTTCGTTAGTTTAATATATACAATATATGTATATACATATATAGGGTGTTTCAAGAGGAAAGGTCAATACTGCGGGAGGTGATAGTATCGGTCATTGTGAGAAAAAATGTTCATATGAACATGTGTCTAATTCTGAATGGTTACGGAGATAGAGCTGTTTGAATCTGATGCGCGCGCAGCTCTTCCTCCCCATTCCCTCCCCTATAACCTTGAACCATGTAAGCTGTAATGTAAGCACGTAACATAAGCCAATCGACAGCAGACTGTTGTGAGTGTCATTGTTTGGTGTTTGAAGCAGTGTTAAGAATGCCACACACCTTCACACATGCCGAATATGCAGATATGGTGTGTCTACGGTTTTTGCGATGAAAGTGCAACAGCTGCTGTTGCAGAATACTGTCAACGGTTTCCGAACCGCAGAATTCCGGATCGGAGAGTGTTTACCAGGGTTTTCAACACATTGCGTGAGATTGGTACACTTCCCAGCGCTCATGTTTCATCTGAACGTGAAGGTCAACAAGATGTGGATGAAGTGGAAAACATTCTTCAGTTGGTAGAGCGTAGTCCTACTACTAGCTCACGAAGAATTTCTACACGTCTCGGTGTACCACACACAAGAGTATGGCAAACATTACATGAGGAAGGCTTGCATCCATATCATGTACAGCGTGTACACCACCTTCAACCAGGAGACGCTGCCATGCGACTGGAATTTTGTCATTGGGTAAATGCTAATCGCCGATTGCTTCAATTAACACTGTTCACCGATGAAGCTACGTTCACCCGTGACGGTATCAATAACACTCGTAACTCTCATCGGTGGTCAGACGAAAATCCAAATGCCACTGTGGAAACAAATTTTCAACATCGCTTCTCTGCCAATGTTTGGTGCGGTATCATCGATGATCAGCTGATTGGCCCTGTTACTTTAGAGAATCGTCTTACAGGACAAAGTTACCTAGAATTTCTGCAAAATGAATTGCCAGGACTATTGGAGGATGTTCCTTTGGCTACGCGCGCTGGTATGTACTTTCAGCATGACGGAGCTCCTCCACATTCTACCCATCTGGTGATGCAATACCTAAATCAAACTTTCCCTAGTCGATGGATCGGCCGCGGTGGTCCCATTCAATGGCCACCAAGGTCTCCAGACCTCTCTCCGTTAGATTATTGTTTGTGGGGGTGGATGAAAAGTCAAGTTTACTAAAGAAAGGCGGATACACGAGACGAATTGCTCGCGCGCATTTTGGATGCTGCTGCCCGCATAAAGGACCGTCAAGATCAACTCAGACGACCAACACGCGATCTTCGCACACGAATTGCAAAGTGCATTGAGGTTGACGGTGGGATTTTCGAAAACGTATTGTAAACTGTAACAAATTTGTCATTTCTGTATCTGATACCATCCAAAATGCCAGTGTTTAAACATTAAATGTTAGAAACAGTAATTGGTTTCTCTTTCTTGATTACCATTAACAATGTTTTTGTATTTGTAGATTCAAACAGCTCTATCTCCGTAACCATTCAGAATTAGACACATGTTCATATGAACTTTTTCTCAGTGACCGATACTATCACCTCCCGAAGTATTGACCTTTCCTCCTGAAACACCCTGTATAACTGGAAGTGCCATGATCGTCGATTGATGAGTATGGAGGAGAATTCTGCAAATGCCATCGCTTAGCTTGTAAATAAAGTTAATAGGGTTGACAGTCTTAACCCATGACATTAAGATAAACAAAACATTGCAGAAAGAAATTTGTATGTTATTTTGCATATAAAACTTTTATTTTTCTTTCAATTTTATAATAATTTAGTTTATTCATTATATATGTTTACAGTGGAAATGTTAATGTCATATACAAACATGCAATATGTAAGATAGCCTAAGTTCATAATGAGAAATTATTTGCATGTAATATATTATATGGGATTAATAATATTAATGTTTGAGGGTATTTAACCTCCTTCATAAGGGCAAAGGTCATGTGATCCTAGATGAAATTGTACTCATCGAACTACTCATGAAACCCAACGTCGCCCAATCTTGTTGATCTAACGGGAAGTGGTGTTGCGACGCGGCAACTACTTAGTCATATATATATATATATATATGTTGAATTGTGTGGGATGAATTTCACAAGTAAACACGTGAAGTGAATGAATGATGCAAACCCACAAAAGAAAAATGATTCAAGGCCTTTCGTGTATTCAGAAGTACACCTCGTCAGGTGGTGTACTTCTGAATACACGAAAGGTCTTGGAATCATTTTTCTTTTTCCTTGTGGGTTTGCATCATATATATATATATATATATATATAGTGATGTAGCGGATGTCATTTTTTTCACATCCGCGGATGCGGATGTTTGATTTCAACATCCGCGGATGCGGATGCGGATGTCTACATTTTCGTTATTTTTAGGATATATTCGAGATTTGTTGTGTTTAACGTATATAATAAGTTATTATATAGAGAGAGCTGTAGCTATAATGTAGTATAATTGATTAATTGTACAATAATTGCTGTACTTTTCTCTGAACATATAAAATATATCAAGCATCTAACTAATATAGAAATCAATTAGTGAATTCGTCTGCAAATAAATTCGTTATATTTTGTTGAGTTTCAGCCACAATTAGAAACCATAATTGTGTTACCAGGATGCGGGACGTGAACCCAACTCAAATGCACCCCCACCGACCTCTTTCCCCAACCTCCTCCACCCTTATAGAAAGAGATCTTTAATTAGCTTGATAACTATTTATATTAAGTTTAAAGTTTTATTAGGCATATTTATAAATGAGTAATTAAAATAAAGTAAACTAAGATGTTCATCGTTTAATGTTCAAACTTAATTATAGGAAGGTTATGCTTAAGGAACATTAATTTTTCTGCCTTTTCTGCTGCCAGTCTGTTCTCTTTTCATCATATATTAATCCAGCACTGCTAAATAATCTCTCGCTTGGTACGTTTGTTGGAGGACAGGCTAAATGTTTCCTTGCAAGTTTACTCAAGTATGGATAGATATTCTGCTTATTTTTCCACCAACTAATAGGATTGTCACATGCAGCCAGGCGTTTTTCTTGGTGATAGCTCTCGATCATTTTTACTACATCTTTTGACATCGTGTAGGTCTCGTCATTGCTGCTTGACTCAAGAAACTGAGAGACAGATTCTGTGATAGATTTGCTCGTTGAAGGTGTTGGTTCTGTCACTGAAACTTTTATTCTTTTGGTGGGTGACGAAGCGACAGATTCAAGAGATTGAAGCTCTTCAACTGCTTTGCCAAGTGATGATTTAACTCGTTCTAAAGTACTAGGTGAAAATAACTTAGCTTTGTAACGTGGATCTAAGTAGGTTGCAAGAGAGTAACTTCATACAAGAACAGCCTCTCGTCTTGTCGCTTGCATCACTTTCGCGCACAATGAACTAGTTCTATTAATACAGGGTGGGCCGTAAGTTTCCATACATAGGAAAATTTAAACGTTTGTTTTTATGTTTCAGATACCCTAAGAATATGCGTTTGTAAGATCTTGTTTATTGATGAAGCAAATTTTTACGTCAATGGAGAGGTTAATCGGCAAAACATACGTTATTGGAGTAATGCTAACCCTAACTGGCTGAGTCGGACGAAGATGCAAGGTGCCGGTAAAGTGATGGTGTGGGCCGGGCTATGGGGTGACAGAATTATTGGACCAATTTTTGTCAGTGGAAATCTTAATGCCGAAAGGTATCTTAACATGTTGCAAGAAGAGATTTTCCCATCCCTGCTAAACGAGGAAGGTAACTTCCCAGTTTACTTCCAGCAAGATGGAGCTCCACCTCATTATGGTCTTCACGTGCGTCGGTATTTGGATCAGCAGCAGCAGTTTCCGGATGCTTGGATTGGTCGGCGTGGTCCTGTGGAGTGGCCTCCCAGATCCCCAGATCTCACCCCCCTTGATTTCTATCTTTGGGGGCACTTGAAGGCCATGGTGTATCAGGAAAAGATACGAGACATAAATCATCTAAAGGAACGTATCACCAACGCCATTACAAGCATAACGTCAACTGTGCTAATGCGTGTTCATCAACAGTGGGGAACACGTATTGAAATGTGTTTTCAAAACAATGGCAACCATGTAGAGCATATTATATAAATAAAAATGGTTGTCCATAACAAAATGTTTATTTTTCCTATGTATGGAAACTTACGGCCCACCCTGTATAGTAGAATTTGATAATTTCCGCTTATTAATGACATTTTATCTCAACGGTCCACATCCGCACGACATCCGCAGTCCAAAGTGCGGATGCGGGAAAATGTGTGGATGTGACCTACATCACTATATATATATATATATATATATATAAGCATGTAATAGTTAGCTCTACATATTGTAAATTATTAAAACATCTAATTTCTTACAATATTCTTTTGTCCAGTGGGTTTATGTATTGTGCAGGATTTTATTTGGCTACTTTTAAACGTATTTCTTGTTTTGTTAACGCATTAGTGCCCATTGGTAGAATTTCCTACCGGCAAAATTGTTTGTCATTATTGCATCACTATTTCTTATATTCACGTGATCTTCGGTATGAGTCATTGATATGACGCAGTCTAAAAGATTGCGTCATATCAATGACTCATACCGAAAATCACGTGAATACAAGAAAAAGTGATGCAATAATGACAAACAATTTTGTTGGTAGGAAATTCTACCACTGGGTTAATGCATTATAGCACATCTTCAGTATGAAACTTTCCAAACAATTCTTCTTATGAAAAGGAACAGCAACAGTTTAACTGAGTGTGCAATGTCACAATTTTGATTTGTTTGATGTTTTAAGGAATGGAACATAATATGAACAATAATGTCCTCTTATCTCTATGAAATGTATGACTAAAATGAAAACCTCTTAACTTACACAATACTTACAAAATTATAGGCTTACTGTAAACTGAAAGACTGAGAAATGAGGGTGAGAAAGAGTAACAAGCCGTTCGTAATTTATTTGGCTCGACCGTACCCCCGTTTTAGGGGTAAGGGTCGTGTGGGGTCATTTCTTTGCTGAAGCTGCAGTGACCCCTCCATATCAGGGTTTATATTATGTTTCGATCTAATAAATGAATACGCTTATTAATGTCTAATTTCATCACTAAAAACAGCTGAAAAACAAAACGGATCATTCTGTTTTTTCCCCTTCATTATTTAAACATTGGACGCAATAGCTGATATGCGACTAAGAATTTTTTTGTTTTTAATTTTTTGCCATCATGACTCGGACGTATGGGTTTTATGCAGTAAAATATTTTTTAAAAGAAAATATTTGGCGCAAACATCAAAGCATTTTCTACAGACGAACAATAGATTCTGTTGTCATGAGGCGAGTGTAAAGCTTCATGAAATTATTTAAAAAAAAAAAAATATTTGACGGAGACATCAAACAAACGACTGTCGCCAAATAAACCTTTAGTTTTACCAAATTAACCTCAATACATTGCAGGAAATTCGCATAAAGATGCTGACTTTGACTGCATACATAGTTCATATTATATTAGGCCTACCTTCACAGCCAAATTAAATCCTCCATTAATTTTAGTTTCATAACATGAAAAAAGAAAAATAATAATAATAATAATAATAATAATAAACTTTTAGGACTGAATAAAATTGTCTGGCGTTAACCAGAACAAATTAGTCTATTACCACCCTCGGCTTTTATGTTTTTTCATATGAAATTCTAAGGTATATTTGTGGAAAGAACTTCACCGACAAAACAAAGTTTTTCTTGAAACTTAATTTTCTTTTTCGGCTCAGTCCTTTTCCCCAAAACTAATATAGGAGTTTCGTTCAACGATCCTACATCGCACGGAGATCAAGCTCGTAGCCCCACCTTTAGAGTTGGCTTGGTAAAGGAAAGAGTTGCTTTTTGAACTCTCCTTCTCACATAGCCCGGCACACCCGGCTCATCCGAGATTGTCCTGAGACAGGTATCTATAGTCTTCCTCTGAAAACTTGCACATCGACACCAGTAATGCTCCTTATTTCTCTTCGTAATTGGTTAGTTTTTGCTCTCTAACGACAAAGTTATTTTTCTTCAGTGTTGAGGATATTCCTAGTGTAGCAGTATAATGACACTGTGCATTCGGCCTTTAGATAGTTATAGCGTTCAGTCTGAGATTAGGAACGAGTTCTTTAATTATTTTCTGTTTAAACTGTATAGGGTATTACTCTCTTCTTCTCTCCAACGAGTATATAGGTTTAATTTAGGTTTTCTTTTCCAGCAATTTAGTTCTTTGCATCCATTGATTTGCTGTGAAGTTTCTCTGAATTCCTTCTAATTGACTAATTTCTTCATTTTAATGTTAAGGAGATATGAAGTTTTGGCAGGATCAGTATTTTCAGCAAAGGAATAATTGTTGTTCCTTCTTTTAAAGGTTCTCAGTAGCTGGCCAATTTTTATTTTGTTTATTGTTATCTTATTTTGTGTTTCACAGTTCTCAGTTAGCCATTATAACTACGAGCTTTCACTTTTTGGGTATCTTTGAATTTCCTGTCCATTAAGTACAGTAGTCCATAGACTTTAATTCCTTCTTTTATTGGTATCTTAAGAGCTGAAAATTTTCGATATTAAATTTCATATTTTTGTTTTCTGACCATCAGCAGACTTATAATCTATGTATGTCCATTTGTAAAGACTGTACATCAGTGGTGCACAAACTTTTTTGATGCGAGGGCCAAGCGAAGAAAATAACTAAATGTATTAGCCTACTTACTTTCCATCTAAGTCATAAATTGGGTCACTTTTATATTCTAACTTTTTCATTTAATTGAAAAGACCCGTGGGGCCACTGAAAAGACCCGTGGGGGACACATTTGGCCCGCGGGCCAGGGTTTGTGCATCACTGCTGTACATCATTCGTGTTTTTTATGTCCGTTGACTTATGTATCGTCATAAGTATACTACTGCGCTATTATTAGTTATTATTATTTATCTATACCGGTTACTAACCAGTTATTTATAATCACGCTAACCAGTAATGTGCTACGTACCTCCAGTCCTGATGATGATATTCCTTAGACTGCAACAGCTTGCTTACATTCTCTAAGAAGTTGTATATCCACTTACCTACTTTGACTACTATTTTCATATCTTCCATTCTGTGTGTTATAATTCCATAGCTGTACACTTTTGAATGCTTTGGCAAAGTCTACGTATCTAAGTATATTCCATTATAATTGTTACTTTGGATAATTAATCAGTAATATTGTAAACGTACTCAATTAGTTGTAATGGGCACGATCTTCCTGATCGGAATACATGGTTTTTTCTAACTATCCTTTCGAATAGTTTTGTAAGTCACTGGCATATATATACAAGGAACTCTTCTGGGATAATTAAATCCACTATAGTCCGATTAAGTAATGGTAAATGACAAATACTATATATATATATATATATATA
Source organism: Bathynomus jamesi (assembly GCA_023014485.1). Lineage (NCBI taxonomy): Eukaryota > Metazoa > Arthropoda > Malacostraca > Isopoda > Cirolanidae > Bathynomus > Bathynomus jamesi. The sequence goes on along the minus strand of JAJOZX010001025.1, from coordinate 525,193 downwards.
TATGGCCAGGTCTGTAGCCATGTTTGATGCGTAAATCGGTACTATAAGGAATGATGTTTATAATTACGGTTATAAATGATTGTTATTAATAAATAATCAATGATGAATGCACTGGCCGAGGTCACCAGCTTGGATTACACCCAAACAAATATTACTACTAATTAAGTTATTAATTAGGTTGATTGATTGAATGAATTTTTGTCCTTTATTACACAAAATAAAATGGTTTACGAATGGTTAGTCTTTATATAAAGTTTGGTGAATGATACCAAGCCCGAGTGGGGCTTGCACGAATGATGTTTACCTGGTGTTAGCCCGTGGGTCACTAAGGTTGGATTTCGAAGAGCGAGGAGACGCCGCGTCCCGTTGTCTTAAGGTCTTTCCCGCGCTGTGACGTCATCTTGATCGTGTTTGGTTTGATGCGTTATATCGCTAATTGTGTTGAGGGAATACTGCTAAGGTGTTTGCAAACGACTATGCATCTTCAGTTGGTCACTATATATATATATATATACCGGGTTGCCCAGAAAAAAGTAAGCCCTTTCTTTTATCAACTATTATATTTACTATTGTCAAGATTTGTTTGCTTTTATAACGATTTAAATAAATAATTTGCTTTTATATGTAGCACTTCTATATGTCTTTATAATATTTGTTTTTAATATACTCTGTTTATCTTTGTTGCAGATTTTTCAAAAATATTTAATCACCCATCAAAAATGTCTTCATATTGTCAAGAAAATCTCAGTGATAAAACGTTTACGTATTGAGAAACAATATGGTGCCAGAAAAATTATATCATTGTTTCCAAATAAACCATGGACTCGTTCTGGTGTAGAAAAAAATATTCGTAAAATTGATAGAACTAGATGTGTTGCTAGAACCAAATGTAGTGGAAGAAAAGGAGAAGCTCGCACTGATGAAAATATTGCAATGGTTGAGGAAATGGTTCTAAGTCAGGAAAAAAAGCCTGGAACGCATATGACACCAAATGAAATTGCAGCAGAAACCAGAATTTCAAGAAGTTCTACAGAACGAATTGTCAAAGAAGATCCGCAAATGACAGTTTAGAAACGCTATCCAGTAGAGATCTTGAATGAAGTCATTAAGACGAACAGAATGGAAGGGTGTCAAACTTTTCTTGAAAGATTTCCTAATGTCAATAGAATCTGGTTTAGTTGAAAAATCATTTTTAATTCGATCACCTATCACCACTCAAAACAATCGTGTGTATTCTGCAGCAAGAACCAAGAGAAAAGTAACACCGGAAAGACACTTAATTTAGGCGTTCCAGGCTTTTTTTCCCGACTTAGAACCATTTCCTCAACCATTGCAATATTTTCATCAGTGCGAACTTCTCCTTTTCTTCCACTACCTTTGGTTCTAGCAACCCATCTAGTTCTATCAATTTTACGAATATTTTTTTCTACATCAGAACGAGTCCATGGTTTATTTGGAAACATTGATATAATTTTTCTGGCACCATATTGTTTCTCAATACATAAACGTTTTAGCACTATGAGATCTTGACAATATGAAGACATTTTTGATGGGTGATTAAATATTTTTGAAAAATCTGCAACAAAGATAAATAGAGTATATTAAAAACAAATATTATAAGGACATATAGAAGTGCTATATATAAAAGCAAATTATTTATTTAAATCGTTATAAAAGCAAACAAATCTTGACAATAGTAAATATAATAGTTGATAAAAGCAATAGCTTACTTTTTTCTGGGCAACCCGGTATATTACACCCTTGTTTATCATTGTAAATTGTAAACGTATTGTATTTATTTATTTTATCAATGAAGGTTATTAATTTCATTTCAACATATACAGGGTGTCCCAAAAGTCGCGCACCATAAGTTTCATTCAGACTTACGAGGTTTATGAGTCGAAATGGTTCATAAGTGATGTTTAATTACAATATATGTTCGATAATGTTTGAATAATAAAATTAATAGTATGTACAATTAATCAAAAAGCTATCTTAAAATAATTAAATTGAATGAAGCTATATTAGCCAAGGGTGTCTCAGAAGTCGCGCACCCTTGGCTAATATAGCTTCATTCAATTTAATTATTTTAAGATAGCTTTTTGATTAATTGTACATACTATTAATTTTATTATTCGATCATTATCGAACATATATTGTAATTAAACGTTACTTATAAATCATTTCGACTCGTAAACCTCGTGTCTGAATAAATCCTATGGTGCGCGACTTTCGAGATACCCTGTACATATACACCTTTTTACAGTTGAATTTTTATACCTCATAAATTTTCGAGAAATAACTTTAAATCCGACAACTATTTTACAGTTTCGATATTTAATTTGAAATTTCGATAAATTCAGTTTAAAAAAACGTTTCTTTATAGTCGCCATTGTTGTTTTGATTTTCATTATTTTGGCATACACTGGGCAATGTTAATGCAATTCAACACTTTTGCATTCAAATTTCGTCAAAACTAATGTATATTTGATGTTAATTACTTAATGCGTATTTTATGTTAATTAATTAATGTATATTTGATGACTTAGTTCGTTAATTACTGTACAGTTTTACGGATAGTGTTATCGAGACAGAATATGCATTTTATTACAAATTTACAATGACCATGTTTATGATGAAAATTGCACGCAGTTGGACGTGAATTAGTGCTTGCATAATACCGAAAATTTTCAATACCGGTATTTGGAGGCAATTATGCTAATCCCGGTATTGATACCGGTATTATGAAAAAAATAATTTATTTTGATTTATTATGGTGCCACCCTACCAACCCTCCTACAAGTCTGAGGGACTTGCAGTACTCACCATATTTACTATAAATTAATGACCCAACTCCAAATAGATGGCATTCTATTCGAAAAAGTTTATACAGTAAATTACTAAATTGTAATAAAAATATTATTTGAATTTTTTTAGCATATTATTATACAACTACTGGGGTAGATAGAAATTATTAGTATCTAAATATTTATTTCTTAGTTTGATTTTGAAAGTATGCTTTGAGGAAACAGAGAGCATCTAGGGATTGTTCAGATAGACTTGATCTCAGTTTCGTCAGAAATAGGCCTGCAGCAGAAAAGGCTCTTTCTGATTCTGCATTTGTAGGTTTAATTGAAAGCAGTGCCTTGTACAGCTTCTCTAAATTCTCACTTCTCTGTAAAGTAACTTCCAAGCTTTTAAATTCATTAGTAACATCAAAATCAATGGAATTTTTTTTAGATGGCACTTTTCCTAGTTTGTCCATTTCTTGCATGTATTCACTCAGTAATGAATCTGCTTCCACTTCAGTCTTATTTGCAGCTACATTTTCAGGGTTACATGGAAATTCCTGTTCTTCCATTTCTATCTCCAAATCAACCACATTCTTAGGGAAAAGTCTTTTATGGAGCCTTTCTGCAGTTCTTGTGATCCGTCTCTGTATTTACAGTACAATTTCCTTTTGCGAGGTGTCCGCACACAGTCTCATTTGTACACTTCGTTGGGATTTGTTCTCTCGTCATTGCTTTTATTTCTTATCCGTATTCGTAGTTTTACTGGATTATCTATTATTTCTTCGTTTTCTTTATGCTTTTATTTCTCTCTTCTTTATGTCCTCCGTAAATCTGTTGTATTCTTCAATTCATTTCTATCTTGTATCGACAATTTCCGCATTATTCTTTAGATTATTCTCCGTATTAAATATTGCGAATGAATTTATCTTTATTGTATAATATAATTATCACAGAAAAATCACATTTTCTTTATTTGTTTCTCATTTTTAGACGAGACGAACATTTGTGCCATTCCGCCTCATATTTAAAATCGATGTAGGAGAGAGAAAAATTGCTTCTTATTGCTGTACTTTCATCCTTGACAGATTTGAAGGTTTTGCAGCACTGTTGGAATTGATCGTCTACTGTCATGTCATTTAATCACAATACACATTGCAGTGATTCCCAACCCGAGTGTCACGAGACTAGGAAGTTCGACAAGCTATAATAATATTTAAAAGAAAAATTAGTTATTGCACATAAATATCTCTTTTTTTCGAATCACTTCGAATGTATAACTTGTTTCCTGCGTAAGACTTAAAGCAAGCCAGTGTTACCATTTCACAAGGCAGAACAAATATACATATTATAACATGGTCACGCTATTTCAAAACCTCCTTCATAGTACCCATTTTCCCTCCTTGTATCTCCGAAAGAAAGGTTATGTAAACATTGTTCATCCCCAACCTCTCCCGGCATCCCTTAAGTATATGTTGAACTACAGGGTGTCCCATAAGTCCAGCATCATAGGAGAAATTCATATTTTTCTATTTCTACAAACCATAATTTATACTCGGGATGCCAATTTCCCGTTCACCATTCTGTTCAGTGACGAGGCTGTTTTTTTATGGAAATGGTGAGGTAAATCGACAGAACACCCGCTACTGGTCTCAAAACAACCCTCACTGGTATACCTCTTCAGGAACAAGGTGCATCTCGGGTGATGGTATGGTGTGGCATTTGGAAAGATCGCATCATAGGCCCCCTCTTTTTCGATGAACACGTCACTGGAGGCACCTACCTACGTATGCTCAAGGAAGAAGCATTTCCCAGTGCCTTGAACGAAGAAGGAAATTTCCCAACATGGTTCCAACAAGACGGCGCTCCTGCACATTACAGCACCCAAGTAAGGGAATACCTGTACCAACAATTTCCTGGTCATTGGATAGGACGTCGAGGGCCTGTGGAATGGCCAGCTAGAAGCCCGGATCTCACGCCACTAGATTTTTATCTCGGGGGCCACTTGAAAGCGCTGGTATACGCAGAGAAAATTAGGTGTGTTGAACAATTGCGGCAGCGCATTATTGGGGCATGTAATACCATTACTCCTGACATCATTCACCGTGTGCTTGCTGACTGGGTATCACGTCTGAATTTGTGTATTGAAAATGGTGGACATATTGAGCACGTTCTCTAAATAAAAGCTTTTGCCTTTTATTATTATTTTTCCTATGATGCCGGACTTATGGGACACCCTGTAGAATGCCCGCTGCGCCTTACACAGCAAATGACCTTGAAACACAACCTAGGTGTGGCTGTGAGGGGTTAAAACTGTAGAATGCCCGCTGCGCCTTGCGCAGCAAATGACCTTGAAACACAACCTAGGTGGGACTGTGAGGGGTTAAAACCTTCCCTGGCTCTCCCTTAATGTGTATACTAAATTTCTAAATTTGGTGCAGATTACCTCAGTCTTTTAGGTGTACCCTAGCCGTTTAGGTAGTCTGGGAGGGGCGGGTGTGTTACTGAAACCTTCCCTGGTCTCCCTTAATATGCATACCAAATTGGGTGCAGATTACCCTAACCATTTAGGCAAGAGTAATAAACGAACAGAGAACAATCATCAATATCAAATTATCATCGCCATCATCCCCTATATATATAAATAAGCTAAAGTTGACGGTGGATCCTCAAAAGTGTAGAACAGGGGTTCTTAACCTTTTTAGGCTGCGATCCAAATTCTGGTCTCGGTGCTAGCTGAGCGACCAATGCCTTCAAACAGTTCACTCGTAATAGATAATAAAATAAAATAATAATGGTAAAATGATTAGGGATAACATAAATAAAGGATAAATGACAATTTAATGACCCAAGTTTGGGTCGTGACCCAGAGGTTAAGATCCCTTGGTCGAGAGGTTGCTGGTGTGTGTGTGTGTGTGTGTGTGTGTGTGTAGGCTACTGGGCATAAGTGAGGTCGAGTGTGTAATAATTCGCTCAATTCATTAAATTATTCATGGTCTAAGGTTAATATGCAACAGAAAATAGAATAAACTTGTTGATATGTATTATAATGACATAACATCCATACTAAGAGAAGCAGGAAGGCCTTGGATTAAATCGTACAATTGTCATACTAAAATTATTCCTGGATGGAATGATTTTATAGCCTCCCTGAAAAGGGAATCAAAAGATGCTTACGATATATGGCGTCTCCTTGGTCGTCCAGAATAGGGGCAGCTTAGTGAGCTTACATAAATATGAGTAGAAGTAGGGCTCACTATAAAGCAGCTATAAGACGATGTTAGATGTAAACAGGAACAAGACTCCATTCGAGCTTCAAGCCTGTGAGGCTAATTTAAATAATAATAATATCAAATTTTTGAAATTTGTCAAGAAAGAAACGGGTACTAAGAATGCCATCCCATTAACAATTGATGGTGTGTCTGTGGAGGTAGAAATAGCTAAGTTATGGAGAACGAAGTACTCAGACATCCTAAACAGCGTGGGGAGAGTTAATCTTAATGTAGGCTGCAATGAAACGGCAGTAGGTGGGGCTAGTGAAAATATGGGGACTTCAATGCCTGAAATTAAGTCTGATTAAAGAGCTACTGTAAAGACAGGCGCCTTACCAAGGATAGATGACCTGTCAATGAACATTTAAAGTATGCTAATAATATGATCAGTCTTAATACCTTATTACTGTTCTCAACCATGCTTGTTCACCAGGGCCGGCCCTAGCAAATGCGAGGCCCAATTCGAGATTTTTAAAGTGGGGCCCTAAGGTTAAAGTTACCTACCAATAGTGGGTGCATGCTTACTGAAAGAAAAGAACAATGATTCAACAACAAATATCATTTATTTTTGATGTGATCACAAGGAAACCTTTCTGGCTTTCATAGTGGCAAATTCGGCAATGAGGTCTGTGTAGTTACAGTTTCTCGCAATGTCGTTTTCAATGGAGAGGATCGCCAGATTACTGAGTCGATCATGCAGCATCGTCGACCGTAAATACGTTTTTATTAATTTCAACTTCGAGAAACTTCTTTCCCCAAATGCAACAGTAACTGAAGAGTCAGTAGTATTCGCAATGCAGTCGTGAAATTCGGGAAATCCACAGAACGATTGTTCAAAGTGATGAAGCCCAATATCCTCAGTGGATCACTTTGTATATCTTCTGGAAGAATTGGTTTCAAGGCTTCCATTTCCTCAGCAAACATGAATCCATTAATGTCGCGGTCTTCTCCATCAGTCAGTTCAAGTTCGAGATCTTTGCTCTGCTTACGTAGGTCTGTCTTGGACTTCTTTGTGAACATGTACATGAAGCCAAACTTTGAGTGATGTTCTCTCAGTTGTTCGAATCGTCGTTCCAGGGAGGATATGGCAGTGTCTAAAATTGTGTTAAACACACAAATTTTAAATTTTTCTTCAGCATCTTCAATTGGCTGGTCTTGACCTTCATAGGAAAACATCTTCTTTCGTCTGACCTGTGTTGTCTTGAATTCTGGCTCGATTTCAAGCTGCTCTGCAATCTCTTTGGCATCTGTTACAGCACTTTGAAATCCACTCTCCCGATATTTTTCCATCCACTTACATGTTCTTTTCAAACTCTCGATGGCACTTGCCAGATGCTTTGAATCACTCTGAAGATTTTTACTCACGTAGTTGACTTGAAAGAGGAGGTCATACCAGAATATGACAGCAACGATGAATTTAAAATTCTTCGTCTCTTTGCATAGTGATTCTGCTTCGCTTCTTCCTTGAGGATCGTTTGCTTCTTCAGCAATTTCGACAAGTGCATCATAGATCTCGACAGCTTGATATCGTATGGCTTTGACACTTTGCACACGGCATTCCCATCTTGTCTCGCTCAAGGGCTTCACTGAGAACTCTTTCACATACTTGCAGAAGACTGACCATCGATAGGTTGAGACTGAGAAGACATACAGGTGTTGAATAACCCCGAAAAATGAGATGGTTTGAACACATGTTTTTGCCATGTCCCCAAGTAGCAAATTGCAGTTGTGGCATGCGCATGGAGTGAAGAATGCTCTTGAATTCATTTTCAGAAGTCGCGCTTGAACGCCTGATGAGTGTCCCTTCATGTTCGCACCATTATCGTATCCCTGTCCACGAATATCACTCATTTTCAGTTCAAGTTCGTGAAGTTCTCCCATCAATACCTCAAATAGGTTTTCTCCTGAGCTCTCCTTCACCTCAATGAATTGATGAAGTGTTCAAAAACTCCACTTTCACTACCTGATGAATGATGATCCATCAGAGACATATCGCAAAGTAAGGGACATCTGCTCCTTGTGACTAATGTCGCGTGTGCAATCAAGGATCACAGAGAAATACTTTGCCATTTTAATTCTGTGTACAATGGTTGCTCGAACTTTGTTGCCCATGAGTGAGATGAATTCATTCTGGATTCGTTTTTCCAAGTAATAATCATGAATTTCGTTATTGACTATTCTTCTAAGATGGTCTTGCATGACGGGATCAAATCTTGAGATAAACTCAACCAGTCCAAGGAAGTTGCCATTATTCCGTCTGAAGATTGTATTTAGTGATCCTCGGAATGCCATGTTGTGTTCAGCGAGGTACTGTACAATGGCGAGGAGGCGCTCACACACATTTTTCCACCTAAGCTTCTCCGTATTGATTCGTTCCTGACTGAATTGATCCACAGTGCAACTTTTGATCAAACGTTGTTCAAGTTCCATCCATTTCAGAGTCACCTTCAGATGGCCCTGTGATCTTTCGTGCTCAGACAGTTTGGAACTATATTCACCCAGTCACAGTCCTCACACTGTGGTGGGCCTTTACTCACTAATAAATCTCTGACTTTTGTGCTGACAGTTTCCGGCCATTGACCTAGATCTTTGAGTGCATCCAGAGGCTGATTTTGCAGAATTGGAGTCTGATCCATGGGTTCTTCTTCCCTCTGGATATTACTTTCATCTATCAAAGCTGGTGATGAGTGATGACGCATGTGACGGCGCGGGTACATCTAGTTCACTTTCATCTATCAAAGCTGATGATGATGCATGTGACGGCGCAGGCACATCTTGTTCAGTTTCAACCTGTCGATCGCGTTTCTCTAGAAATTTTTCAAATGACCCATACATACGCTCAAGTTCTGATTTCCGCTTCGCTTCACGCTGTCTCTTCTGGTGACTGCTGAGATATTTCTGAGCAATATCTCGCAATCTCTTTGGAGGCATCACTGTCAGTCGATATCTGAAATATATAATTAATACGGAATACTATTGTATATGAATACTATTGTATATGAATACTACTGTATATGAAGAGTTATTATGACAAGCCGTATTTAATTTACCACTCAAAACCAAAATATATTTTTATACTGTATCTTCAATAATGACTTTGTATTTATTTTATATCTATAATGACTTAAGATTAATATACACACTAATTAATAATTCTTATTCACGACTTATATAATAACTTAAATGTTTAATAAAGAACGTAGTAAAGCCTAAAGCTTAAGGGGACAAATTAAATAAAATAAATATTCACATTTTTTTTTTTTTAATATTAAAATTATATTTATTTTATTAGTAATAAAAGGTTATTCATTCATTCATTCATTTTCAACAATAAACCTAATGATGGATGCAATACAGTATCTGGTATGATGATGATCAATGATAATAATAAAAAATCTTTATTATTATTATTAAGAGTTTTCAACCTTCATGAAAGTATGTTTATTATCGTTGTCCAGATGTTTGCGGTACATTCTTGAACATTTCACAAAACTTTTTCCGACAAAAACGATCTGAATTTTGGAATATCAACGTGGGGTACTTATCGTTTTCGAGAACTCGTCGTAAAGCTTTTAATTTGGATTTCACTGCGTTGCTTCTTCATTTCTGGGCTTCACAAAATTCAAGACATTTTGCATGTAGTAGTAACGAGATTTGACTTTTGACGTAGTCCTACACTGTGTTGAAATGGTGTTCTATGATTTAAAATATTCGGAAGATCGTTATAACGAGTCTTATTTGGGTTTTATCGAGTCGTCTTACTTTCTGGAATTCAACTCGAGGCTGGAATTTTTTTTTTTTTTTAATATGAACTTCAATGAAATTTAACCCTTTCATGGCTGAATTATGAAATTTTCATTTTAACTTTTTTCCTGTTCAAGCGAAAATAACCTCTAATATTCAGATCGTAAAGTTCAAAATCGATTGTGAAGCTCATATTGACACAAGGGCAACGGTCGGCGTTAAAAGGTTACTCTAAAATCCTGATTGCTCAGAAACTCGCATCTATTTATTTTTTTTTACATCAAATGTTCATATTTTACGTAGGACCATTTTCTCATAGAGCGTCCCGTGGCTCATCAGTTAGGGCACCGCTCGGCAGTGCTGAGACTCCTCCGAGTGGTGGGTTCGAACCCCAGTGCTGCTTAGAGCTGGGCGGTTGTCTTTCTGTATCTTACAACACCGAGGCGGCGGCGGCGGGCCTGCTCCCCCTTAATTGACTGGCTCGGGCCTCTATTGAGACATCGGATGTTATCTTTTTACCATTTTCTATTATACCTCCACTAATAGCTTTCTTGGGGAGTACATTTTCCTACAAGTGCTTGCTTCACCACTAGTTGTAACTAAAATAAGTAATTATTATTTAATGTAATTAATTACATTACAGTACTTGGGAATTTGTTTATGGTAAATAAAAATGTACTATATTTCAATTAGCCTAATAGATTATGCCATGTTTAGTTTCGTATTCTTTTACTTTCTCGTATATATTATTATAATATTTCAATTTTGCTACAATGCCTCTGGCAGCCGCAATATCATTTGATTCGAAGGCTTCTTCCGCTTCCCTAAAATAAAATAGAGAGTATATTATACGTTAAAATTGACTGTTATTAAAAATAAATAAAAGAACACATTTTTATTATGTTTTTTTTTAATATCCATAAATAGAGCTACGTCGGGCCAGTGTCATAACACCACTTCCAATCGATCAGCGAAGTTAAGAGACACGGGGTCTGGGGAGTAGTTGGATAGGAGACCGTCCACCGAATTTAAATTTCCGTCATACGACTTTAAATGTCGTGAAAGGAGGTTAAACACCACCATCCAAACAAAAAATATGTAAATATTAATTCAACAATTTATATTTTCCTTCTCTGAAAATGGCTGACGTGTACGGGAAAAACATTAGATAAACCATAAGTAAAGCAATTATATCATTTTATTCTGGGATTGTTTCAACTAAAATTTCTGAAGTAGCAAAAAGGAAAATCTTTAATTTTGGAGAAGTCCCCTAAACACTACATAAAATTAGAAACCGACCATCGATTTCTAAAAGTAAAACAATAATGAAAAGCAACGAGCTTGACCTCCGTCAAATAAGGAATCATCGCACGGAACATCCGAAAGGTTAAAAGGAAAGGTTAATGACCTTTAGTATATTTTTAAGTACCGTGTTGAGTCATTCCGTGCCAAATCAAAATCAGCCACTTAAAATGGTGACCATCTTCGATTTTGATGAAATTTGGAACATAAAAAAATATAGTGACGAGAAGGAAGCTCATAACCCGAATTTGAGGTCTGTGACCTCCAGTTCGTGGGATGAAGGTTGTCAAACTTTGACCCGACCTTCGTGACCCTTTGCATTAAATATTCACAACTCTTCTTCTAACTATCCTAAGACGTTTTTCTTCGGCCCATTTTAAAGCTATTGAAGAAATCTTTCATTTTTATTTTAAAATAGTTTCTAAGAAATGAAAAAATTACCCTTTACTGTGACCTGACCGAGCTCAAATGAAGCGTTCCGTGCGACAGTGACGAGCGCACCAAACTTCCGTTTGGAGAAAACGCGCGTTAAAGTTTAAAAAAATGTAAATAAATAATCGATGAATATTTGATAATTTTATGGTTAATGAACTTGGTCTCATTTTCAAGGTATTTTGTTTTGGATTATAAGCATGATAAAGAGGAACGGATAGTGTCCAAAACTGGGACCATGGCGGGCTCGTCACTGTCGTATGGAACGCCTCAAATCATCTAACCTCGGATATTTTAAAACTTTATGTAATGTATGCTAAACACCTGACTGTATTTCTTATGTATAATTAGAATAAACATTCTAAAAGTGAAAAAGTTGGCCCTCTCTTTCAAGGGTGTCCGAGTCTAAAAAGATATTTTACTGGTTTCCAAGTTACCCAGAAGGTACAGTTTCTGGTGCATTACTTGGTTTTAAGTGGGGTCTCACCAGGAACTCCAATCACTACTGCTGCAAAGTTGTAAAGTCACTGAAAAGAGGGTTTCAAACTTTCTTGTAAAATCCTCAAAGCTCTCTCTGACTACTTTCTTTAGGGAGTTGACCCGTCTGTAGTCGTGACAGTCTCCCAGATCAGCAATTAGTTTGTCAAGGGGTGATGAGAAGAAGAATAAGTGTGTAAGACACTAACCTTCACTTCTTGAATTGTCTGATCAGAGGACAAGACCACATGAACCACCATTTTCTATTATTATGCACTGTGACATATCCTTTTACATGCTCAAACTCAATAGAGCTTTTTTTCATTGTTACTTTCTCTACTCTTTCCTCATTTGATTAGGAACTCCCTCACTTCAACTTTTATAGTATTTAAAAGTCAAGAACAATGCAGCTATTGAGTGGACCCTGGCATACATAGATTCAAACAACTTCCTTCTTCGCATTCTTGAAGAGTCAAATACTCGGTGTGAATGCCTGGAATTTTGTCTCGTGCAAAAAAGATATAGTTAGTAAGGTGTCAGAATTTGGTTTTCCTGAGGTCAGTATAAACTGGCCTTGATCCTTTTTACAGATCCATTCACGCCATCACAAGGTCCTTTTCCATGAGATGTGGAAAAATGATGCCATTCGGCACCAATTTCAAATCATCTTTGTAAAAGATTTTGGAGGTCTTTTTCTGAAACTTCTCTTTCAATAAATCCGTCAGTGACATTAAACATACATGCATAAAAAATCTCGCTTTCCAAAGATTTGGGTTGAGAAGACAGAAAACAACCCGGATGTAAAGTACAAAAGTCAGCAGGAAGGGGTGGATAGTTGCCTGAAGGTTATTTCAATGGAATGAGTGTACGTCATCTTGGATAAGAAATGTGTAGTTCTCTGAAGTCTCTAATGATGATAAATTTTCTCAATAGGTTGTCTTTGAGATCTTGCATGAATGATGTCTGTGCTTTAGCCACAAAATCATGGTGAAGCAAGTATTCTATCTGATGTACTAGTGTGATAATGAAGTCATCTGGTTTTTAAATCAAGTGCAGGCTCCTGAATTGATCTGCCAGTAAAAGTCCACTTTCTGTACTGTACTTGATTGACAACTTTTCTTCAAATTGTTTTTGCATTTGCTGTTTAAAGTTTTCGAGCCAGTCTTTGCATGTTCTACAACTCTGAAACATACAATCCATTGGGAATGAACTCGTATCAGTTTTGTCAAAATATGATGATAGTGTTTCAGTAGAACATTGTCTTCTGCTGTGAGTGCCTGAAGCTTTGCACTCTCCATCACTAACTTTTGATGCAGTGTGCGGACGCACGTTGTGGGTGCCTCTACTTCCTGCCAAAAGACACTGTTTCGGGTGTAACTGCAAAATTTTGTTTTATACAGCTGGTAGGCTGCCTCTCTCCAACCTTAGTTTTAACAAACAATCGTTCTTTTCAGGCAGAACACAGTCTTCTCTTAAGCAGTATTTCCTGACTGCCTCTGCAGTATCTGAACTGAGCGTTCTGCTCACTTTTGGGCTTGGGTCTGAAAGGGCACCTCTTTACTTCTGTAGATCTTGAGCAAACTTGACCATGTGAAAAGTCATCCCAAACTTTACTGTTATTCTTCGAATCAGGCACGTCATTAGCAAAACTGTCAAAATCTGCATGTTGTCACTTCTGCTTTCATTTAAGTTGAGCTTTACTTTCAGTTGATTGATAATTTCTAGGAAGTTCTGTGCCTGTTCATTTTGGTCCATTTCTGAAATCTCTTGTTGCATTTGAATGTTGATATCAATGCTACCCGAGTACCCACATCAAGCTTTAATTTTTTGCTACACTTCCAGTGATCTTTCTCCAATTTTTCACTTGAGTATCTCCATTGTGAGAGCTTCTGCTTCACCAGTAGTAAATCCCCAGTAATTTCTATTGATTGATTAACATGATTTAATTCATGCCCTTCTTTCACTGTTACAAACATCGCAGTAACAGAGAGGCCTCATTTTAATATCTGTTTGACTTCCACTTTCCATGTCACAAGGTGAGGATTTGAGGTGCCTTCTTTCAAATATTACACTAGTTACACAATTTTTGTCCAGGAACAAGGTTCAGTGGTGCGTACTTCGCACAAAGTTTAACTGATATAGCACAAACCCCTTTTGTTCAATGCTTCCTTAGGTGAAGATAAAATGGATTACAGCAGGCTTTTGGATCCTTTAAACTCATGAAAGTACTAGAGTTTACCATAAGTTTTTAATAGAGTTAATAATCGCTAGTTAAATAATACCGGAAATCTGTTAAGCACAAAAGAAAAATTGATGTAAAATTATAGTAGTTACATATGAACAATGAATATGCTGCAAAGTTGGGTCGAGAGAGAATGTAGGTCACTTGAAATAAAAAGGTGGGGGGAGAAAGGGAGCGAGAGGACCACCATGTTAGTTGTGGCCCGTTTTGATCTAGATGACTTAGTGAGAAGAGGTACTGATATTGCTTAGACTAGAGGGGCACTTTTTTCTAATTCAGCAAGTATGTAAGAATACTTCTACAGCACAGTTTTAACACTGTCTAGGATTCAGGCATTTTTTTCCCACAGCATTCTTCACTAACTTCCTTACTGTATCTATGCTATCACAATGCGCATTCTGATACACATAAGAACTATAGTCAATTGTTAAGGCTACATCATAAAAGAGAAAAAAATCTCTTAAGAAATTTAAAATGAGCCAAAGAAGTTTTCTAAACTAGAGGTCACAGAGAACTCAAATTTGGGTTAAAGGTTCCCTCCAATATGCTTCGCTTGTGTACTAAATTTCATCAAAATCGAAGATGGGCACCATTTTGAGTGGTTGCTTTGGCATGGAATGAGTGTAATTGTTTGGAAGCTGTTGCTTCTGAATAATTTATGTATGTATGTATGCATGCATGCAGAGACTAGACACACACACACACACTCTTTTTATAAAATTGCTGCATTTCGTTTCCGAAATGAAATCTACAGAACTTTAATTTTATCTTTGTCACTTTACTGCTTAGAGAATGAAGATTTTATACAGGATTTGAGGATTCAAGCACAATCATCCATTTGGTCCAAAGATCTACTTCAGTCGCATTGATTTCAAAGTTAAATCTAGTGGTGTTTTATGAGAACAATTTCTACAGAAAAGATGAGCAAAAATATTCAATGCAAATACTACCAAAAGAGAAACTGATAAAACTAGACTATTATTCATCATCATGATAAACCCTAATTAAGAGGTTCACAGGGTTCAAAAGAGGATAGTGAAAGTAGTCAATTGATTTTAAAATTACAGTTAAAACGTTCTAATTAACTGAAAGGTACAGAATAATTCCCACAAATTATATTTTTAAAGAGGGTCTAAATCAAAGAACAAAAACTTATCGATATTAATCTATCAACGTTGAGCAAATGTTAAAAATGTTCTCAATATCTAAGTCTTCCCGTTTGTGCAGTAACTTAATTTAAATGAAAAAAATTCCATTAGCCTTCATGGAACAACACACTCATGTACACTATCCCACTTTTTTTTTTTCAAACGTCAGTAATTAGATAATGTAGGCTACGCCTTCATACATGTTTTTTTCCATTGTATTCCTTTGTAATACTGCAGGCCCAACCTTATTCAGTAACGTTTATTCTTTTATGCAAACATATTAGCATGCTTCTGACAAAAATACTGTAAACTGTACTGGTCTTTTGTTACAGATATAGAAAGACAATAATCTTCAAATCTATCTTGTTTTGCGAATTACTACTGTTCTTACTAGAGCACAAAATCAATTAGGTTTTAAAACTGAAATAAAATATTCATATTCTGTAAAAAAAGGCGTTTTAATATGGATGATATCTATTTAGTTTGAATATTAAAAACAGCAGCCACTGAAGATGGAAGATGTTGCTTCCGAGATGTCTGATATGTAATAAAATGATTATCAACATTTCTTCTGTTTATCTTTACGTGTTGACATGATGCTTAATGCTGTGTACATTTAATTTGAAGACTATCTTGGGGCTTTTGCACGAGCCCCATGAAAGGCTATAGCAGGTCCCTACTTATGGGGGCAGAGAGTTTTTGTATCATGGTATGTTCAAGATTTTTTACCAAATCTCAGTTAAAAACAAGAACTATATCTGAACATCAATGCCCCTGCTCAAAATTCACCTTAACTTTTGATACAGGGATCTGATTCTTATTTGTACGAAGTTTCATCAATTTATGTTCAGCAGATCAAAAGTTTGGGCATGGACCTCCCCATCTGATCTTTGACCTCTATTTATGACCTTGACCTCTGATGCCACTACCAGATTCGTGCTCATGACACATCATCATGTGATTGAAGTTTTCTCAATTTATGTTGAGTGATTCATATAACATGGACACGAAAAAGCTCCATTTGACATTTGACCTCTATTTGTGACCTTTAGGCCTACCTGTGATACAGGGAAGTGATCCTTGCTCATGAGAACGTTTTGTGATGATCCATATGTATATAAAGTTTCATCAATTTATGTTAAGCAGTTCAAAAGTTAAGGGTGGATAAAAATGTGTGATGAATGGACAAGTGAAATCCAGTATAGCCCCTCCAAATTTACTTGGCAGGAGCATAAAAATTACTAAGAGTTCCCAAAGGGTCTTTGTTTTCCCACTTTACATTTAAGGGGCTCTGAATTGTATTCATCATGTTTCACATCAGGTTTTCTAGCTGTCCAAGAAGCAGCCTGTATCCCTTTCATCTTCACCATACCTGGTAGCTTAGCCCAATTCTTTTGCAGCCTTTTTTTAAATATTTGCATGCCAAATATACTACTGGGACTAAGTCCTATAAGGGGAGAGGGGGGAAATGGATCTTTAGAATGGCTGTGCATTTTGGGGAAATAAAACATTCCTTGATGAATACCCAGTCAATTTTTCCAGCATACTGCCCAGAAACCTATATGTTGCAAGTCTGTCATATAATGTTTTAATTTTTACCTTTATTTCTGGGGTTTCCACACTGACAAAAATCCTTTGCAGACTAACTGCTGATAATTACTGCACTATATTTTAACTTTTTCTACCATACGTTTTTTTTCATTCATTAGTACAGAAATGCCTTTTAAGACTACACAGGTTTTCTTCTGCTGCTGCACTCTTCTGACAAGTTTCTCTCCAACTTTTACAGCATCTTTTAAATGATTTGAGCATTCCTACATAAATCAAACAGCTTTTGTATCACACATTTTTATGTTACTTAAACTTTTAAAATAAAATTCCTCAAAATGTGGAAAATTTTTATAGGAATTCACGATTAATCCGATTGTTGAATAAATAAAAATAAATACATAAAGATAATCAGAATCTTTTTACCCAAATCCAAATCCATCCAACATACCCTAAAATCCAGATTTGCTTACCCATGGCATGGGCAAGAATTCAGAGAGAAAAATGACCAAGTCTCACATCACACAAAGGCCTATAAAAATTACAAATACTGACCAATAAAGTAGTTTGAGTGAACTAATTCATCAGTAAATTCCCACTGAAAAATTCAAGTGGAAGGTACTCTTTACAGTACTTAGCCTATTTTCAAACAAACCTGAGTAAACTACCCATAATTGAATTATTTTTGTTGCTGATATCTTGCACTATTTCCAAATCCTTAGCATCAGCGAGTCTTTCATTGATGTCCATAATGCTCATTAAAAACTCTGGGTCCATTGTTAACTGAAATAAAAGAGGAGGTTAGATGACTAATATAGATTGCTAAACTAAAAGACCATTAGGACAGTGACATAAGAAATTTTTATAGTGGGCACACTAGGGGCCACTTCGGCCCATCGAGGTAGCTCCACTATGTAAAAACTGTCTGTACATTGGCAACAACCAATTTTTACAAAACTAATTAATTATCAATTTAAAACTAGATAGAATCTCTGGATCCAGAGGATCAAAGTCATAATAGGCTACTATCCACAAATATGTACACTCTATATCTGTTTATAACTGACATGCAAATATATCAGATCCAAAGAATCCAGTCAATTTCATTACGGTACCCATCAATACCAGTACCTTGCCAACCAAAAATAAGTCACGGTCCATATCAATCGCGGACCAAGTCACAATTTACAACCATATACATTACAATATATATACTTAGGAGGAAAAGTGTAGGTGTGGCTGTAAAGACTGTACAGTAACGTAGAAATGTGTGTGCACCCATTTTGGGTCTCCCATTTAAAGGTATTTGTGGGGCAAGTGAAGATTATGAGTTTTTCAATACCTCACAGTACTATGGGGGGCACCAGTCAGCAGAGGAATCTCTCTAAATGGGGTGTGTAAGGACAGAGTATCCCCTAACCCAAGATGGTGCCTCCCTATATCCCACAACACTTGTGTTGAGCTGTGGGATTTATCACCTAAATGCACATAATATATATGAAATAAACTAGTACCATTCATGCAATAAAAATGGGCTTAAACACTATCACCAGATGTCCCTTGCAGACATCAAATTATCCAACCTTCTTTTGAAAGAATCAGGTGTATCTGAAGTCACCACTTCTTCTGTCAGACTGTTCCAAAACTTAATTACTCTGTCTGTAAAACTATGTTTTCTTGAATTTGTTCTACATCTTGGCTTAAATAATTTCATACTATGACCTCTAGTCTGGTTATTGTGATCTTTAATGAAGAGAGAATCAAAATCTATCTTATCCAACCCTTTTATTGTTTTATACACCTCTATCATATCACCCCTTAACCTCCTCCTTTTTAATGAGAACATTCTTAGATACGCCAGTCTTTCCTTATATGTCAATTGTCTTAGAGATGGGATCATTCTTGTTGCTCATTTCTGTACTTTTTCTAGTTTTTCAATATCTTGTATCAAATAGGGACTATTAAATTGAATACAGTATTCAAGGAGGGGTCTTACATATGAAATGTATAGTTGCTTTATAATATTGGGTGATTTGCATTCAATGTGTCTGCATGAGATTGAGTCCAGCATTTGCTTTATTTCTGATTTCCATACAGTGATTTGAGGGTTTAAGTTCATTAATCACAGTGACACCCAAGTCTTTCTCTTTATCATCATTTTTAACCCAAATTCCATTCATATTGTATTCAAATTCTGGATTTTTTGGCCCAATATCCATAACCTTGCACTTGTCAACATTAAATCTCATCTCCCACTTATCTGCCCAGGCTGGTACTCTGTCTAAGTCTTTTTGTATTGTTATTGCTCCTGCTACTAACTTAACATTATGGCCTAATTTTGTATCAGCAAATTTTTAGGTTTTACATGATAGGCCCTTCTCTAGGTCATTTATATAGACAACAAAAAGCAGAGGTCCCAGCACAGACCCCTGTGGGACTCCGCTCAATACGGGTCTCCAAGTAGACTTATTTCCATTTAGATGAACTCTGTTTTCTATTTCTCAGCCATTCTTCTATCCAGTCAGCTATATGACCTCTTATACCATGGGCTCTAACTTTTACCAACAATCTTGCATGAGGAACAGTATCAAATGCCTTTGCAAAATCTAAGTATACTATATCCAGTGGTGTAGTGCTAAATAAAGAAGTGAGGGAACGCATTTTGAAAGTGTTACTCAGATGCGGAGGAGACAATAGCGAGCGTGGCGAGCCCATACAGCTAGGGGTCCGGGGGCACTGTAAGCTCCCTGGGAAATCTTTTGAAATCTGACCAATTTCAGGGATATTTTGAGGTCATATGCACTGGATATTAGGATATATTCCAAGGTTGATGATGCAGTATTTCCAGTGTCATTAGATATATGACAACTGGTACGCCGTGGTGACTTTCACCAGATCTTTATAGGCTAGCATTGCCTCAGTCGAAGCTAAAAGAAATGAAACAGTTAATGATTCTTTCTCATATTTCTTCTAGGGGTGGGAATTAAAATTTCATGATGTTAGAGATTTGTAAGTTCAGATTTATTTGAAATAGTGAGGGAACGCCGTTCTGTCTACCAAAAAAAGTAAGGGACCGCTGTTCCCACAGCACTACACCACTGACTATATCTACTGGCTCTTTATTGTCCAAATGCAATAGGACTCCATCATAAAATTCAATCAAGTTGGTTAGACAGGACCTTCCATTTCAAAAGCCAAGCTGGCTATCATTTATAAGGTTGCACCCTTCAAGGAACTCAGTAACTTTACCTCTAATGATACTTTCGAGTAATTTGCAAATAATGGAGGTGAGGCTGATGGGTCTGTAGTTTTTTGCCAAGTTTCTATTTCCTTTTTTAAAGATTGGAGCCACATTTGCTTTCTTCCAATCCTCTGGAATTTCAGTACATTCAATGATTTATTAAAAATAATTTCTAGTGCCTGTGCTATATTCTTTTTGGCAGCTTTTATGACTATTGGATGCATTTCATCTGGACCTGGAGATTTTTCCATTTTTAATTTATCTATTGCTTTTAGGATATTTAGTTTTGTTACCCTTAATTCATTTATTTCTCTATCTTGTCCTGGTAGTATAAGATCAGGAATATTATTTAAATTTTCATTTGTGAATACTGATGAGAAGTATTTGTTTAGTTCTTCAGTTATTTCAAGATCATCATCTATAGTTTTATCATCTATATGGAGGGGGCCAATTTTCTTTTTCACTCTACTTTTCAAATTGAAGTGACCGAAAAACTTCTTAGGATTGTTTTTTGAATTCTTGGCTAGGCTTTTTTCCAGGTCTTGTTTGCTATCTCTGATTGCTTTCTTGCAAATGCTTCTTTTACTTTTATATATTTCGGAGTCTGTGCCATTTTTAGTTCTTTTGAATTTATGAAATAATGTGATTATTAGCTATTACTGTACTAGTATTCAGTAAGTTACATTCCACTATACTTAAAAGGCTCTTCTGAATTTTAGAAATAGATCTAGGACTTTTATGACATGCCCCACAGCTAAACACTTGTTGGCTAAAAATTTAGTATGGAGAGAAAAAGTCTACATATGAAGACTTTATTTACAAAAAATACTTTTTCAGTCATAGAGTAGTAGATTTTTTAAAGGACTTGCCATACGATGTGGTAAACACTAAACAGTAACTCATTAGTTAATTTTAAGAAAAATTTGGACACTTTCATGAGTGAAGAGATAGTTTGTAGATTGATTGTAAGTAGTGTACTTTGGTAGTAGTAAATAGTTGTACACTAATTAGCTGACTTGAGATTGATATTTTGCAAGATTTTTTTATTATTGAAATGTAGCTCATGACTTGGATTACCTTGATAGGCCCCAGTGGCTTCATGTTTTCCAAATGAAGTGTAATGTAATGAAACTCTATGGTGAAGGAGACATCATGATATATTTCATTTGGAAGAACTGAAGCCACTTGGGCCTATTGAGGTTATCCAAGTCATACGCTATATTTTATAATCAAATTTTGCAGTGTCATTCTCAAGTCAGCTAGGTAATTAACAAAACTATTTACAGAGCTATCATAGTACCTTACATAACAGTACTGGAGTTCAGCAATATATATTTATATATAATATATAAAACACTTGTATACACAACTGAGGGAGTAATTTCACATCAACCCATGTAACATCTGTTGCATTGGTACTGGGCTGTGATAAATGAAAATGTTTAAAGGTAATATTTTGAAACTGTGACATAGGGTCTAGTAGTTATAAAATTAAGAAACAAGGTGTTTAATAAAATGGTTAAAATCCTAACTTCTGCAAAGTTACACTTGATAACAATTAGACTACTACTCTCCTTTACAAAAAAGTGGGGAGAGGCCTTAGTTCTTCTCATACCCTCTATATCTATCACATATCTAAACATGGTATATGTCAAAATATGCTGATATGGATCAAATTACGTTATGAAATACAGGTAGGTCTCATTATACACAGTACCACTTTATGTAGAATCACTATAATGTGCTAAATTATTTAGGGAATGAATTCATTTCACATGCTATATAAACCAATCTTATGCACTCCACCTGGAACCTCTGTGCTGCTTCACGTGAATGAACAACCTCCTGTGGGCTGAGGCTGTGGCCAGTAAGCTGACTTCAGGCCCTTTCTTAGGCGAGTACAGCACAATATTAATTAGGATTAAATATTATTTTATAAGTTATTTATGTTGAATTGATTCTGTGAATACTGTATTATGATGCACATTTGACTTTGTTTTTATGATTAAATTGACTTGTTATAATGTTTCCTAGGTGGCTACATGCTGCTCAGGAACATAACATGTATTTATAACATGGGGCCTATGGGAAATAAGGATTCATTTTATGAGGAATTGCACTATGTGCTGTTTTTGAGGAATGTAACCATGCATAAAACAAGACCTACCTCTATTTGGTTTGGCTAACATTAGCTACAAAATCAGATCTACAGCATGTAATACCTGTGAATGTTACAGCTAGGCATAAGTCTCCAGGAAACTTCAGAGGCCTAACTCCCTAAGTCATCAGACTTCCAGTAGATCTAGCTCACTTTCCAAAACTGCGACATTCACATTTTACAATCTAAGGTTCTTTTCACACAATTCACTACATTACTAAAATTTATAATTCAATATGTAAATATTATCATTACATAAAATTTCACTTATCTATTTGCATACCTCTCCTTCCTCAATCGAGTGGCCTGCTAGAGACAGCATATATTCACCTCTAGAAACTGGATGAAGGATTACAGTAAAAGCTTTATTCACAAATGAAGAAAATTCTGCAGCTAATTCTTGTTCTTTCTGAAATAAAGATTAAGCTTAAGCCTTACAGCACTGACACTTTCAAAAAATAATATATTTGTCTATATGTGACATTTATTTCAAATTCACTTCATGCTAATACTAACAGTAGTGTCCAAAATTACACACACACACATATATATATATATATATATATATATATATATATTAGGGTGGTCCAAAACGTTAAAGCATCGACTAAGTTCTCTCCACAAGGTTGGTTTTATGCCTCTTGGTGTGGACAGTATTTGTGCAAAGTTTCACGTTATTCGGTTAATATTTAGGGGTCGCCCCACTTGCCCCCTTTTTGAAAATTTGGGAAAATATATAGACAACTGAATAACTACATTTTTTTTTGGTTCTCAAAGAATATGAAAGAAAACAGTAAGACAATAGGACATGATAATGGGTGTATCTTCATTATTTCTTCTGCATCAGAGTTGCCTTGGATGGTATTGGTATCTGTTTTCGGTGGGCGGCTACGAGTTGTAGGAGGTACTGCTTCTGGTCCTCGTTTCGTGTCAAAGTGTCATTGTAGCATTGTGCGAGAGCAATACCTCGCTCGGCAGCATCATTGACGACTTTCATCTTTAAGGCGCGATCTCTAAGTTCCCTGTAGTTCTTGTCATTTGGCCATTCCCATGGATCTTTTTGAAGTAACTGGCGTGCTTCCTCCTTACCTCCAACTTTCAAGGCATCAAAGAGGGTCAATGTCCTTTTCGTGACGAAGGATGCCACATCATTTTCAACACCAGCTTCCGCCATGTCGATTCGTCGGGGGCAGCCATTCTTTTGGGGATGTTGGAGGTGTTGAACCATTCTCCTTTTGGTATCAGGATCGATCCCATTATCGAAGAAGGCCAGTCCAATCAGATGCTCCGACAAGTACCACAGGTGGCGTCTTAGAGCTGTCTTCGCCGCTTGTGCAGCTCCTCCGTGTGGATATTTTTCCAGAAGATGCAGCATTTTGAGATCATTGAGAGGAGCTTGTGTCCCCATTGGCGCTTCATGCCAGTACTTGACGTAAATCAGACTGACAAATAAAGCCAGCTGAGTCACGTTTCATTCTTCGCGTGCTGTGAGCTTGAATTGATAGTGAAAGAGGTAGATTTTGAGTGCATAAATCGCCTTCGCCATCCATCTCGCGTGGTGCATGGGACCCGGAGCTCGGATAAAGAGTTGACCACCAGTCTTTCCCCCCAGGAGGAGCAAAGATAGTTCAAGGAACTCCTTGTAGTCTTCACGAGGTTGGCTTGCCTGAAGAGCGTTAGGTAAGTAAGTGAGCATCTCTTTTCTCATCTCTTGGAGTTGAGGGTTCTCGAACAAGCTGTCCGATGCTGAGACAAATGCTTCGTGGGAGAGAGATGGCCATTCCTTTTGAAATCGCTTAAAAAGGCCTGTTTCAGGACTTCCTGTTGAGCCAAATATTGAGGCAAAGACATCAGCAAGTACGACTTCAAGTATATGATGTCGACAACCGATCCAAACTAGCTCGTGACCCAATGCTTCTTCAATCCTGACACAGGCTCCGCGATGTAAACCCATGTTTGACGCAGTGGTATCGAAGACGAGACCTCTCACATGCTGTTCCACGTTCCATAATTTCATAGTTTGAAGGCATGCCTGGGCCTGTGCTTCTCCAGTTCCTTGTTTCATCTTTGGGACACCAAGCAGCTTCTCCTGTCCATTGAATGTTATAAGGATTGCTATCCGATGCACATTCGTCTTCTTCCCTTCAATGCCGGGGAGAAGCTTTCCGTCCCAATGGAGAAGGACAGGGTCTTCTAGAGAGAATGATTCTAGGTCTTCTCGAGCTGCCTGTTCTCGCCCACTTTCTCTGTAGCGATGAATAGAGCTCCGAGAGCACGTCATCCCAGACAGATCATGCCCCGCAGCCTGTAATACAGCTCCAGTTACGAAAACAGCATTCAGGTCAGAAAGATTGGTGCGATCCATTGCTCTAATGACTTCTGGAGATTGGAAAATGTTCGTAACCTTGTTCTTGGGACGCTTTGGTGCCGGAGCTTCAGACGAAGAAGGAATCGGAACCGATGGTCTATAGTCGTCGTCGTCTTGCGAAAAAAGGGAAGAAGAAGAAGAGGAAAGATCAATTGATGACACTCCTGCTTCTTCCAAATCTTTCTGTGTTGCTTCATGCCTTGCCTTCCTCTTGGCTTCCTTCTCCATTCTGGATCGCTTTCTGTCCTCTTGTGTAGTCGTTTCCTTATCAGTGCCAGCCATGCTGCAAGAATTGACGTCCTTGCGCTGCATGGACAGGAAATTTCGGTCCTCAACGTTGACGATTGTGCTCATGGCATCACTGGTTGCGATGTCAAACAGTTCCTGGATGTCCGCTTTGAAGATGTCTTCATTCATTCTATCGCTGGCACGTTGCCTGGTCCTGTGCTTCTTGAGTGTTTTGTAGCGGTCAAAAAGCTTTGAAAGCTTACGGACACAGGAGTCGATCCGTTGAGTTGGGATCCGCGCTCGGGTCCAGACTTCAATCACCCTCTGGCATGCCTGGTTCAGACTGTCGGAGGTGGTTTGCTTTTGATTGATGTGGTGGTATTGCCCCAAGAGGAGGGCGTCAAGGCATGTAGGGAGCCTTGACGTGGATAAAGTTCCAGTTGCCATCCCTAGAAGCCAAACTTTTGGAATTGATCGAGTTTGAGCCATCGGACCTACGGAAGAAAAAGTACATTATATAATATATATATTCAGAGTGGGGCGACCTCTAAATATTCACCAATCACACTGCAATTTTGCACAGACCATGTGGACACTAAATGGACAAACACCACACTTGTGGAGACTATCTAAGACAATTTTGAAATTTCCCCCTATGGATTTGGACCACCCTAATATATATATATATATATATATATATATATATATATTATATATATATATATATATAAGGTCTGATAAAAAAGTTCTGTGACAGATGTATTTATTGCAAAACTAAATGTCACATAGCTACCTAATCAAATTTGTCTCCTTCAAAGTACAGTCATCCCTCTTTTGCATCTTTTCATTTTTAAATCAATGATTTAGGGAATATTTTTGGTTTGTATTATTTTATCTCACCCCAACCACCCAAATTTCCCTCATGCAGACAAAGCTTCCATAGTGTTCCCATGCACCTGGGTCATGACTTGGCATTCCTCACTCACTGAGTATAAAAGAGTGTGGGACAGCATTCACTTGGTATTCACCCATCTCCTGTCCAGTAATGGTCTCTCTCATTGCTCTCAGTTCACTGAATTCTTTATTTTATGATTATACAATATTGTTTATGATATTTCAATATTATATATAATTAATTTCAATATTATTCATAATGTTTAATTGTTAAACATTATTTTAATAAAATTTTTCTAATTTTGTTTGTTGTAACCATTCAAGAAATCTAGTTTCAATTTGAAAAAAATTTGGTCTTCAAATAAAACCTCAAAATTTTTTTTGTCCCGCATGGGCATTTGAAAAATCTGGCAACCCTATTGGGGAACCAATGGAATGTTGTGCTTCATTAAGAATTCCCTCATGGAGAGTGCTGTGTTAGAGGGCACATTGTCATGATACAACATCCACAAACCCAATGCCTGTTTTGCCTGGCATTTTGCACTCTCCATAAGGGAATTCTAAATGAAGCACAACATTCCACTGGTTCCCCAACCACCATATTTGGCACCCTGTGGCTTTTTTATATTCCCCAAGCTAAAGAACACCCACAAGGGAAAAAGATTTCAGGAAGTATCGGAGATCAAACAAAATGCAACACAAGAACTGAAGAACATTCTGAAAGAAGAGTATACCAGGAGCTTTAATAAATGACTGGACTGCTGGAATCATTGTTTACAATCAGGAGACTACTTTGGAGGCAAATTTGATTATGTATGCAACATTTAATTTTGCAATACATCTGTCCCAGAACTTTTTGATCAGACCTCATATTATATATATATATATAGTCGCCCCTCGCCATTCATGGGTATTTTGTTCTGCAGACCTTGCGAACCATGATACAAAGGTTCAATGGGAAAAGGAGGTTATGTTCCAAATGTATTCAGCTGTATGTGTGCAAATTTTCATCTAATAAATTTGCCGACATATTTCAGTACACAGACTATCTACAAAATCACTTTGGTTATGAAGGTAAATAGCATTAGAAAATGGTTTTCTACCAATACTGTATTAAAGAAAATGTACCACCAGAGGGTGTGTTAGGGGTGACACAAGTACTGTAGTAAGAGCACCCTCAAATTGGAAACAGATGCTAAGTGATCAGGGACAGTACAGGACTTGCTCCCAGTTGTGGCTGTAAAGTTTTGGCATTGCTCCGATATATTTATCTTAGTTTTGTCGAGAGGAATATACCCATGCCTGCTAGTGTTTAACTACTGAACAGTACTGGGAAAGAAATAATGAAAATAGTATTTTAGACCGAGACATTGTACATAATTTCAGTAATGACAGAAGGTGTGTGTGTGGTGTGTGTGTGTGTGTAAAATTTCATCCAGTCACACTAATCTGTGGATACATGAAATTTGCACCCATGAACCATGAAAAGGGTCACAAATGGTCAACTGCTGAAAGGCAAAATCCATGAAGCATAAACCCACGAATGGTAAGGGGTGACTGTATATGTCAAAATGTCCAAGTATATTGAACATGTGTAAATTTTTCTCCATTCCCATCTTTTACCCAGTGAAGGTAAAATGTGAATAATATTTATGATGAAAATAACTATGAAGGAAAATTAAAACATGAAATAATGCTTAAACACTTTTGTTTAATGACATCCTCAAGAACAGTGAAATTAATAGCAAGATCAAGGTAGTATATACACTCATATACAGTTCACAAAAAATAACAAAAAACTTGCATGATTGGTACAGAGAATATTGGGAGCAGCTTGCAATCCACATGGAAATGCAACCAGAGTTTTAGCACTTTGCCCTTCTTGTCCTGTTATTTTGAATTCTTTCAGATCAGGTTTAGATAAGAAGTGCAAAGCACTACAACTCTGGTAGCTTTTCCACATGGATTGCATGCTGCTCCTCCAATACTCTGTACCAATCATATAATTTTTTTTTGTTATTTTTATGAACTCCATATATAGTCTTAATCTTATTAATTTCAGTGTTCCTGAGTGTGTCATTAAACAAAAGCACTTGAGCAGTATTTCATGTTTTAATTTTCCTTCATGTTTTTTTTTTTACCATTATATATATATATATATATATATATATATATTACTAAAATTACTTGGACCACCTAGCTATATATTTGAAAAACTTTTTTTAAAGTTCATTCCACATCAAAGGATTAAGATAAGCCATTTATGGGTATTTGCCTTTTTGCGATATGTCTAGACACAGGTAGTCTCGCAGGAATAATTGTTATCAAGAATTGCTACCTTCTCTGGGATTTATCAAAAAATAGAAAAATCTGGGAGTGGTCCAAGTAATTTGAGCAGCAACTGTATAAAAGTTTAATTTATTAAAATACACTTAAAACTTACTTTCGACTTCACAGAGAATTTATCAGGATGAAATATATTTTGTAACTTCCTGTACTTCTTTATAAGATCATTTTTATAAATTTTAAAAGATTTTTCTAAACCAAGAACTTCAAAACAATTTAATTTCTTATCCAGTGGTTGAATCGCTTTACAGTGGTGACAGAAGTATTCATGAAGTTCTGTTGAAATACAGTTCCAACACTGCTTGTAATTATTATTATTATTAGTACTATATTTCTTGAAATTTGTCAGAAAACATGGCATACATTTCCTTAAATTGCTTTCAATATCCAATTTCAAATAATGTAGGCTTGTACTTTTTGCATACGCAAGTTGTTGAGAAAAAGTTGCACTGTAAACTTTTGAAATGTAATTCAGACTTAATGGTAGTCTAAAACTCTTGGCATAAAGAAATCTAGCTGATCTACTGACTGCACAAGACATTTTCTTACTTTTTAATATTAGTGAGTAAAAACAGTCTTTTTCATTAAAAAAAAGAGAACCTGTAAATAAAGATATAAAGCTATTTTAAAACTGTATTTATTAAATAATAATGGCTAATTATCTTTTCCAGAGTCTATCTAGACTACCATTTTTCACTCTAAATGAATGGCTGAGCATAGCTATATAGCTACTGTAGTTTGTATGGTAGTGAACTTATTATTTTTTTTTTACAAAACATCGTTATGATACCCAGTGATTATTTTAAATGTTTTAGTTGTGTAATTTAAATTTTATTTTTTAGCCTTTTAGGTATTTCACTTCTGTTCTGATATTGGGAGATAAACCAAGATGTCATCTGTTCCTCTGGCTGGTTCCCTCTTATTCAGTATGGAACTGATAGTATTTTTGTCTTTTAAGGGTCAGTATTACTATTAGAAATAATGACTGATGAGTATCCATTAATATGAGGAAAAAAAAATGTCCTTTTCACTCGCATTTAATATTAATTTTGTCATTTATGTAAAATAGTTCAGCAAATTTAACTTACAAATTTTAGGACTGTTTTCTAGTCTTACTGGCTAGATTTTTAATGTTTAAACTATTTAATGAATTGGTTTCTTTCTTCAGGAGCTTTAAAATTACATTTAAATCACCTTTGTAGCTTGATTAGGAGGGAGTTTGATTGGGTGAGGTTAGGATTGGAGATGGAACTACTTATGGGATGTGTTAATTAGATACAGTAGTTGTAGCAATGATCCCTTTTGCCAATAGATGTAGTAGATGGCACTGACCAGGTCTGGTTGCGGATGATACACCATAATTGGTAGAGATGGGAAGCTTGAGGGAAACTCTCAGGAGTCAGAAACCTCCAAACAGACATAGCTTATTCAGTTTTAGGTTTGCTGCTAGAAATACAGTGTAGATGTAAAAAACTATAGTGTGCCTAATGATAATTCTCTGTTTGGTAACTACTTAAAAAACCTGTGGTAGGAGCAATAATATTAATTGTGATGCTATTTATAGGCTCAGATATAAGAGTTAGTGTAAATGAGACTAACCAGGCCATAAAGTGTAATGTGGTAATGATGGTATTGCTGTTGAATATCTGAAAAATAGTGATAGAATAATGCCTTTATTATATAGCTATGTGCTTTACAGGTTTACTGATAAATGGTGTTCTGCCAGATACAATGGTATCAATTGTTTCATAATGTTATAATGTTTCAGACCAACAAAGACCCTAGGATCCACTCATGGCTGGTCTACCTAACTGTGTTCATAATTGTGTATTGTGCATGTCCTCCATGGTGGCGGAGGGGACCTACAGTTTTATGTGGGTTCGAAACCACAGAGCCTTAATTTTACTACCTTAAACTATACCCAATCTATCAACATATGCATCTAATCAATTTTTAAACATGTTTATAGACGTGCTACTAATTTTTTTATTTTATTTCTGTTTAAGGTGCTGCAACCCTGCTGGATTATTGGCACCAAGACTAAAAAGGAAATGAAAAAAGACCTCTACCACTTCAGTTGTAGGGTTCCACTCTACAACACACAGGATGGAAAAGAAAAAGGAACCTGTTAGTAAAAGAGTAATACTATCGCTACTACAAAAGGACTATCAAACGATAAACACCTAGATCAGGTTAGATAAATTGGCTCTCTTTAAAAAAGTCAAAAGTAAGAATAATGTAAATTCATTTCCCAAAACACTTTCATAAGAAAAACAAATTCCTTTGCCATTACAATAGTTAATCAAATCAGTTCTAAGAAAATTACAAGTAGGGCAATGAATGATCACATGTTCTGGGGTGAGTTGAACATTACAAGTACCACACCTTTTAAATAAAGTTGCATCAAAAAAATGTCCACAGGACAGTTTAGAGCAATTCAACCTAAGCCTGGTCAATATGACATCACTCCTGTGATTCTTTTCTGGCATCCTTTTCCAAAGGACAGCTTTCATCTGAGGAAGGAGTCCATTGCATTGGGACCATTCCTGTTGCCACTCAGAGAATGAAATGTAAAATGGGCTTCATAAATTCATCAATAGAGTAAGGATGGTCTGAACGTCATCAAGACTACAAGCCATGCGTTCTGCTTCATCAACAGTATCATTTCCCCAGATACCAACATGACCAGGAGTCCATAAAAAGATTACATCAAGATTATACTGATTGAGTAATTCAATAATCTGAATGAATATATGATGCCCAAAAGAGGACTGTATAGCTTTCAGGGAAGAAAGGGAGTCAGAACAAACAACAAACTTAGTAAGGTCTGAGTTGTGACAAATATATATTAAAGCCTGTAGTAGTGTAGTATAGCATACAATTCTGCAGGAAATATAGAACAGTGCTCTGGAAGGCAAAAACTCTTAATCACCCCATCCCAAAGAAATGCACATCCAGTGCCACTTTCTGATTTAGATCCATCAGTATATACAGGTAAGTATCCTCTTTCTTTGTAAGTTTCTACCCTTTCCAGAAAACTTCTTTGGAGCACATTTGCAAAGGCCAATTTGTTGTTAGTTGTATGAATAGAAAAGTCAAAACTCACTTTTACAGGGTGATAAATTAAATAGGAACTTTGCTGAGATGCTATCAAATCAAAAGTTAAACCCACTTGGTGAATAAAATCCTTGATCCAGCCACTAAAGGTATTGGGTATGAGCATAATCTATAAAATTGAAAATTATAAAATCTACTAATACAAGTTTTAGTTGGGTGTGAATCAAACCTTTACATTTTAGTAGCATACCTAGCACTGAACAGTTTCCTTTTATAATGCAAGGGCATAATGTTTGCTTCAGCTTCTAAATAATCAACTCTTGTGCATTTGAGAGCTCCCGAAGCCAGTCTAATACATTTATACTGTATTCTATCTAGCTTCAGTAAATTGGTTTTAGAACAGGTATGGTACAAAAAACACCCATAGTCTAATTTACTACGTACCAAGGATTTATATAACATCAACAAAGTTGATCTACTTAAACCCCAAACTGAATTAGAAAAAAAATTTAATATAGAAATAGCTTTCACACAAGCTTCCTCCAGGTATTGAATATGCTTAGACCAAGTCAAACCCTGATCCAAAACTATTCCCAGATATCTATAGCTTGAAACATACTGAACAGGATTTCCTGATAAATATAATGTTAAATCATCATTCCTCCATGGTCTCTGAGAAAATCATACATTTTGATTTGGAAGATGAAAATTTTAAGTCCCATTCCTCTGACCACTCACTAATATGATTTAAGACACCTTGCATCACATATGTTAGAAAATTCAAATCATCCCTAACCACCACCAAGGCACAGTCATCAGCATACATGGAATAACTGACACTGTCATTGATTCCTTCAAATAAATCATTAATCATCAAGGAAAATAGTGTTGGACTTAAGATACTTCCCTGTGGGAGGCCAATTTCAACATTAAAGCTATTGGAAATGTGACTTCCAATGTGACATCTTGGAAGATGTCCTTTTAACCCAGATTTATACAGTTTTTGAAGTAAACCATAATGCCAGACAGTATCATAAGCAATGTTCCCTCTAAGGTGTGCGTGTGCGCACACACACACGGCAAAATAAAATGCGCACAGGCTCAAACATATATGAGTCACGACAGTAAATGAAGTAATTTAAAAAATATAGTATACCATCACACAAGGTCTGACCATTTTCATCAACATACTCTATAGTCGCTCTATTAAGTATTAACCCCTTCCGCACGACTTCGCCAACGTCCGCGCAATTACACAATACAGATTTTTTTTACTCTATGTATTTGCATTTTTTTTATTTTACACATTAACACATTGAATATAAACCTTCTCTTTCTTATTTTTGCATAAAAACGAATAGTAATTATCTCATAATTTGGATCATATGTAGAATTCGGACCTCTACCAAGGATGGGGTCCGAATTCTACATTAGCGGAAGGTTGGGGGTCTGTATTCTCCATTTGGCTTGTTTAAGCTACTCTAACTATTTGAGTTTCTAAGGCTAACTAATGAAAATATCATGACCTAACCTAACCAATCATCAAGGGCGTACAGTTAACCTAATGATTAGTTAGGTTAGGTTGTGATATTTTCGTTAGTTAGCCTTATAAAGCTAACTAAAGAAGGCTGGGGTCCGAATTCTACATTTGATATAAGATTTTACAATTGTGTGATTTTAATGGTTTTTATTTGTGATAATAATAAAATTTTCTATGAACCTTTAAATTGTTTATTGATGTCCTTATACGATTCGTTTGGGGTCTGGCTTCTATAATCCATACATTAGGGGAAAGTTGGGGTCTAGATTCTACATTAGGGGAAAGTTGGGGTCTGTATTCTCCATTAGGGTTACCTGGGGTCCAAATTCTACATATGATCCCATAATTCATAAAAAATAAAATTATTTTTTATTTTATTCCTGTCTTGTGAATGGGTAAAATCATGTATTAATCTTGATAGTCTATTTTAAATTGCTGAATGCTAAAAATTGTTTTGAGAAATGATAACTAAAATAGTCATTTTCAATTAATGTTATTTTTATTTTATTTCTTTATTTTGTTGAATTTTATTTTACTACTTTTTATTTTATTCATATTTTTAGAATGGATAAAATATTTTCTTTTTTAAGAATATATAATATTGTAAACAGTTTTTTAATATCCATTTAATAGTATCGTAATGATCAAGCTATCACCTTATGGAAATAATATTTATTAAGTATTTAATATTTATATATATTTCATTTTGAAGATAAAAGCGCTCAGAAAAGTTTGCACAATTTTTCACCATGAATCTAAATGTACGCAAAACGAAAATTTGTTGCGCACACAGACTAAAAAAAATTAGAGGGAACATTGATCATAAGCCTTTTCAGTATCAAGGAACACAGTCAAGACATATTCATTTCTCAAAAGAAGAATCCTTTATATCATTTTCTAATCGAACAAGGCTATCTGTTGTTGAAAATCTATGCCTGAACTCACTCAAACTGAGAAAAAACATTCTTTTCTTCTAAAAATTTCATAAGTCTAAAAGATACCATTTTCTCCATAACTTTACACAGACTTGTTAATGCTATAGGCCTAAAAGATGTAGGGTCAGTAGAAGGTCTACCTGGCTTATACAGAGGGATTAAAATACTCTCTCTCCAGCAATCTGGGAAGACATCTTATAAGAACATAAGAAATTTTTGTAATTATTCGTTTTTTGACCCAGTCTCTTTTTATAACGAGAGCAAACGTTTCTGGTCAATTTGGAGGTGCTCTGCATGAATCTGCCATCCGTTTCCTGTGCAAATGCGTAGTTTTCGAGATATCATCATCTCGAAAACTACGCATTTGCACAGGAAATGGATGGCAGATTCGTGCAAAACACCTCAAAATCGACCAGAAAAGTTTGCATTCATGCTAAACTTAACCTAACTTAACCAGTCACCTTATTTTGGAGGATATACTTCTGCAATTGCAGTAAGGAAGTGATGCAGAACTGTAGAATCGTCAGGATGTTCTGCCAGGAACAAGTATCGTGCGAAATATTTCCGGTAATAAGATAGAAACAGTAAATCCACACACACGCTTATTTTTTAGATTTTTTTTACGGTACCTAAACACCTTCAAGTCTTGTCTTAAAATACAGGCAGTATTACATTTAGGGCAAATCATAGATGTCGGAATTATGCCGTGATTGGAAAAAACATCAAAACTTTTATCTTCATCAAGGCCAACAAGGCGGATTAGGTCTTCAAAATCAAGTTCACAAGATTGACACATCATAACAGTAGAACAAAAATCACCACACTAACAAAAAACAGAAAGTAGGAGGCAAAAGCAAGAAAAAGTAGCCAAAAAAAGCCAAGAAAAATCTCCAAAAAAGTCCAAAAAAGTAGCCAAAATAAACAAACCCACCGAAATTAATTTATATACATACATATTAGGAAGTAGAAAATATTTTTTTTAAAAAAGTACATTTTATACAAATTTGCACAAGATAATATATATATTTTCTTATTCAGTTTTGATTGGTTATTCAATATATATTGCTGTTATAGCTGGGTGTGACTGGGTCAAAAAACGAATATTAACTGAAATTTTTATAGTGGGCACACTAGGGGCCACTTCAGCCCATCGAGGTGGCTCCACTATGTAAAAACTGCCTATACATTGGCAACAACCAATTTTTACAAAACTAATTAAGTATGGTAATTATATATTTTATCCCACTCAGTCATTTTACATACCAAAATACATTTTTCTAGTAGTATTTGATGTGATTTGTTCAAATATGACCTCCATTTCCGTCGGAAATGAGATCCAAGAAAGTTATAGTACTTTGAAGTTTGGCTCATTTTCAAGGGAAATGGAAGTCAAAATCTAAGCAAAACACATCAAATATTACTAGGAAAATGTATTTTGGTATTAATTAACCTAACCTAACCTAACCCTGGCTAAACGATCCTAACCCTGGCTAAACGAGCTCTCGTCTGTATCCACCACCTAATCCATAATAAGGTAATACTCTAGGCTCATTTAGCCAGGGTTAGGCTCATTTAGCCACGGTTAGGTTAGGTTAGGTTAGGTTAATTAATACCAAAATACTTTTTTCTAGTAATATTTGATGTTTTGCTTAGATTTTGACTTCCATTTCCCTTGAAAATGAGCCAAACTTCAAAGTACTATAACTTTGTTGGATCTCATTTCCGATGGAAATGGAGGTCATATTTGAACAAATCACATCAAATACTACTAGAAAAATGTATTTTGGTATGTAAAATGACTGAGTGGGATAAAATACATAATAACCTTAAGTATCAATTTAAAACTAATTAATTATCAATTTAAAACTAAAGATAGAATCTCTGGATCCAGAGGATCAAAGTCATAATAGGCTACTATCGACAAATATGTTACACTCTATATCTATTTATAACTGACATGCAAATATATCAGATCCAAAGAATCCAGTCAATTTCATTATGGTACCCATCAATACCAGTACCTTGCCAACCAAAAATAAGACAGTCCATATCAATTGCAGACCAAGTCACAATTTACAACCATATACATTACTATATATATACTTCAGAGGAAAAGTGTAGGTGTGGCTGTAAAGACTGTACAGTAATGTAGAAATGTTAGTTTAGTATCCTTAAGAATTCTTTTCAGTTCATATATGGTAAATGGAGAGTTGTAAGTAGTATCACTTGATTCAAAATGAATAGGGACAAACTCAGATTCTACCATATGATAGACAAAAGGTTCAATATAAAAGGAGAGGCTACTGGTGTTTGCAAAACTGCTGCCTAAAATCTGGGCAGTGTCAACTGGATCAGCATATAAAACACCTTCAGACTTTAAAACTAAAGAACCCCTAGATCCCCTATTGGCACTAAAACGCTGTATTTCATTCCAATTTCCAAACCTCACTCACTGTGGAATGTGATGATATAGACTACAAAATCTCACCTTTAGTTCCTCTTAGATAGTCTAACAACCCTGCGAGCCAATGCTTTTGCTTTTTGATAGATGACCAATGTTTCTTCTATGGGATTACCAACAAAAAGCCTAAATGCTCTCTTTTCAACTCTAAGAGCTTCAGCACAGGTATCATTCCACCAGTATTTACTATATTTAAAGTTCACTGCTGATGAAGAGCAGGGAATATATTTAGATGCACAAGCAATGAGCGAGTTTATTATATTGCAACAATTTTCATCAGCACTTCTACAAAAATCAACTGGAGGAAGAGAGAGATTGGCTTCAGAAGTTAATAAAGAACTACCTATCTTCCATTTTGGCATCTTAAAAACCAACAACTCAAAAATGTCAAGAATAATAGGGAAATGATCACTGTCATATAAGTCTGGCAACACAGTCCAAGATAGTTGCTGAAATAAACCAGAAGAGGCAACTGTTAAGTGAATGCTTGAAAAGTGTCCCCTAAATTCAGCACAATAAGTTGGGACTGGAGAGTTCAAAACAAATAAATCTAGGTCAGTAAACAGTTCTGCCAGTAAGTTACCCTTAATACAACTATTTTGTGAACCCCAAGAGACATGATGGCTACTGAAATCTCCCATCAGTATGACTGGTTGTGGCACTTTCAAGAGGACACACTCAAATTCCTTTCTTGTAAGATTCAGATGTGGAGGTAGATAAATGGAACAAACAGTAAAAGACACTGACCTAAGATGAATTCTGGCTGCCACAATCTCAAAATCTGAAAAAATTTCAAGAGGAGAAAAAGGGATGGAGTTGTGTATCCCTAGAAGGACACCACCACCCTGCCTAGTCCTATCTTTACGAACGCAAGTATATCCCTTCAATCCAATAGTAGCATTGTGACAAAGATAAGTTTCTTGCAAAGCAAGGATAGTCAGTGTGATCACTTATGAAGGTCTGAAGGAATGGATATCTTTTATGAAAGCCCCTCAAATTCCACTGACATAACTTAAACATGATGAATAAAAGTGGTAAAAAGAAATTAATCTCCAAAGAGAATCCTAAAACCATCCCTACTATCTATTTGACTCTTTGGTATTCCTTGTTTCCCAAGCATGAGGGCCAATTTGGTAACAATTGCCTTAGGTTGAAGATTCAATTCAGAAAGTTTCTTGTATTCATTGATTATGTGAAAAAACTTTATAGGGCTATGGGTTGATTGCCTGATACCCTCATCCGTTGGAAATTTCCAGCAGACTTCAGTGGAGAGTTAACGACAAAAGCCCTATGTTTTTTCGTTAGAGAATTATGTATATGTAGGTCTTCAAAGGACCTCTGTTTATTTGCCTTCGGTATTTGCGCTGCCTAATGGTAAAGAAAAGAATTGCCTTACCTTATTATTTCGTTGGGCCTCGCTTCTGTTTCGATGTAGGGCGCAACGATCTTTTTCGATGTAGGGCCGTGGTAGGATGGCGCTACACAATGAATTGACTCGATGTAACTAATATAGGCAGTCACTATTTAAACACCTGAAGGAACAGGCCTATCCTTCTTATAGTTATTAAGTTTTATATCAAGAGGATTTCATTCAGAACTTCTAGGAAGATATAGGACATCTTCCTTGCTTGAAGCATCGCTGTAACATAAGCAGCTCCGAGCGAGCCGATATAATATAATCTTTGTATTTTTATTATTTGCCGATTTCGCGAAGTTTGTTGACTCGTCTTTTGATGTAATTTTCATGAGTTGGCAGTAGAAAATTTTGAACACGAAATAATAAATTTGGTTTTCTTGTTATGCAGGCCCGATGCCTACATATGGGTTCTATGTACGTATGGCAATTATTTTCATTCCCAATAGGCTATGTCGCCAATCCCGAGGCAATTTTGTAGATATTTAATTCAATTAATTAATAATTTATATTTAATTAAGAAGTAAAGGTACCACATACGATACCATGTTGTTAGTGTGTATAGTTTTTCCATAGATTATATCCCAAATAGAATAGTTTGGGATGTCACTGGATGAGCTGAGTAAACTCTTTGGATCTAGTAAAGATAAGCACCCCCAACCTTTTTTAGTTAGCTTTATAAGGCTAACTAATGAAAATATCATGACCTGACCTAACCACTCATTAAGGGCGCACAGTTGACCTAATGATTGGTTAGGTTAAGTCATGATATTTTCGTTAGTTAGCCTTATAAAGCTAACTAAAAAAGGTTGGGGGTGCTTATCTTTACTTGATCCAACTCGGATCAAAAAAATTTTTATATTTCTGTTTAAGGTGCTGCTATGTCGCCAACCCCGAGGCAATTTTGTAGATATTTAATTCAATTAATTAATAATTTATATTTAATTAAGAAGTAAAGGTACCACATACGATACCATGTTGTTAGTGTGTATAGTTTTTCCATAGATTATATCCCAAATAGAAAAGTTTGGGATGTCACTGGATGAGCTGAGTAAACTCTTTGGATCTAGTAAAGATAAGCACCCCCAACCTTTTTTAGCTATAGTCCAGGCAATCTAGAGCAAAAATAGCTTCAACCTGGGCAAAATTGCTTCAGAAGCTTTCTAAACTGTTTCCAGCTCAGGAACCATTGCAGAATAACATATCCAAAATCCGACAAAATTTGACCCCGGGAACACCCCCAAAAATGAAATTCAAAATGGCGGACTGGCAGTTTCCTACGAAATACAATAAATTTTAATTTCGCTTTGTAGAGAGAGTTATGACGTTTTTCTTGATCAGTAAAATGTTTTAAAACACATTTTCGTTTCTAAATTAACCTATATGACACTAAAAATTGTATTAGGCGGCTAGTATTAAACTATGATGTCACGTAATGTAAATAAAATATACTGTATGGAGTGTATGTGAGAATGGACATTGCTACATCTTTATAAACTTATATTATATACAACTCTTTAATTCCTACTACCCACTATCAAATCTGCGTATTTGTGCTTGTCATTTTCTTTAAAACTGTTATTATGTACTCCTTTTAAATACTGCAACACAGTTTATTAATTTGTGTTTTCTGTTTCAGACTGACTCGGTGTGCGTCCGCCTTCAAGAATGCAGACCCCTAAAGAATTGTGCGTGATTTGTAAGGAGAAACTGGACAGCGGACAGGAAGTGGTTCACATCTCGCAAAAAGTAGAGGACAATGATTATGTTTATGTTTATGTTTATGTTTTATTCAAGTGATTACTTATTATGCTTATTCCTTTTTCAGAAGACCGTTGTCATTGTTTGACTTTATATAAATAAATAAATGATCACAAAGAGTTGGTTCTCATTTATGACAACGGTCTTAGGTACAAATGACTGATTAATTAAATAAATAATAAAATAAGTCTACATACGTGGTAAATTCAAGCAACTGTCAACCACCCCAACCTAATTAAGCAACTTCAACAAACGCTATCCACAATGCCTGCCGTAGAATGTCCTATCACAGGTTGTACCTATGTCACAGCAGACCTGGACCCAGCCATTGTAGCCGCACTTATAACAGCCCACTGCACGACCCATGTCCCAAGCCCGACAGTCTCTGCAAAGGTTGAGAAAGTAAGACGGCCAACCATTTCGGCTGCAGGTACCAGTGAAGACTGGGCATATTTTACGTCGCGTTGGACAGATTATGCGGAAGCTACAAAAATCACTGGTAGGGACAAAGTGGTACAACTACTTGAATGCTGCGACGATTCACTCCGCAAAGATTTGACAAGATCCGCAGGTGGAAGCCTAACAAACAAAACCGAAGATGAAGTCCTTGCTGCAATCAAGAAACTAGCTGTCCGTGAGGAGAACACCATGGTAGCCAGGGTTACCCTACACAATATGCGACAAGACCGCGACGAAACTGTGCGCAGTTTTGGAGCCCGTCTTCGTGGTCAGGCCGGAGTCTGCAAATTTCTTGTTGAATGCCCAAGCTGCAACAACAACGTAAATTACACTGACCCCATCCTTCGCGACGTCCTTACCCGCGGAATTGCTGACCCGGAAATACAACTGGAACTCCTCGGCAACAGTAACCAGGAGATGACCCTGGAAGACGTCTTTCAGTTTGTCGAGGCGAAGGAAGCAGGCAAGCGCTCAGCATCACGACTGCTGGACTCCCATGCCGTGGAGGCCTCAGGCAGCACATACAGGAGAAGTAAGCAAATACCCCCACAAGACAAAAATGCCCCCTGTTCATATTGTGGTAAAAAAGGACACGGCAGAAGAGCCCCAGTCCACATACGCAAGACGGATTGCCCTGCGTACAACCACAAATGCAAAATTTGCAAGCGCGACAGCCATTGGGAATCCGTATGCAGGAGCAAAGACAAGGACAAGAGCCTTTCAGCCACTCCTAATAAAGCTGATGAGTGCGAAGGTGCGGTATTTGATCTTCTCTGCGCCTCAAGCAACACTTCCGAGCCACATAAGAAAAGAGCAATCGCCCTCGACCATCACATTTACAATGAACTATCGGACATATGGATCAAGGAGAACTCACAACCACAGCCACACATCAACCTGACAGTCAGGACTCTCCCCGAAGACTACGAGGCGCTTGGGGCAACCCTCAATGCCCACCCAAAAACCGTGGTACTGCCTGCCATGGCAGACACAGGCTGTCAGAGCTGCCTCACCGGTATCAAGGTTATCCACCGCCTCGGGCTTCTCCAGTCTGACCTCATCCCTGTGACCATGAAGATGCACGCCGCCAA
Organism: Bathynomus jamesi; assembly: GCA_023014485.1. Classification (NCBI taxonomy): domain Eukaryota; kingdom Metazoa; phylum Arthropoda; class Malacostraca; order Isopoda; family Cirolanidae; genus Bathynomus; species Bathynomus jamesi. The sequence goes on along the minus strand of JAJOZX010001025.1, from coordinate 484,286 downwards.
CAACAAGGGCATCAAAATCCTTGGCGCAGCCATACTTCGCCTCACTGGCAAGGATGAACAGGGCCAACAAGTAGAAACGAGACAGGTAACATATGTGACGATTCTTCTGACAAGTTCTTCATCAGCAGAGAGGCATGCGTTTCACTCGGCATTATCTCGGGAAGATTTCCTACAGTGGGGGAAGTCCAACTGGATCCAGCACAATACTGTAACAACAGTGCCAGCACGCCACACAGTGACAGCGGACTTGTAACTAACTGCGACTGTCCAAGACGCCAACATCCTCCATCACCTCCAATCGAGCTACCGCTACCCGCTGTTGCGGCGAACCAGCAAAAGCTCAAGGAATACCTGCTGGACTATTACAAATCAAGCACCTTCAACACTTGTGACCACCAAGCGCTGCCCATGATGGACGGCCCCCCAATGAAATTGATGGTGGACCCCAATGCCAAACCAGTCGCACATCACACCCCCGTCCCAGTACCAATCCACTGGCAGGAGGACGTGAAGGCTGGCCTCGACCAAGATGTCAGACTGGGTGTCCTTGAACCAGTACCCGTTGGTGAGCCCGTAACCTGGTGTCACAGAATGGTGGTGTGCGCCAAAAAGAACGGAAAACCAAGGCGTACCGTTGACTTTCAACCCCTCAACGCTCACGCCACCCGCGAAACACACCACACTCAATCGCCATTCCACCAGGCCAGATCAGTACCGCAAGGCAAAAAGAAAACAGTGTTTGATGCATGGAATGGATATCACAGCGTACCAATCTGTGAAGAAGACCGCCACTTGACCACCTTCATAACGCCCTGGGGTCGCTACCGTTACAAAACCGCTCCCCAGGGTTACATTGCATCTGGTGACGGTTACACAAGAAGGTACGACGAAATTGTATCGAGCATCCCTAACAATACAAAGTGCATTGACGACGTCTTGCTCTGGTCAGACACAGTGGAGGAGAGCTTCTTCCAGGCCACCCAGTGGCTTGACACCTGCGGCAGACACGGAATCACACTGAACCCCGACAAGTTTGTGTTCTGTCAGGACAAGGTTGAATTTGCAGGCTTCGAGATCACATCTGACAGTGTCCGACCCTGTAAAAAATACCTCAAAGCAATCCTAGAGTTTCCATCTCCAAAGAACATCACCGACGTTCGATCATGGTTCGGGCTCATCAACCAGGTGTCGTATGCCTTCAGCATGGCCAAGAGGATGCAGCCGTTCCGCCTACTTCTGAAGCCAGGAACACCTTTCAAGTGGGATGACGAATTGGAAACCATCTTCGAAGAATCAAAGGATGTCATCATCACAGAAATAGAGGAGGGTGTTAAAATTTTTGACAAAACCAAGCCCACATGCCTCGCCACAGACTGGTCGAAAACAGGCATCGGCTACTGGTTACTTCAGAAACACTGCACCTGTACACGAGTCGAACCCTTCTGCTGCCATACTGGATGGCGTGTCACATTGGTCGGCAGTAGATTCACTACCTCAGCTGAGTCCCGCTATGCACCAGTAGAAGGAGAAGCACTTGCTGTCGCCGATGCCCTTGACAAGGCGAGGTACTTCGTGCTGGGATGCGAAGACCTAATAATTGCAGTGGACCACAAACCTCTCCTCAAAGTGTTTGGTGACAGATCCCTAGAGGACATATCTAATACACGCCTCAGAAACTTGAAGGAAAAAACCCTCAGGTACCGCTTCCGGATGATCCACGTACCAGGCGCGAAACACAAAGCTGCTGACGGGGTGTCACGATACCCCACTGGCGACCCCATACCACTGACACTCCCCGATGATGTAGCAGCCATCCATCAACCATGCGAGGGAACGGCGTTCTTTCCCCCCCCCACCTTCCTAGCCGGCATACGGACATCACTGACAGATGGTAATGGCATGGAAGCCTGCGTCATTTCTGCAGCCGCATCAACACTCAACTCGCTGAGCCTGGCGTCAGTGACATGGGATCGAGTACGCACCGCCACGACCAGCGATGAAGTCATGAATAGTTTAGCCAATGTCATAGAGTCCGGTATGCCTGAATCCCGCCATGCACTCCCTGCACAGCTGCGGGAATATCACCAGTTTCGCGACGACCTCCGCACTGTTGACGGCGTGGTAATGTACAGGAACCGCACGGTTATCCCGCCGGCCCTCAGGCAAGAAGTACTGGCTTCACTCCACTCAGCTCATCAAGGTACTTCATCCATGATCTCCAGAGCAGAAGACTCCATTTTCTGGCCTGGCATCACACCAGCCATCACAGCACTACGGGCTAGCTGCAACCACTGCAACCGCATGGCACCAACCCAGCCCAGCGCTCCACCCACTCCACCAACATCACCAGAATACCCCTTCCAGTGCGTCTGCGCGGACTACTTCCACTACAAAGGAGTAAACTACCTGGTCGTGGTGGACAGATACTCCAACTGGCCAATAGTAGAGAGGTCATCAGATGGTGCTGCTGGACTCATCGCCTGCCTCCGACGGACCTTCGTCACCTTCGGCATCCCCGACGAACTGGCTTCCGATGGGGGCCCTGAATTTACCGCAGCAGCCACACGGCAGTTCCTCAAAAACTGGGGCGTACACCACCGACTCTCATCAGTGGCTTTCCCTCACAGCAACTGTCGGGCAGAAGTTGGTGTCAAGACAACGAAACGCCTAATAACCGACAACACTGGACCAAACGGCGACCTCAACACCGAAAACTTTCAACGGGCCATGCTTCAATACAGAAACACGCCGGATAGAGATACAAAACACTCCCCAGCAATGTGTGTATTCGGCCGCCCTATCCGGGACTTCATTCCAATCCTTCCCGGCCGATATAAACCACACGACACGTGGCGTGAAAACTTGGCCACCCGAGAAGATGCTCTGAGGAACCGCCACATGAGGGCGGAACGCTGGTCAGAGCACACCAAGAGACTCCCACCACTAGCAGTCGGAGACCTTATACGCATCCAGAACCAGGTCGGTCCACACGCCCGTAAATGGGACAAGACAGGTGTGGTCATCGAAGTCAGGCAGTTTGACCAGTACGTGGTTAGGGTCGATGGATCTGGGAGGGTAACTGTAAGGAACAGGAAATTCCTTAAAAAATATGAACCCTTCAGCACACCTGCTCCAAAGATGACCATAGACCAACATTTGAAGAACTTCCTAGCGGTGCCCACCAACAGCCCACCTGCTGCACCACCTACACCTGCCAGGTCAGCACCAGGACCAAAGACACCCGCTTCACCCCGTAGTCCGACACGGTCCAGCCCGCACGTTGAACGAAGGCGCCCGATCCCGAAGAGACCACACCCCCCACCCAAGAAGACATGTCAACGCCGCCCATCGACATACTACCACCCCACCCCCTAGGCCAATGGGTACGGCACCCCAAACTGCAACTCCACTAAGGCATTCGAACCGTACCAGACGCCCCCCTACCTGGCATGAAGACTACCATATGAATCAAGAAGAGTAACCAATCAAGTATGCTTTAAATTAAGGGCACTGACAAAATAAGGTTTAGTCTTTATCCGTAAACATACAAATTTTTTTTTTTTTTTCTTGCCATATTATCCTTAATAATCTTCTTTATAAAATTGCTGGCTCAAAGACTTGGGGGAGAGATAGAGTACAGTACACTTTACACTTTACTTACTAAGAACTTTATATTGTGTTCCCAATACAGCTGTAACCTCACTACTGTACTATTACTTTTGTCAGGAATACCGTTGTACAACCCTTATTTTAATATATGATTCAATCTCTCGCTGAACTCTCTAATTGTATTGTAATATGTTTGATTGGATATAATGTACTGTATAATTCCATAAGTATTTATATTTTAGTTTCTACAGTATCGTATTCATCATGATGTAATAGCAAAGCCTTATGTCCTCATATTACTCTTAAATAAACTAGTATCTATGTTTTCCTATTAAAGTACTATACTGTATTCACTTTATAAAACAATATAAGTCTTTGCACTACTGTACTGCAATTACCTCATATCACATCTAGTATCAAAGACTTGGGAGGAGATAGAGGACAATGATTATGTTTATGTTTATGTTTTATTCAAGTGATTACTTATTATGCTTATTCCTTTTTCAGAAGACCGTTGTCATTGTTTGACTTTATATAAATAAATAAATGATCACAAAGAGTTGGTTCTCATTTAAAAAGGAGCAGATGGTATAAATGCATCCAGCCGCAGCCGTAGAAGCGATGTTGTTGCAACAGCTGGAATAAGTGTTCACGTTGTATGTAGGAAAAGGTTTACGGATAAAAAGACCATTGAAATAAAGAAGCGACAGACCGCAGCCGAGGCAATACCAAGGAAAAGTGCTCGTTTTCAGGAATACGCATTTTCCAGTGCTACTCACTGTTTGTTTTGTGATACCTTTGTGGACTTTTTTTCCAAACACAAACCAAAATCAGAGCATGTCAAAATAAGAACTACAGAGTTCTCCGAAACCATAAAAAGGTGCTGTGAAAGCCGCTGCGATGAATGGTCGTTTAATGTAAAAGGCCGTCTGGAGTATTATCTTCGTGATCTTCCTGCTGCAGATTGTGTCTACCATCACACCTGCAGCGTAAATTTTCGAAGTGGAAAAAACATTCCTCGCGCATACTCCTCCGACGATCATGATTCGAAGAAAGGGAGACCAACTAATGAAGAGCAACACCAAGCATTCCTTCAGACCTGTGCTTACCTGGAAGAGAATGATGATGAACAACTGTTGATTGGAGACCTAATTTCCAAAATGGAGGAATATCTTCAAGGAAGTCAGAGCTCTGTCTACGAACGCAGGCACATGAAGAGAAAGCTTTTAGAACGTTACGGAGACAAGATCATAATATCAGGTGAAAGTGGGAAGGCAGATGTAGTAACACTACGAGAGACAGCTAATGAAATTCTTATAGATTATCACAAAAAGTCGAAAGAATGTGATATAGATATAGAGCTACAGAAGATTTACTAGTAGAAGCTGCTGCAAAAATAATCAGAAGTGATATCAAGTCTGTCGACTCGCCTAGAAAAGATGTGTATCCATCTCCAAATGACATCACTGCAGAAAGTGCTCTTGATTACATTTCCAACAGTCTGAAATTGCTATTATCAAAAGCATTTGCGGGACAGGATGCTTCAAGAAAAATAGGTGCAATTGGGCAGAGCAGTATGCAAGCAACCCGTCCTAGAGGATTACTATGTCCACTACAGATCGGTTTGTCGGTTCAGCTACACCACAACTTTAGGTCAAGGTACCTTATTGACATTCTCCATCAGCTGGGTTACTGTTCGTCGTATGCAGAAGTAACAAGATTCGAAAGAAACGCGGCGCTGGCAAGTGGGTCTGGCTCTTTTACTGTTGATGAAAACACTGCAGTCCTTCTAGCAGCAGATAACGTCGATCATGATGTCTGCACTTTGGATGGGAAGAATATCTTTCATGGAATGGGTATGATTGCCGCAATAACTCCGAAGATCAAGATCCACCCTTCTATTCACAGGCGTAATGTTGGTGACAATGACATTAAGAAGATTGCAACCGTTGACATTAGGGAATATAGACACGCGAGAAGCATGTTGAGGGACATCTCATTCCGCGAACTTCCAGTACCCACTGCCACCATAAGTCGACTTAGTCTTCTCTGGCAGATATCTTCAGCAGAAAGATCAGGTCCAAGTTGGTCCGGAACAATGCAGGCAATTCACGGTGGATCAAGTGTCTCACATCCAGGTGTGGCGTCGATCACGTTCCTTCCCATCATAGATATGTCGCCAACTGACATGACCTGCATATTTTCGACATTACTATATTTGAGCAAGATAGCACGCGATCAAAAAGTCCCATGCATTATTACCTTTGATCAGCCTTTGTTCTGGAAAGCTTCCCAAATCATCAATGAACAGAGAGACCTGCAGGACATTGTTTTAATGCTGGGATCATTTCACACTCTGATGAATCTTTTGGGAGCAGTCGGTACTCTTATGAATGGTTCAGGATTGTCTGAAGTACTTCAAGAAATATACGGACCAAATGCCGTGCAACACATGATGTCTGGAAAAGCTGTTTCAAGAGCGATACGTGGTCATATGATAGTAGATGCAGCTCTTAGTACCTTACTAGTCGCAGACGTTTTCCCTCGTAATGAAGATGGAACTCCTCATGACCTCCATAAGGAAGCTTGTGACCTGCTCGACAATGTTATGACCGCCAAACAATCAGTTGAGGATGTGGAATCTTCGAATGCATTGTCTCAGATTGCTACCACTTTGGATGCGAAGAAAACTGACCTACAATCTACTTCGCAAACAAGTCAACTCTGGTTGGAATATCAGCGAATGATCAACATTGCACGTTCCTTGATAACAGCAGACAGAACCGGCTCGTGGGATTTGCACTTGCAAGCTATGCTGGAGACCATCCCCATAATTGCAGCAGCCGGACATCACAATTACCTGAAATCGATATACCTGTACCTGCAGAAAATGTTAAGTTTGCCTTCTGAAAATCCAGCCGTTAACAAAATGTTCCAGGAAGGTAAGTTTGTGGTAAGAAGAAGCGACAGATTATGGGCCGGACTCGGCACAGACCTGGTGATAGAACAAGTACTAATGCGTTCCCTGAAAAGCAGAGGCGGACTGACACGCGGAAGTGGATTTACAGACATCCAAAGGACAACGTGGCTCTTTTCTATGCCTCTGTGTTCCACTTATAACTTAGCAATGCAGGAATACACCAGAGTTTTGTTGGAAAGTAGTGAACAGCACAAGGAAATGAGGGGAAGTAGACAAATCAGGGACAGTAATGACATGAAGAAAGTACTTGAACGTCTGGAATCCTTATCCTCACTCCATTCTACCTCGGGTCTCTGCAACATTGTAACAGGGCTAACTGCTGATCCTGGAGTTAACATTCATCAATTGCATTCAATCGGTACGAACATTGTCGTAAAAATGATTGGGAAACAAGCCTTTACATATTCTGCCAAAAGATCTGACAAAGTGAAAACACTAGGATCTGCTTCTGCCGTTGTGATCACTGATGCTTCAGATATAGAAGTAGATCCTGCACTACTGTTTCAGAGAATGATGATTGTTGCCACTGGCGGAGACATGAATCTTGAAGATGTCATGTGTTACGAACTGTGTGCATATCCTCCTGCATTGTTCGAATCACGAAGTAGTGCGTTAGTGGATTCGAGTGTTTTGCAGCCATACAACAGAAGCATTGCCTTTCTTCCAGCGGCTTCAATGTCAGAGTGTTGGCAACAATCAGAACAGAATGTATTTGCAACTGAACGGAGTTCAGCCACCTTCATCAGTGTGTCGAATGCTTTGGCTTTACCGATCGAAAAAATTCTGGATGTGCTATCACAGCCCGTGAAAGCATGCACAAACAGGAGATACTTGCAGATGTCATTGCCTAACAATGATTGAATGCCCACTATAAAAATTTCTTGTTCTTATGTACTCAAATCCATCAAATCATCACTGGGAGCCGACTCAAGGGTCTTAGAATCATCAACCCATAACCTTTTAGTACTTTTAGAAGTTACTCCTTTACTCATGATTGGATGTAGGGAAGTAAATATAACCTATACCCCAGGGTTAGGGTATAGGGCACACTAAGGCCAGGCCTAGCCCAATGAGATGAGCTAGGCCACAGTCATTACCAAAAACACCCCTGACAAGGCCTATGCCTTGCCAAGATCTTTTAACAAACAAGTACAAAAAACACTGGAGTGATCCTATACCAGTCAAAAAATAATTCCAAAACGCAGGATCAATCTCAACTGCAGCCCTGGAGAGATTTTTTAACACCACACCAGGGTTGCCGAAGTTGGTACGTTCGTACCAAATGTGGTACTTTTTGCCTCCTCTGGTACGTTTGGTACGACGGCCGAAAATTTTGGTACTATTTGAAGTTTTCTCGAAACAAACAAAAACCGCTATGTATGTATAAAAACTATCCTTTAGAAAACTATAATTTGGTTCATTATTGAATGGAAAAGAAAAAAATGATTATTGATGGATTTTAATTTTCGTTTCGTCTCGTAGTAGAAAGAATGGTCGGTACAGGGTACATTCGAATTACAATATATTATAAACTACGATCTTGGTGCAGGAGCACTTTAGGATCAAAATGGCCAGAATTATCCTGGAAAATGCCTTCATTGTTCAAGTCGCCAAAATAAAAATCTTGTTTTAATTGCTGGATTTTAGTTTTATTTTATTGTCTCAACTTATCAAAATATATCGTCTTTTTATATATAAAAAAGTGTTTTTGTGAACGAAAGTTTTGGATAATGGCCGAAACGTGAGATTGACCGTTAAAAAATCGTGAATGAGTCACCGTGTGGCGTCCGGCGTGATCTTATCACTTATCAGTGGAGCAGGGCTGCCAATGCTGGGGTTTTCCCCCCAGATCTGGGGTTTTCACCCGTCATCTGGGTTTCTGGGTTTTTATTTTACAAATAGCTTGAAAACTGGTTTTTTTACTAATTTTGTTAATAAATTATTTAAAATAACTTTTCTATATTTATGAATACCAAAGCTTGCCCAAACACGATGGCTTTCTTGAGAAACTGTAATCACAGAAATATTAGAAGAATTTGATGCTCTACTTCTTTATTTTCAAGCAGAATCAGACGTTGACAAAGTTGATGGAGCCAAGAAAATTTATGATGTATTAAACAACCGCGGAACGAAACACATGTTGTTCTTTCTTCAATATGTGCTGCAAAAGATAAATCTCATGAATGTTGAATTTCAATCGGAACACTTCCGATTGCATATTTTATATTCAATGGTATCTTCAGAGTATAAAAACATATTGAGTTTCTTCATTAAAAATGAAGTATTAAATAACACTAAATTATCAGAAATTGACCCTAACAAAGAGAGTAACTTCAAAAGTGTTAATGATGTATACCTTGGAGGTAAGGCAATGGCGCAATTAATTAATGACCCTTTAGTAATGAAAGCAGTGTTAAAAGATTTAAGGCTGATTGTTTAAAATTCCTAGTGGAATTATCTAACCAAATAAGAAAGAGGTTTAATTTTAGTGAAGATGGAGTTATTGCAAAGTTAAATGTTCTGGATCCGAAGGTAGCTCATGCTCATAACACTTCTCCAACTTCCATCATTCCACTAGCTATTCATTTTCCGTCCATTGTACCTGAAAGTAAACTAAATGACCTTGATGACCAGTGGAGGAGTTATAGTCTTATGGCAGACGAACTACTACCTTCTATTGACAACATACCAGAATATTGGTACAAATTGAGAAATATTAGAGATGGACTTGATAATCCAAAATATGATGTACTTTCCAATTTCATGACTACCTTAACTGTATTACCACATTCATCAGCATGCGTTGAAAGGATATTTTCACAAGTTAATTGCGTAAAAACAAGAAACACAAACTCGTTAAAAGCAGATACCGTTAGAGATAGATTGCTGGCAAAACAGCTTATCACCAGAAAGAGTTTGGATTGCACTTCCTGGGATCCCGAAAAAAACACTAATCAAGAATTTGGAAGAGGGAGCTGTAAGCAGAAGATATTTGGAGAGAATTAAACGGCAAAAAGAAAATAACGAATCGGTCACGATCAGAGGAGCAGCCGAAGAAGAGGAAGTGTTATAATTTGGGATTCACACATATAAAGTAAGTAAAGACTTATTTTTTTCTTTTAAATATTGTATTTTTACAATCTGGTTTTTTTTTAATCAGTATGGGTTTTTTGCAGAGTTGATCTGGGGTTTTCTCTAAAATTTCATTGGCAGCCCTGCCGGCTGAGTGGAGTGTTAAAGAAGATATTGAAGAAGAAGAAGCAAGTTTTTAATAAATAAGGTTAGTTTAACATCTTTATATGTTTTAAAGCATTTATCATTTTTCAATTATTTGGTACCTTTTGACTTAAGTTTTGGTACACTTGCCAAAAAAATTTCGGCAACCCTGCTTGGAAGATGCATTACTGGCTGGATACAATTCACACTGAGTTCCAACTGATACATACCGTATGTAAGAGATTTAGACAAATTCTGGGTACCTACTTGAGCATAAGATGCAGAGGAGATCTGAGGGGATAACTGAGAAAAATAGGGTGATCGAAAAGTCACTCCGCAACTATGACTCTATAAGACAAAAATGCAATCATACAAGAAGTTAGATATTTTAATGGAAATTGTACGATATCGTGAAATCTTTAACAAAATATTGGCGAAGTCTAGGCTAGTCTAAGCTAAGTCTTGCTACGGTAGGCTGTATGTGAGTATGCTTAGGCTCGGTCAATCAGATTATAAGGCTAGCCTTCAATGTCATGCTGTCGTTTGAGGAAAGAATATTTTTAGTTGAGTTCGTGTTTAAAAATGGTAATAAATACACAGAATTTGTAAAGCGAGAATTCCAGAAACGATTTCCGGAGACACCATTGCCTCATCGAGATACTGTCCGTGATTTAATTGCAAAGTTTCGCAAGACCAGCTCTGTTCAAGATGCTCCTTATGTAAAATTTCAATAAAGTAAATATCTTATTACTACTGCGGAGAGACTTTTCGATCACCCTGTACTTACGTCTAGCTTCAGGAAAAGACAAATTATCATCAATTTTGATATGAATAATCTCACTCTCTGATCCAATGGGGACACTGTCGAGAATTAACTAAATGAGAAGCTTTACAATTAATACAAGAAACATCTCTATTAGATAATACACAGGTCTCTTTATCATGATCTTGTCCACATTTAAGACATCTTACTATTTGTGCAGGTTCTTGTCCCATGCCCATACCTCCAACACTTAAAGTAAGGGATTAGGGTAATACCGCTTGACATCATACGCTAAATATCTACATAATTGAAGAACAATTCAACTACACTGGACCCACAGGAAAAGATATTGCACAAACTGATCATGTCAGGGATCTAGGGGTTATTATGTATTTTATCACACTCAGTCATTTTACATACCAAAATACATTTTTCTAGTAGTATTTGATGTGATTTGTTCAAATATGACCTCCATTTCCGTCGGAAATGAGATCCAACAAAGTTATAGTACTTTGAAGTTTGGCTCATTTTCAAGGGAAATGGAAGTCAAAATCTAAGCAAAACACATCAAATATTACTAGAAAAATATATTTTGGTATTAATTAACCTAACCTAACCTTACCTAACCTAACCGTGGCTAAACGAGCCTAACCCTGGCTAAATGAGCTCTCATCTGTATCCACCACCTAATCCATAATAAGGTAATACTCTAGGCTCATTTAGCCAGGGTTAGGCTCGTTTGCCAGGGTTAGGCTCGTTTAGCCAGGGTTAGGTTAGGTTAGGTTAGGTTAATTAATACCAAAATACATTTTTCTAGTAATATTTGATGTGTTTTGCTTAGATTTTGACTTCCATTTCCCTTGAAAATGAGCCAAACTTCAAAGTACTATAACTTTGTTGGATCTCATTTCCGACGGAAATGGAGGTCATATTTGAACAAATCACATCAAATACTACTAGAAAAATGTATTTTGGTATGTAAAATGACTGTGTGTGATAAAATACATCATAACCCACTTGTCATCATCACAAACATCTATCAAAAACTAACAGAAGTAGACTAGCAACTTAAAAGGCCTAAGAACTTAAAAAATCTTGCTCATATATCATGTTCTCATGACATCACCAATCAAAATATTGGAAGGGCGAGAAAAAAAATGCAAAAATGTCATAATATTCAAATGTACATAATTTGTTAAGTACGCATCTGCGAGCATAGTGACTTATATGAAAATGATGAGAAAATTATGCTTTAATATTTTATAATTATATTTGCTTTTGATATTCTGAGTGGGATAAAATATATATTAACCGATCTAGGGATTATATTATCTGAAAATGCAACATTCAACAGGCACATTGACAAAGTAACCTCATCATGCAAACAACTAATAGGATATATACTGAGGACATTCAGAACTAGGGACAGTATGACCATGCTTACCCTGTGGAAATCACTTGTCCTTCCACGCATTGACTACTGCTCTCAATTATGGTTTCCCTACAAACAGAATGAATTGCAAAAAATTGAGGGCCTACAAAGAACCTTTACCTCGTATATTAAACAACCTGATGGACAACAGGTGAGTAAAAACAAATTAAACTACTGGGATAGGCTTAGAGGCCTCAACCTTTATTCCATAGAGAGAAGGTTTGAGAGATACATCCTAATCTATACCTGGAAAATTCTAGAAGGGCTTTTAGTTGCCCCCAATACTGAACCAATTGTGCCCACCTTAACAAGAACTGGCAGAATGTGTAAAAAATATCACCTCCCACCAAACAGTTGGAGAAGGATTCAAACCCTTCAATATAATAGTATCTCTAGGCAGGGTTCTCGCCTGTTTAACTCCTTGCCTCAGTACCTTAGAGATATAAGTGCAGTCCCAGTAGATACTTTTAAAAAACACTTGGACATGTTTTTAGCCAATATACCCGACCAACTCACAGTGTCAGGGTATTCCTCTGCCAGACCAGCCCCCACAAATTCAATAGGGGACCAAATCGTATGGCAGGAGCAAGAGAAAAGAAGGGTGGTGACCCCGTCGTGGCCCCACCTCAGGAGGCGCTGAGTGGACTTCGTGGGAGCAGCACACCCTTGAGGCAGAAGCGCTTTAAGGTAAATTTATTAAGGTAAATAATAGTTTACTAGGAAGAGTAGTCTCACCAAAAGTACATACTAAAAGAGAAGTAAGAATCTTCTCTTGACCTTCATTTAACGGTTTTATACCAAGGACAGAATTGGTAGGAGGCTTTAATTCAGGGCAAAAATAATATCCTGAATTTTATTCAAATTATAAGCAAATCTTAGCCTCAACTTCATAAAGGCCATTTATAGTTGATTTGGTATCCAAAAGAGCCTGAGACTGTCTTGAGTTGATGGTATTCACGAGTAATGAGCCGGACCTACAATAGGTGACAGATTTCACTGGTCCACCACAAATAAGCTCTATACTCCGTCTTAGGTCTTAGACTTCTTAACACCAAAAGGGGTAATTGTATACAACATCTCCCCTCACCTCAATTTTATGAAATTGACGGTACTTGTGGGTTATCTGTCGCCACTTTTTAATATACCTATTGGTTATCTGTTTCCACTTTTTACTTGTGGGTCATTTATTTTTTAGTTAGGTTAGGTTAGTGTGTGGTTAGGTTAGCCAACCTAGAGCAAATTAGGGTAAAATGCGTCTGGCATTGTTTTTACGCCTCGTGAACAGGCTCTCATCGATCTCAACCACTATTCCTTCGCCGCCGATCTTGGTTTGCTCTAGGTTGGCTAACCTAACCTAACCTAACCTAACCATACACTAACCTAACCTAACCATACACTAACCTAACCTAACTAAAAAATAAATGACCCACAAGTAAAAAGTGGAAACAGATAACCAATAGGTATATTAAAAAGTGGCGACAGATAACCCACAAGTACCAAATTGACTTCACAATCGATGTAAAACCTTTATTTATAGCATGTAATTACTTTATTTATTTTCGGAAACCAACCTAACCTAGAAAAATGTATTTTTGACTAAAAAAGTGTATAGCTTAACATGTTATTACATTATCATTTGTATAATTTAGGTCTCGGGGGGTACGGGGGTGGAGCCCCCGTAAAGATCACACATCACAAAGTGAATCCTATACCAATCAATTTGTGATGATAATGTAATAACATGTTAAGTTATGCACTTTTTTAGTCTTCATCTAGGGCACATGATGAATCAAGTTCTCAAAGTTGAAACCATACGAATAGCACATCATAATTCTATCACAAATATGACCAAACTGAGGTATTACCCAAACTGAATCCAATTAGAAAAAAAAAAATAGCCAGAACAGAAAAATAATTAAGTCGCAGAGTAGCGAAAAAATAGCCTAATCAGAAAAATGTCACGTCAAATGGATATCGTTAATTAAATAATATCTCCATAAATATGATTGACTGAAATTTTTTTACTTAAATGAAAGGTTTTATTTATTATTTTCTACGCATTGCAATAATTTTTATTAGAAACTGAGGTGAGGGGGATATTGTATACAATTACCCAAAAAGGACTAAGTTTGGTTAAGCCTTTAAGGGAACTGACAAGTCTTTGCTATTCAAATAAATATAAGACACATGCCCAATAGGAATATTAGGTCCAGGACTATTGGTAGCAGGTCTAGCAGGAGATGTAAGACAATTCAAGGGTTGAGTAAGACTAGATGGTTCCTGAGTATTGAATCTTTGAGCAACTTCATTGGAACTTTTCTTGCAAAAAAAAAAATGTGATAGCATGGTCAGTTTGCATTGTGATTCATCAAGTCATCACTGCGAGCTGACTCAATGGTCTTAGAATCATCCACCCTTAACCTAGAACATAGGGTTGCCATATCTGAACATTCAAAAAAGAGGACATTCCCGAAGACATCCTGCTCCCCCCCCCCCCCCCCCGGTAGGGTGGGGGGCATCGAAACTGTCGTGGAAATAAACTCTATCTATTAGAGTGGGTTTTTATTTTCATATTTTGACCTTCACGTAGAAAAAAAAGAAGTTTTTTGCATTCATAAGCACTAGCTATGGCAACAAGCGACAAACCCACAACAAAGACTAAGATCAAACACTGTCACTGCAGGTTAAAGACTGGCCAACCACTGGTCACCATCATAGTTGTTAACACACGTAAATAATATAGCGAAAGTGGCTAGATTATGGTTGAAAATTGCTAAAATGCCTTAAATGCAGGACAGTTTCATGTTTTTTTCCGTGGAGAAAATGATGGAAGCTGAAATTCCTGACTTGAAGAATTTTAAAAATTACTTCCGGATGAAGATTTCGAGACCTAAATGGAGGACATGTCTGGGAAAATATGGACGTATGGCAACCCTACTAGAACATAAGAAAATTTTTGTAGTGGGCACACTAGGGGCCACTTCGGCCCATCGAGGTGGCTCCACTATGTAAAAACTGCCTGTACATTGGCAACAACCAATTTTTACAAAACTAATTAATTATCAATTTAAAACTAAAGATAGAATCTCTGGATCCAGAGGATCAAAGTCATAATAGGCTACTATCGACAAATATGTTACACTCTATATCTATTTATAACTGACATGCAAATATATCAGATCCAAAGAATCCAGTCAACTTCATTACAGTACCCATCAATACCAGTACCTTGCCAACCAAAAATAAGTCACGGTCCATATCAATTGCGGACCAAATCACAATTACAACCATATACATTATAATGTATATACTTAGGAGGAAAAGTGTAGGTGTGGCTGTAAAGACTGTACAGTAATGTAGAAATGTGTGTGTACCCATTTTGGGTCTCCCATTTAAAGGTGTTTGTTGGGCAAGTGAAGATCATGAGTTTTTCAATACCTCAGTACTATGGGGGGCACTGCTCAGCAGAGGAATCTCTCTAAATGGGGTGTGTAAGGACAGAGTATCCCCTAACCCAAGATGCTGCCTCCCTATATCCCACAACACTTGTGTTGAGCTGTGAGATCTATCACCTAAATGCACATAATATGAAATAAACTAGTAGGTACCATTCATGCAATAAAAATGGGCTTAAACACTATCACCAGATTCCCTTGCAGACATCAAACGTATCTGAAGTCACCACTTCTTCTGTCAGACTGTTCCAGAACTTAATTTCTGTTCACACCATTGGCTTCCAAGACAGCCTGAATTCGCTTTGGGTAGCTTGCCAAAAGTGACGTGAATAGATCTTGATCGTTACGCAAATTTGCTAAAACAGTTTCAATGTGTTGCATCATTGTATCCTTCGAAAATCGATTTGCTGCAGGTTCTTGAAACAAGACACATTCAACCTTGTCCTTTATAACTGATCCAATGTGTTCACAGACATTCAGGTCAGGAGAATTTCCTGGCCATTCTTCATTTCTAAAGAAATCAATCTCATGGTTCCGCAACAACTGTTGAGTGGCTAATGCCTTAAAGCAGGGGGCCTTATCATGCAGAAGTGTGACCTGATCAACATCCATAACATTGTTTGGGTTTCTTAGAAAAGGAATGACATGCTGGGATAGAATAATATCATGAAAATACTGTCCATCCCAACTCTGACCATTTGGCTTCAGCACCCACATGAGCTTCTTTGCAGTGAACAAACCAAACACACCAACACAGTCTGGGCTTTTTAATAATTCGTGATAATGTTCATTGTCATCAATTTCAGCTGGTGTTGTGGCCCACACTTAATCATTTTGGTAGTTAGGCCAACGTGTTACGTAAACAAAAAATTCATCGGAGACAGCTAAATGCATGAAATCATCCATATCCCAATCTTCAAGATAATGGGCAAACCAAATTCTGTCATCGATATTGAGTTGTTCTTGGCTTTGGAAGTTCATGCCAAGGCTTTAAACCTTGCCTACGATGGTACAGTTGAATGATCTCACCACTAACGATCTTTCCTCTCAACACTTCGATCTCTCTAGAAAGTTTAGCACTGCTGTTTTTCCGCTTACGCATACTGCTTTCAATGATGTCCTTTTGTTTCCTGAGAGAGTGGCAAATTTGGGCACCTAGATTTGGTTGTATCCATTTCACATTCATCCAAAGTTTTATTCCAATTTCTTTTGACGAAGTCCTCACTTCTTCGCAACTTTTTGGCAACCCATGAACGTGTTATAAAGGTGGCTCCAGCATCACGAGCTTCCCGAAATGTTATTGCTCGTATGCGATCTATCACACGTTGCCTCTCCGAATCACCAATTAATTGAGAAGCCATTATATTATCACGTTATCAGCTAGAGTAATTTTAATACCTGCAATAAATAAAGAATTTTATATATTTTTATAATCACTAAAAACTATTTTGATATAAGTAAACATGTAAGCTGCAAATCGGGGGGCTAAGGTGTTTTGGAACCACTTATTATCTTATTGACTCACCAAACCTACTTATTATCTTATTGACTCACCAAGCCTAGTGATAAATCTAAATACAAAATTGCAAATGACACTGGCACAGTCAGGCAACGTATTGACTACAAACACAATACTGACACTAGAAGGATCACCATTTATAAATCTTGGAGTCCTTAAACTCCTAAAAATATTATTATATGCAACATATAATTTCTTCAAATTATACATCTTGTAGTTCCACCACAAATGAGCTGTATACATTGGAGTACAAAAAGTTTTGAACAAAATCAACTTAACATCTAATATACATATATGAAATTTTCTAACCAAAGTATTTCCCTGAGCATATAATTGTCTACATTGTCTTAGAATATCACAGTCATCTAAAAGACTATCCATTAGTATGTGGCCAAGATACTTAGTCTGGGTTACTTCTGACAGCACCATACCATTCAATCAAAATTCAGGAAATTTTATATACTTGTATTAAAGAATACTAATATTAAAATTAATAGCAATATTTAAAAAAATATTTTTTATTCACAAGTCAAATCTATTAAAATTAATTAAATTTAATGAGAGTCACTTAGTCACTTATTTATCAAAATGTGATAAATAAGTGACTCATTAAATTTAATTAATTTTAATAGATTTGACTCGTGAATAAAAAACATTTGGATCAATCCCAGAATAGGCACCCAAAATCATTTTTAGGTGCTTAATCTGGGATTGAGGCAAAACACAGGTGCTTAATCTGGGATTGAGGAGAAAAAAATATAAACAGTTTTTAGAGATATAATTTCATTGTTTTTATCAATATTTGAAAAAATCAACTCTAACCTAACCTAACATATCTATACCAATTTATGTGGCAAGATAGATTTGCTTCAGATGGATTCAGAAACATTTGGGCTCATATTGCAGGAATTTATAATATCTAAAATTTTTCTTTATTCATTAAACCACTTTAAACCTTTTATAACTTTGCCTTTATTACATTTGTAATAAACTTTGTATAAACAATAAATTTTGTGATCAGGTTTTTTTTATTTAATTCCTTGCAAGGTGCCTATTCTGGGATTGAGGTTGAACGCAGGTGCTTCATCTGGGATTGAGGTACATCAGGTGCCTATTCTGGGATTGACCCAAATATTTTTTAAATATTGCTATTAATTTTAATATTACTATACTATTAGGGTACTGTACTATTAGATATGTGAACAATATGGTATTTTGATTTTTAGGGTAATCTACTGAAACATGCATCATGTGGGTCTTTTGAAATGAATGGTCAGACAATACCTGTCAAAGAAACATGTAAATACTTAGGTCATGTAATTACTCATGAGCTGTGAGATGAACTCGAAATTGAGAGGCAACGTAAAAAGCTGTATGTACAGTAGGGTGGCTCGTGTTTACACTTTTTTCGATATTTGATTCGGGGTAGTGCGGAAAAGTTGCGATTTGGAGAGAAAATAAAGTGTGTAAAATTTTTTTGATCTACGTCAATACCTTCCGGTGGCAGCGAGTCCTTAAAAATCGAAAAATAGGCCTAACGGGGTAGATTGGAAAATGGTTTTAAAGACTTACAAAATAAATAATAAAAATTTCAGCACAATCTGTTAATAACTTCCGGTGGCGTCTTAGCCGTTAAAATATCCAAAATATTGATTTAAAACAAGTTTTAACAAGATGTTATACAAATGTTAATTCCGGTATATTTCTGTGCAAACAACCCTGAGAACACTATTATAGGCTTGAATAAATTAATAGCAGTCATTGAACAATGAACATTATATAAAAATTATATAAAATTATATAAAAATTTTGTGTGTTTTTAGGCCTATTTTTCGATTTTTAAGGACTCGCTGCCACTGGAAGGTATTGACCATGGCCGGATTAAGACCTTTAGAGGCCCTAAGCACTTAAAAGATTTTGGTGCCCCATATATATGTAATTCAAAATATAAACAAAAATAAACCATAAAATAAAATTTTATTTTTTGAAATGAAACAAAACTTACAGTAAGATGGAAAATAATGTTTATTTTTGTATACTTCCACTTCATTTATATTTGAAAAGTTTTCTCCTACTTTTTTTAATTGCAAAGTCTTTGATCAGATCCTCAAAACTAATCTTACGTAACACATCTGCTTCTATACTTAGTAGAGAAGGCATCCAGCCTGCCTTGTTGCATAGTTGTTCTGTTGGTATTTTTAATATACTTCAACTGAGAAAATTGAACGCTCAGCTGAGCAATTTGTGACCATTAATGTTAAAAATATACGAAAGGCAATTTCTACATTTGGGAAGGCACACTCAATATTGTCAAACAATGAAAAAAAATAAATACTATATATGAATATATATAATTCAGTTTTCAACAGCTTATAGGCTATAAGCCGCGATTATAATAGTATAATAAATCCATGGTAAATCTGACAATGGAAAATTTCTGTGGTGCCCCCCTTCCCTTGATGCCCTAAGCACGGGCTTATTTTGCTTAATGGTTAATCCGGCCCTGGTATTGACGTAGCTAAAAAAATTTTACGCACTTTATTTTCTCTCCAAATCGCAACTTTTCCACACTACCCCAAATCAAATATCGAAAAAAGTGTAAAAACGAGCCGCTCTAATGTACAGGGTAACATGCTAGTAAGGAAATTTGGTACGTGTTCAGAATCAGTTAAAACTTATCTTTTTAGAACTTACTGTACTGCATTGTATACATCCCATCTGTAGTGGAACTATACAAAAACTGCTATGAATAAACTCTCTGTTACTTATAATAATAATTTTTTATGCTATGTAGGGAACCAAAATGGTGCAGTGCCAGTTTTATGTTTACTACGTATAACCTACCTACCAGCCAAATGTTAGTCCAGAAGGGTATATATAATTTCATTACTCTGGTCCAAAACAGCTCTAATGTGTTATTGTACAATGTCCTGTCTTCAGATACTGTGTACCTCTTACCTATATGGCAGTCTTGGTTCAGACAACTGCTGGTTTACAATACATTATTTTTGTAATGTAGCTTACCTATATATGCATATTGTATGTTGGGTTAAATGGCTTTGTATTACATTCAATGTATAATAGTTACATAAGATTGTACTTGTATGTTAGGTTAAATGGCTATGGATTGTGAATGATCCGCAATAGAGATGTTTTGTTTGTTGTATAATTAATAATTTAAAATATAGTTTCCACAAAATCATATCTGAACTCGGCTTCCCATAATTTATCAGCATTTTTATTTAACTTTTATTTTCATAATTTCTCTGATTTCTTCATTAAGCTACAATTGTTTTCTCCTATGTATACAAATGATCTTTTTCAGTTAATGATGTCTCGTGTACTAATAACACTATACATAAAATTGCCAGATAATTAACCAAACAGTATGCCAGTATGCTAGGTTAAGTGGCTATGGATTGTGAATAATCCACAATAAAGATGTTTTGTTTGTTTTTTGTTTTGTACACCCTTGATGACTGGTTAGGTTAAGTCATGATATTTTGTTAGTTTTAATGAAAATATCGCGATATAATATAATGATATTTTCGTTAGTTTTAACAAAAATGTCATAACTTAACCTAACCAATTGTTAAGGGCGTACAGTTGACTTAACCAGGCATTCAATTGACCTAATTAACATAACCAAGTAATTTGAAAATGTTGGAGTGCCATTTATTTTTGGTTGGTTGAGTAATTTGAGATGCCAGAATAGGATATTGCCAAAAAAAAAAAAAACTTACGATGCTAAACTGTGATTCTACCAGAATTAAAATCAAAGTTATTTAAATTTTCTTAAGTAAAAACAGAGCTAAAATAATCATTGAAAATACCAACAATATCCTGATCTTTTTCAAAGGAGTGAAAAGGAGGTAGGAAGTTATAGGTCTATCTGTTTAACATTATTGATACTAGAAAACATTATCAAGAATAGTATTTAAGATCACTTGGATAACTTTAATGTTATTTTGAGTTCCCAACATGGATTTAGATCAGGAAGGTCTTGTATGTCTAATCTCTCAGAAATTTTAAAATTTGTATCTGATCAGGAAGATGGTGGATATGATGTAAATTGTAATGTTATTTATTTGGATTTTAGTGAGACATTTGACAATGTTCCCACATAGGAGACTATGTTAAACTCTCACCCACATCCATGTGCCTATTCCTATCCAAATTTGTTTTAATAACTCCAAGACTTTGCTAATAGTAGGTGTACTCTGATTTATTTATTAAGTTCTTTGGGGGTTTTAAAAAATTATTTTAGATTAACAAAAATCTAAAGTAATTTTTTAAAACCTCCTAAGAATTTAATTTGTCTTCCAAAAGTCTACCACATATATGGTACATTAGTCCTTTTACTACTTGTGTAATTTATCCATACTGTAAAGATCTCTCTTATCAGTAAAAATTATCCCATAAACCAATAACTCCACACTCAATTCACTACAAAGCTTCTTAACTTCATTATTTAAGGCTAAAATCCTACTTGTAAATGCGATTTTTACCCCCAACTCTTGGTAGAATACACACAATAAAAAAATTATAAAACACACACTGATTATTTTTTAAATCAATCAATTCTCTATATCTTCTTTTAATTTCTTTTAAATTTCTATTGAACTTAAAGCTGCCACCTTTTTCCTTAATAGCCATATAATTTATACCTACATGTAACATGCACAATAATTTTACTGCTACTTTCAGGCAACTTCTTCACTGCCTCTGACGTTGCCAGTATTACCTCTTGTAGTACATATTTGTTTGCAGATTTTCCTTCCCTCATTGCAAAACTCTTTGTCCTGCTTCTTAATGATAGTCTTGAACCATGATAAACTCGTAATTTATCCCTTCATTTAAACTGCCAAGTAATTTATATCCTCTTTTTAGTTTCCAAATAGAGCAACCAACCTTCAAATTTATCTGCTTTCTCATATATCAAGTGGATGAATGTTAATAGGGTAAAATTTAACTAGTTAGTGAAACTGATATCCTCATTTAGTAATTCACTGTTATAACTCGGCAAACTTTGTAACATTTCATTCTGATAATATGAAATACATCATTATTTACTGAATAAGTAAACCTACTTTTAATTTTTAGGGAGATTGTATTCTGATCTTAACTTACCTCAAAAGATAGTGAAATATTAGTTAAACCTTTTCTTGTTTTTGTTTTCAGATAAGTCAACTGTCAACAGTAGTTAAATTTTATTAAATCCTTGCTTACTGAAGAAGAAATAACTATAAGTTTATTATTAAAAGGTTACTAGTGAGTTAGTAATGGCAGGACGTTATTGGAGAGAGGCTGCTACTTTAATCCTTGTAGGCAGAGCTCCCCAGGCTAAGAACAAAGTTGGATTAGCAAAGGTATGAAGGAATTAAATGGTATTATGTGGGTGGTGGGTGAGGGGATTATGTTGTGTGTAACAAATGCCCCAAGCTTTAAATAACCATGTCAAATAGCTGACATCTTTTGCAAGGTCTGTAGTATATTTATCATATCTAATAAAAATTTGAAGTAGCTATATAACCAGAAATTAATTTAGTGTACAACTGAAGGCATGTAAATTATTTGATGTCATTAAAATTTGTTCTCAGTGCAATCCTCTGCTAAGTCTTCATATTCTGAAATTATTATTTTATTATTAGTATTTTGTTTGAACATATTTAAATTTACTCATACCATGTTTTAAGCTTAGTCACCTCACCATTGGCAGATAAATATACTTGGTGTGCAATATAGGGCAACCTAATCTATCCCAATATTATATATATTAGGTTTTGAGAGATGTTTCAGAAGAGATATGATACAGAAGTTCAAAATGTTTTCAAGTTTAGGTAATTTAGACCTAAATAATTTTTTTCTTATAAATAGTTTGACAAGAACTCAAGAACATAAAATTAGAAAGCAGTCTTGTAGATTGGGTCCACAGAAATACATTTTTATTCATAGTTGGCCTATAAGATTTTTTGGAATGACTTGCCATATGATAGGGTAAGTAGCTCCTTATAGATTCAAGAAATATTGTAGTTAGATGCTTTTATGAATGAGTGAGATATAAATTGTGTAAATATATATTTTAGTTAAGGGATAATAGGTGTAAGTACTACAGTAGTCTGTAAATAACCTCATGATAATGAGTTGACTTGGAAGTAATGTTTGGGAAAAATCTATCTCAAAATAAAGCTATACACTATTTATCTGACTTGGATAACTTCAGTAGGCTCAGGTGGCTTAATGTTGTCCATAAAAATGTATGCATTGTAATTCAAGAAATGATAAAGGAGCTAATGTTAGGTTTCAGGGCTGATCTTTTGTTTTAGGTATATAAAATTGAGACTATAAATAAGCTACAAATAGGGCAAATAAAACGTAGAAATGATCAGTAATTTTGTATCAGCCCCCCGTTTCTTCTTTTCAGTTAGTAACAATTTCAACACAGAATATTTTTGTTAAAAGTACTCGTAATGAAAATATCACAACTTAACCTAATCAATCATCAAAGGCATACAGTTGACCTAACTGGGCATTCAGTTAACCTAACTAGTTGGTAAGGTTAAGTTGTGATATTTTCATTAAAACTATGGGAAAATGATTAAATGCCCACTTGGGTGAACTACCGTATTTTTCAGTGTATAAGACGCACTTTTTTTCCAAAAAAAGGGTTCTCAAAATCACCCTGTGTCCTATACACTGAAGGTCATAATATTACCTTTATATGGGCTAGAAGAACTGATGGAATTTTACAAAAATTCATCATCTCTTAGTCCCTCCTGACTGTGTATTGGTTTGGCCAATTTTACACTAAGTTTCTACTCTTCCCAACCCACCGATAACAAGAAAAACAGTATGTATTGCATAATGATTTACTTTTATGTTTCATAACATATAGTATAGTCTCCCGTATACTTAATACTATTTTCTTATAATGAGTATGGGTGAAAGAAAATGTATCACCATACTTTTGATGGAGGGCTTTAACAAAAGTCAGCCTCGCTGGTAGAAAGTTATGGACATTTTCTGACAACTAGGCAGTTGGTCATAATTTGTTTCCTGAAAAAAGGCCTTGAAAATAGGGGTGCGTCTTATACACCGAAAAATATGGTATATGCCCTTGATGATTGGTTAGGTTAAGGTGTGATATTTTGGCTAGTTATAACAAAAATATTGTGTGTCAAAGTTGTTACTAACTAAAAAGAAGAAATTGGGGTGCTATAAGGGAAAAGATCCAAAATTACTGATCATCCTTTCATTTTATTTGCCTTATTTGTAGCCTCTAAACACAGTTGAGAGAACTTTTTGGTGATCTTTCGATTTTACGTACCTAACATGAAAGATTGCTGCCTTATTTGTAGCCTCAAGTTTATGTACCTAAAATGAAAGATTGCCGTTTCAGGAACACCAGATTTTGGTAATTTTACTCATTTCATACTTTGGGAGAGTCAGAGTAAGGTTACACAAGGTTAGGTGGTCATTCAAGGTTGGTTGGTTATTTTCTATATCATCAACTTTCAGGTCAATCAGAGGTCCAAAATACTGATGTCCCTGAAACTTACTGTAAATTGCGGCGTATAAGTCTACTTTTTAAGCATGAAAAAATCTCTCCAAAACTTAGGGTTGACCTATATGCCGGGTATAAAAAGTGAACCTCTACCACAGAGTGGTAAACAAGCCTATCTAAACAAGACACTACAGGGGTAATGACAGTTAATACATAATGACAGTTTATTGATTATACACACAATGACATTATTACTGTAATTAAGTACGTATGCTAATTCAGCTAACTGTATAGCCATTTTGACAGTTTTCATTGATCCAACCTTCTAAGTAAATTTCCAGTTCAGGCCAGTGACAGATGCTGGTTCTTAAAGCACATTTTTTCTTAGGCATCTTCTTTAGGGAGGCTTCATTTTTCTTCTAATCACGCACCAGCTTTTCATTAACTCCATACTTCCTCGCTGTAGCACAGTTGTTTGAAGAGTTTGCAAATGCAACAACCTTCAGCTTGAAACTAGCATCATATTTCATCCTTTTTGCTGGGGGTTCCATAGGGGTAAACTAGACAAGAAGACACGCTAGGCTCTGGCTCTACCTAGATTGTTGTCAGGTTGGTGTATGGGTAATGAGTGGATGCTGGCAAGAGCATTAGGCCTCAGTGGCTTAGTAAATTACCTTGTTGGTTTGTTCAGTATACGCTTTCACTATAGGCTGTATCCACATTCCAATTCTAGCCTTGCTTTTGTTTGGGGGTCGACTTATACGGCGAGTATACCAGAGTAACCAGAATTTTGAGCTGAAAATTTTGAGGCTGACTTATACGCCAGGTCGACTTAGGCTGACTTATACGCCAGGTCGACTTAGGCTGACTTATACGCCAGGTCGACTTAGGCTGACTTATACGCCAGGTCAACTTAGGCTGACTTATACGCCAGGTCGACTTAGGCTGACTTATACGCCAGGTCGACTTAGGCTGACTTATACGCCAGGTCGACTTAGGCTGACTTATACGCCAGGTCGACTTAGGCTGACTTATACGCCAGGTCGACTTAGGCTGACTTATACGCCAGGTCGACTTAGGCTGACTTATACGCCAGGTCGACTTAGGCTGACTTATACGCCAGGTCGACTTAGGCTGACTTATAAGCCAGGTCGACTTAGGCTGACTTATACGCCAGGTCGACTTAGGCTGACTTATACGCCAGGTCGACTTAGGCTGACTTATACGCCAGGTCGACTTAGGCTGACTTATACGCCAGGTCGACTTAGGCTGACTTATACGCCAGGTCGACTTAGGCTGACTTGTACGCCAGGTCGACTTAGGCTGACTTGTACGCCAGGTCGACTTAGGTCGACTTGTACGCCAGGTCGACTTAGGTCGACTTGTACGCCAGGTCGACTTAGGTTGACTTGTACGCCAGGTCGACTTAGGTCGACTTGTACGCCAGGTCAACTTAGGTCGACTTGTACGCCAGGTCGGCTTGTACGCCAGGTCGGCTTGTACGCCAGGTCGGCTTGTACGCCAGGTCGGCTTGTACGCCAGGTCGGCTTGTACGCCAGGTCGACTTGTACGCCAGGTCGACTTGTACGCCAGGTCGACTTGTACGCCAGGTCGACTTGTACGCCAGGTCGACTTGTACGCCAGGTCGACTTGTACGCCAGGTCGACTTGTACGCCAGGTCGACTTGTACGCCGCAATTTATGGTAATATTCACCAATAAAGATTGATATAGCCTAAACTAAATTTTCATTTGGTAGCTAAGCTATACCATATGCAGTGAACACCTTTTGATAGTGTGTGAAGCACTTGCACTCGGTTTGTATTCCCTTTAAAACACCACCATTAGATTCCATTTACAGTCCAAGACTAATTTCTGTTATTAGTTTAAATTGTTTTTATTTTCAGAATTTTAAAGTGAATAAACTAGCTTCAGACTACAGAATACTGTTTTTGAAAAGAAGTTCAAAGAGTGCCTTTATGCCTGAAACATATGTTTTTCCAGGTAGTTCTTTGATTCTTTATGGTCTACCAGATACTTATTGCATCATTTGAGACACAGGCTAATAATAATGTGAACCTCATTTTCTCTCTTATGTTAATAGTTTTTAAACTTATTCAAGGTGGAACACTAGATGAAGCAGACCTAAATCCTCAATGGCTTTCTGTTTTTAAACAACAAGGATACTCTGAAGAGGATTTAATAAAGCGGTTAAGGTAAGTGTAACATTAGTAGCTGTAAGGGGCTCAATGGAAAAAGTAGCTTAAAATAGCCTCTCTCAAATTAAGTACCATAGCCATTTATTGAATATTCAGAGTGCAATTAAAATGTTACTTCTAAATATAATGAATTAGATATATTAATCTCCTTTTTTTTTTAACAGTAAATATGGTAACTAATAAAATTAACAAAGCAAAATCCGAACAATCTTTATTCAGAAAGAATACATTATGTAAGGTATACATCACAGCCATATAAGTTTACAGAAGTGTTGGCATTAATGTTTAATTTTGTATTTTTAGTGGCAAGTAGTCTAATTACAGCATTCTTATCTGAATATGCCATGTGAGCTTTTCAGGTAAAAATTTTAGAGATTTTTTTTAACTTTTACAAAAGAAAATAAATAATGGAAAATAAAATGAAGTTGCATTCAATTAATTCTGTCATTACAAATAAAAATTGAGATAATCTTAGAAATAATAGAAAAAAAAAAAAGTGGAGAAATGGTAAGCAATACATGTTTAAATACCAATAATAATTAATTTCTATTATTACAAATGAAAAATGATATAAACTTAAAATAATAGAAATATAGATAAATGAGGTACATTATACATATTTTTTTATGCAGGGAGGAGGGGCCAAGGGCGAATGCCTGGAAAAGCACCCCCACCCATTGAAGAAGAGAGCCAAAATTAAGAGCCAGGGTTTTTGAGATGCTTAGAAAGATTAGCGGTCATAGACAGGGGGAAAGATGGATTGAGGAAGCTTGAATAAATGAAAGCTTGAAAATACCAATTTAACCCCTGTGTTAGAGAGTTGAACAGAAAAGGAATGGGAGTGTGTAGAAAGTATGGTACTGTGTGCTCTCCTTAAAGGAGGAGGCATGTAGTTAAAGTGTTCAGAAGAGCAGTTTCTATATATATATATATAGAGAGAGAGAGAGAGAGAGAGAGAGAAGGAGAGAGAGAGAGAGAGAGAGAGAGAGAGAGTTACAAGGAGTTAAAAGGAAAAGAAGTACCTCAAAAGGCCTTGTGGCCCATACCGAGGAGGTACCAATGGCAATGGGTGCCAGGGAAAATTTTGTACACACTCAAATAGTGTGCAAGATTTGGTCTAACCTTTTCTTGAACTGATCCACAGAGGAACTGTTCACAACTTCCAAAGGTAACCTGTTCCATGTGTCACAGATCTTATACGTAAAGTAATTCCCACACACACTAGTTCTAAACCGTTTCAAATCCAACTTCCAACCATTGTTGCGAGTTGGGTTATCATTTAAACTAAACATACTTCTAAAATTGACATCATTCAACCCGCGTAAGAGCTTGAAAACCTCGATCAGTTGACCACGCAGCCTCCAAGTTTCAAGCGAAAACAAGTTCAGGGCGCGTAGGCGTCGATTGTAGCCCATATGCCTAACGGAAGGGATTAACTTTGTGGCTCTCGCCTGCACTCGCTCCAGCCTCTCAATATCTTTCCTGAGGGTGGGTGACCAGAACTGCACAGCATACTCCAGGTGCGGCCGAACAAGGGAATTGTACAGTGAGAGCACAATCTCCTTGTTCCGAAACTGAAATTGCCTCCTGATATAACCCAATAGTTTCTGGGCTTTCTTTTCCACCTCTACACACTGTTTCGTAAACTTAAGGTCGCTGCTAATTAGCACACCCAAGCCCTTTTCTAAATCAGTCACCTCGATATTACTACCTAACATCGAGTAGTCCGACTTGGGATTGGCGTAGCCAATGTGCATCACTTTGCATTTACACAAGTTAAACGGCATTTGCCATTTTTTGGACCACTCTCCTATCCTACCTAGGTCCGCACGCAGTTCCTCGATCGGTTCGGGCGTCCCAACATTGGCCCCAAGCTTGGTGTCATCAGCGAATTTGGCGATCCGACTGATGATGCCACCATCGATATCATTTATGTAAATGATAAACAACAGCGGCCCCAAAATGGAACCCTGAGGAACCCCACTAGTGACTGAGGCCCAACCCGAACTAGCCCCTTTAATTACAACCCTCTGACGCCTATTCTTCAGCCAGTTTTCAACCCACCTACCTATTTCCCCACCGATACCCAGCGCGCACACTTTCGCCATTAGCCGGTGGTGAGGTACCTTATCAAAGGCTTTCTGAAAGTCAAGATAAAGTATATCAATTGCCCTACTCTTATCGTACTCACTCAACATGACGTGCAAAAACTCGAGCAAGTTGGTGAGACACGACCTATGCTGTCTAAACCCATGTTGGGAGTCCACAAGCAGCTTGTAGGAATCCAAATGGTCAATGATCCTATCCGCTATTATCCCCTCTAATAATTTACCTACAACTGAAGTGAGACTAATGGGATGATAGTTCCCTGGACTTTCATGATCCCCTTTCTTAAAGATAGGGGTCACATTGGCTTCCCTCCAGTCACCAGGCACCTGGCCCATCTCCAACGATTTGTTGAAGACTGTAGCCAGGTGGGGAGCCACCTGGTTGCGCACCTCCCGCAACACTCTGGGGAGAAACTGGTCTGGCCCAGGAGCCTTAAACGCGCTCAGTTTGTCTATTCTATCGGCAACGACTGTCGTGGTACATCGAACATTATCCAGGCCAGCACCTTCATGCCTGATGCCTGGCTTGGGGATGACGCGGGTGTCCTCCCTGGTGAACACTCCCGCAAAGTACTCATTAAGCACATTGGCGATGTCCGCATCAGAGGTCCGCAGAACGCCGCTTCGGTCCTTTAATGGACCTATCATGCTTCTAATGGGCTTTCTACTATTAACATAACAGAAGAACTCCTTAGGGTTCCCCTTGCAGAGGCTTGCCACCCGTAGTTCTTTGTTACGTTTTGCTAGCCTAACCTTCGCCTTCACTTCCCTACACAGGCGGACATACGCTTCAGTGTTCTCATGGGAACGATTGGCCTTCGCCCTCCTATACGCTACTTTCCTATTTTGGAGAGCCAAAGCGACGTCACGATTGAACCACTTAGGCTGCGTTGAAGCAGGGGTGACCAGTTTTGAGGGTATGGCAGCAGACTGCAGCACCATAAACTCGTCCCGGAATGCACTCCACACTCGCTCAATCGCCGCCGACCTCTAACCCCATCTCACCTACACTATCCCTGAGGCTAACAAAGTCTGCCCGCCGGAGATTGAGCTTACTGCCTCTCGAGTTACTACGCTTCACCCGAGGGACGCACACACGGAACCTAATCAGACCGCGATCACTCCCGCTCAATGATTCATCAACGGTGAGGCCAGTGACGAGGTTGTCTTCGGTCGTGAATACTAAGTCTAGAACGCTTTCGCCTCATGTAGGCTCATTGACTCACTGAGTGAGGAAGTTCTTATCAGCAAAGTCAACTAGCCTCCTCCCTTCAGCATCAGCAGTCCTGTCTTCCCACTTTATGCTGTGACAGTTGAAGTCTCCTAAAACTAGACACACCCTATCCCCTAGCAGGCTACTGAGTTCGGTGTACAGGGCTGTATCCTCCTCGAGGAGGAGATGTGGAGGTCTGTACACCAAGATTAACCTATAGTTCGTTCCCCCCATGTTCAGATCGACGCCAAGCAGCTCCTCTTCTGATCGGAACTGGCAGTCAACCGGACTCAATGTGTCCCTGACATATATTAGTACCCCACCCCCCTCCCCGTGAGTGCGGTCTTTGCGAAACATTCTATACCCTGGAAGTTCAAACTCCCCAACGTAGTTCTATGATCAGTATGAATCAGGACTCAGTGATAGCAATGATATCCTGGTATTCTGATGCTAAGAGCACCCATAGCTCGCAAAACCTGTTTCTAATCAACCTAGCATTAAAAAGCATTGCACGGAGGGAGCCTTCCCTATTCTGACCGACCCCTAGCATGACCCGTTTCCCGAACAGCCAGGGCTGTCGGGAGTTGAAGAGCCCCTCACTAACAAGGGGGCACCTTCCGCAGGAGCTTAAGCCCCCTCCAATGTAGGAGGAGGGTCACCCACCTGTACTTCGACGCACCCTTCAGTTGAAGGTACGTCCATCACCGGCTCATCATCATCTCTCCCCGGTGGGGCCCATCATCTCTCCCCAGACTCGACCTCACCATTCTGTATAGGTGCCGGTCGAGCAGCGCGCCTAGCACACCTTTACCCTTGTTATTGAGGTGGACACCATCCCTCTGGTAAAGGTCCCACCTACCCGCAAATGCGTCGAAGGGGTCAATAAACTTCACGCCCAGCGGAACGCACAAGTCTTGTACCCTCTCAATGAGAGAGAGGGAGAGAGCTCAAAAGGCATTGCGGCCCATACTGAGGAGGTACCAATGGCAACAGGTGCCAGGGAAAATTTTTTACACCCTCAAATAGTGTGCAAGATTTGGTCTAACCTTTTCTTAAAATGACCCACAGAGGAACTGTTCACAACTTCTGAAGGTAACCTGTTCCACGTGTCACAGATCTTATAGGTAAAGTAATTCCTACACACACTAGTCTTAAACCGCTTCAAATCCAACTTCCAACCATTGTTGCGAGTTGGGTTATCATTTAAACTAAACATGCTTCTAAAATCAACATCATTGAACCCACGTAAGAGCTTGAAAACCTTGATCAGTTGACCGTGCAGCCTCCGAGTTCCCAGCGAAAACAAGTTCAGGGTGCGTAACCGTCGATTGTAGCCCAAATGCCTAACGGAAGGGATTAACTTTGTGGCCCTCGCCTGCACTTGCTCCAGCCTCTCAATATCTTTGCCGAGGGTGGCCGACCAAAACTGCACAGCATATTCCAGGTGTGGCTGAAACAGGGAGTTGTACAGAGAGAGCACAATCTCCTTGTTCCAAAACTGAAATTGCCTCCTGATATAACCTAACAGCTTCTGGGCTTTCTTTTCAACCTCTATGCACTGTTTGGCAAATTTAAGGTCGCTGCTAATTAGCACACCCAAGTCCTTTTCCAAATCAGTCGCCTCGATATTACTCCCCAACATCGAGTAGGCTGACTTGGGATTGGCGTAGCCAATGTGCATCACTTTGCATTTACCCAAGTTAAATGACATTTGCCATTTCTCGGACCACTCTCCTATCCTACCTAGGTCCGCACGCAGTTGCGCTTGTTTACCCATTTTTTAAAGGTTTTTTAGTGTAATGTGTTCTTATTGTTATATTAATGTTATTCTATGTATATATTTTTATGTTTATTATGTGCACTGTAATTAACTTTATTTAGCACTAATAATGCTTAAAAGCATTAATTATTATTTATTCACTATTAATTAATATTATTATGATAAATCACTGTAAAGCAAAATTTAAATTTTTTTTATAGCAATTGTATACAACTGCTCACGACAGCTACCAACCTCCAACTGAACAGAAAACGTGTTATTACATTTTTCATTACCAAATTCGTTCTGCAAGGTAAAATCATTATTTAAATCAATGGAGCCTTATGGAGGTAATTTGTTAAGCAAAAATTTGCTATTTAAGGCGTTTGTTATGCAAGGCCTCACTGTATATATATATATATATATATATATATAATATATATATATATATATATATATATATATATATATACATATATACACAAGCTCATGCAGGTCAGAACTATCTCCCCATAATATAAATGGGGTTAGGGGCACAAAAGTTTAAAAAAAATCATGTATGATGTAATTTTTACTTTAATAAAAGCTTTTAAATCATTGTACAATAATAATATTGCATGCATAATAATATACAACAAGAAGTATAAATAATAAAAACTTGTAATAAAACAAATTTCCAAAACATCACTATAAAAATAATGTAATAATTCAGGGTAGCATGAGAAAGATGACGACTATATAAACTAACCAGTCATATAAGACTAAGAGATGCCCTACTGGGCATGTTGCTGCAAGTGCTAAAGTATTGTACATATATGCGCAAGTATCATACTACATACATGAAAAATTGTTGTAATTTTGTTAGTATTTACCACAATTTTTAAATATTTGTGCTGATTTATCTTTGAATCTTAGCTCGTGCAGATTGAAAAAAGGGTAGTAAAATGTCCTCGTCCTATCTCTAAATTTGTGCAGGTTGGGAATCACTGGATATGCAGCTGGAATGTTGTACATTAATAGGAGTTAATAAAGTGTTGCTCTAGTGATTTGTGAAATGAAATTAATGGTGGTGCTTGTCTGACATTTTTAGGTAGGGCATATATAGTTCCAGATGTCTACTCCTTTGTAGGAGAGAGCATTTCCTGCAATTTACATTGAGTAATTTGGTTTGTGTATGAGATCATTGGGAAGCCTTGTATTATGATTATTTCATTAATCTTCAGATTTCTGTTAGGTTTCCTGGTAATAGACTTGAAATATATACAAACAAAACCTCCAAAGTGATGATACCCGAACTGTCTTTTCGAATATGTGCTTTGAGAGAGACTTTTGAGGAAACTGGTTTGCTGCTCATATCATCAGCAGACAGTTCAGTAACTTCTCCTTCATCTCTATTTCCTCTTAAAGGCAAAGAATTAAAAGAGTGGAGATTGCTTGTGCATAATGATGCTTCGGAGGTAAGATTAACTACACATGATCATCACCATACATTTCATTTTAGAGAGTAGATAATATCCTTTCACAGTCACATAACAATTAGATTTCCAAGGTTTAAAGTAATAGAATTAACTGACACTTTAAATGATAAAATTAGAAATATAATATACTCATAAAAAATGTTCAAGATTTCCTTCAATTTCAAGGTAATGGTGGCTACACCATATTTTCATACTAAATAGGATATTATTTATTGTGCGAGAACACTAAGGAGATAAATGTATACATTTTCAATTTATTTATATTGTAATTAATGTTTATAAGTATACATAACACTCGCACAATAAAAAAATGGGAAATATTTATTGCTTTTTCTCCATTGTAGTTCATAAACTTGATCCAACATGTTCATGGCCTTCCTTCAATTTTGAGTCTGCATGAGTGGATGTCATGGCTTACACCAACATCGTTTAAAGGTGTTAAGAACAGATTTGATACAGCATTTTACATAACTTTTATTGATTCAGAAATACCTCTATATCCTCATAATGAGCATGAAGCAGAAGAATTAAAGGTAAGTATATATATATATATATGAAAATTATTTCATGAAAGTAACACATGAGTAATATTTATGATGAATAAAACCACGAAGGAAAGGAAACACAGAATGGTGCTCAAGTGCTTTCATATAATGACATCCTCAGGAACCTGAGGAACATCCTGAGGATGTCATTAGACGAAAGTGCTTGAGCACCATTCTGTGTTTCCTTTCCTTCGTGGTTTTATTCATCATATATATATATATATACAGGGCGTCCCAAAAAAATATATACACACTTTAACAGCTGATAGCTCAATTGATGTTTCTTTCTTTCCAAGTTAAACCCATTAGAATTAATAATGGCAGTCAGACTAAGCTTTGAACAAAGGAAATTCATTCTAAAATGCTGCTGGAAGTGTGAAAATGCAGTTGAAGTGCAAAGACAGTTTAGGAGGGAGTTTCAAACAGATCCACCACCGTGACTTACCATCACTCGAATTAGAGATAAGTTTGAAGCCGATGGAACTGTTCAGAATGTCCACAAGAAGCGTTCCGGAAGACCACGGACATCGACAAGCCCCACAAAGCAAGAAAGAGTACTGGAAACGTATCACCAAAGTCCAAGAAAATCTGTGCGGCAAGCGAGTCGTGAGGTAGGAATTTCAGAATCGTCTGTCCAACGCATTTTGAAGCGCTGTCAATGGAAAAGTTACATTCCAAGATTAGTCCATGCTATTAATGAAGATGATCCGGACCGGAGAGTGGAGTATTGCGAGTGGTACTTGGCACGATGTGGATGTGGATTGGACGAAGGGGTTTCGTAGAATACCCTCCGCGTTCACCAGACCTCACACCACTAGACTTTTTTTAATGGGGATACTTAAAAGACAAAGTCTACGCTATAAAACCTGCAACAGTCGCTGAATTGAGAGCAGCCATTGAACGAGAATGCACACAAATACCAAACAAAATGTTTCGTGATGTTTGCGATTCCATTGCTTCGCGTTATCAGCAGTGCCTGGACCAGAACGGACGTCAGTTTGAAAACAGGCATTGACAAAACAATTAGATAATGTCTGTAGATTCTATTACATTTTGAAAATGAAATGTATTTTAATAAACACTGCCTTTATAAGTATTTAAAGTGTGTATACATTTTTTTGGGACGCCCTGTATATATTAGGGTGGTCCTCAAAATCGAAATTCGGAATTATTCAGCTCCCAGGGCCTCAATCTGTGAGGTTACCCATAAAAACACTGTGGTTAAAATTTCATTGAGAAATAATAATATTTACCCTGTGCTCATGAAGGTTGAAGTTTATAGGGTATACCAGCCTCCGGGTCCCCCCCCATTTAAGGGTATTAGCCGCTCAGGGGCGGGGGTCTCATGGGTGCTGATGCCACTCATTGTCGCCCGGTTCGTAGCGTGGCCTTCCGAGCGTCCGGGAATTTCTTCCGGTGCTCTGCAACACCCAGGAGCATGTACTGCAGCTGGTCCTCCTTCTTCGTGTGGCACCTGTTGTATTCTTGTGCCAACGCCACGGCCCGCTCGGCATGGTCGTTGGTCAAGGACAGGTTCCGGACCACCTCAGCAGCCGCTTGGAATTGCTCGCTGTCCGGCCATTTCGACACATCTTGTTCCAGGAATCCACGTCGCAATTGGAGTCAGTCGAAGAACTGGCGAGTCCTCCCCGTCATGAATGTCTCTAATGACAGGGAAGAGCATGCCAGGACCGACGCTCTCTTGGGCGGGTCATCCTCCAACATCGCAGCAGTCATCGCCGCCTTCATTTCCGGAGGAACATCATCGAAGAGAGCCAGGGCCACCAACTCCTCGGACAAGTACCACAGGTGGTTGGCGAATTTCGACTTGGCTGCTTTCACCACCTCCTTGTCTTCGTATTTTTCCAGAGCCTGGAGGAGCCAGAGATCTCTCAGGGGGGCCTTCGCCGCGTTCGGGGCCTCCGTCCACGCCTTTGTGTAGAACTTCATGGTGAACACGCTCAGGCGCCGAACTCCAGCCTCTTCCTTGGCTGTGGGCCGTAACTGCCGCCGGAACATCCATACCTTCAGGGCGTACAACACCTTCGACATCCAGCGGGCCTGGTTCATCGCACCGGGCGCTCGGAACCGAATCCCATGGGGGGGCACTCCGTTGAGGAAGATGATGGTGAGTTCCAAGAGCTCCAAATAATCATCCTGGGGGTGACCTTTCTGCAAGGCCTTCTTGCAGAACTCGATGATGGAGTCTGCATCCTCCTCAACAATTTGACGAGCGTTGGCATCACTCATGATGTGGTCGTAATCATCTTGGTTCACAAACTCCCATTGCGCCTTGAATCGCTTGAAGAGCTGAACCTCGGGTGCCAACGACGGTCCAAGGACTTCCGTGAAAACTGCACTGACAAGAAGCTCCAGGACATGGTGACGACATGCCAGATAGAGGAGGCTTCTCCCAAGTTCCTGCTCGATCAGCACGCATGCACCTGTGTTCTTTCCCGTGTTTGAAGCCGTAGTTTCGAACGAGAGGGCACCAACTTTGTCATCCAATCCCCAGTCTCGCAGAGCTTCCACCACAACTTTGGCACAGTTTGCACCAGTACCGGAACCGAGCTTGGCGACCTGGAGGAGCTGCACCTCGCCGCCACAAGAGACCAGGATCGGGAGTCAATCAACCTGTTCCTTGGACATCAGATCCGCCATCAGCTTCCCATCCCAGTGAACAATGAGCGCAGCTTTTCGATGGAAGGGCTCCTTGAGCTGAGTGGCAACTTGTTGGTGTTGCGCCATCCTCTGGCGCCGTATGGATGACCGGTTGATGTTCAACTCATCAATGTTGTGGCCAAGGGACCGAGCCATCTCACCGAGCACGTAAACGGCGTCACAGTCGGTCAGCTTCGTGCGGTCCAAGCTAGCCGCCAGTGCCGGTGAAATGATATTCGCCGGCTGACTGCGCTTGGGTGGGCTGCAACCATCGACAGCGCCACGGGTGGGAGAGTCGCTGGAGGGTGAAGAGCGAGCTGGAAGAGGCCAATTCTGCTGTTTGAGAAGTAGTGGCCATTTCTTCAGTTGCATGGCGCCGACGGCGTTGTTCAGCCTCCCTCCGCTGTGCAACATTGCGCTCTGTGCGAGCCAGGACCACATCAGCTCCTCCCATGGTCCCCCTGCAGCCGGGTTCTCGTTGGGCGATCAGGAAGGCCTTGTCCTCCTCGATGTTCATCATGTTCAGTGCATCAGCATGGGTGACATCGAAGAGGGCTTCCCGTGCAATCTGGGCATCTGAGCGTCGATTCTTCTTCTTCTTGAGAAGCTTGTATTCGCCATACAACTTCTCTAGCTTCTCAGTGATGTGGTCTCGTCTCGTCGTTGGAATCCGCGCTTTCGTCCACAAGATAAGCACTTCATCAGCAACGGCTGTGACTGCCTCCCTCATCGTCGTTGCCACCTTCGTGCTCAGCTTGTGCAGAGTCAGGCCGAGGACGTCGCCGATGGACGGAAGCTTGCTCCCCGTGAGTGCAGAGACTGGCATCACAAGGAAGTCTTTTGAACGTGTACTGGCCATTTCACCAAAATAACACCTGGGGAAGATACATTGGAAACGTTTAATACCAATTCTAAAGGCAAGCCAAAAAAAAACACTAATCTGTCAATGGTGAGAGCAACACCACACACAATCTGACCCTCTCAGCAAGGCGTGTCAACGGCCCACATAGGGGCATAACTTCAACCTTCTTGAGCACAGGGTAAATATTATTTCTCAATGACATTTTAACCACAGTGTTTTTATGCATAACCTCACAGATTGAGACCCTGGGAGCAAGAGAAATATACGTTTGAAAATTCCCCCCTATGCTTGAGGACCACCCTAATATATATATATATATATCAGGCATGTGCCATGAGTAAATACTCAGGGTAGGCAGACTCAATGCGCGAGCGAAGCGAGCGGTTCCAAGCTAGGGGGTCTGGGGTGGGCGCGAGCTCCCCCAGCGGGTTCCAGGGCGGAACCCCAGCCACCAACGAATTTTAAGCATAATTAACCCCTTCCGCACCATTTGTGCTAATTTTTGGTCAACAACAAATATTTACTTACCGCTTTATTTGTAGATGAATTCCATTCTTCTCTCTTTGTTAGTAACAAAAATATCTGTAATTTTTTCAAAGAAATTGTAAGTGGGATTTTGCTCCATTTTAGTAAATCTTTCCTTTTCAATTGAAATTAGGGCAAGTGATGAAAGCCTTTCCTGTTTCATTCTATTCCTGGTGTAGCTTTTAATTCTTTTCAAAGCTGAAAATGACCTCTCAACAGAAACTGTTGTAGCTGGAATTGTTAAAATCAATTGCAACAGCTTCACTGCTTCAGGAAACGTTAGTTCAAGTCCATTTTGAAATATGAAAGCAAGCAAATCTCTAATTGATTTATCCCTGAACACTTGTGCACTATAAATTCCAGCTAGATCAGTTTTCAATCTTATGACATTGAAGAAGTTACCATAATTCTTCTCTAAACTTTCTAGTGCATCCTTATCAATTTCTGTAGCTAGTTTTAGAAACTTTTTACTATCAACTAATGAAATAAATTGTAAATTTTTGAAGTCACTGTATCTTGCTTCCATATGCTGCAGTATATCATTCAATATTAGACAGAATATTCTTTCTCTTTCTTTTTTAATTGGACCTTTTGTACAACATTTTGATTCAGTCAAGTTATTTTCTTTGAAACATTCTTCAAACTTCTCAGATATCATCAAAATTTTTGCGCAGACCCTCGAGGGAATTCATTGTTTCATTGATTCTTTCAATGCAATATGGAATATCTATAATTTTAGTTTGTAAGATATTGAAGAGTGTCAGTTCTAATGAAAATCTTATCATATACCATGAGAAGAAAGTATGTTGAATCTTTCGTTAGCCAATTATAAAATCCATTACTCCTCACTAAAGTATCTGAGTCCCACAATAAAGGATTGCTGTCAATGTTGTTGAAAAGTTTACAAAGGTCACTATGATAGTGTAAAATAGTTTGCACTA
This sequence comes from Bathynomus jamesi, assembly GCA_023014485.1. Classification (NCBI taxonomy): domain Eukaryota; kingdom Metazoa; phylum Arthropoda; class Malacostraca; order Isopoda; family Cirolanidae; genus Bathynomus; species Bathynomus jamesi. The sequence continues at coordinate 445,499 of JAJOZX010001025.1, read as the reverse complement.
GCTTTGGGTTAGAACTCCATCTCGTTGGTGCAGCCTTTGGAATGCGTTTATGTACTATTTCATCAAGAAATTGCGTTTGTTTTGTAGAGTGATTGAAAAATGCAGCAAGACCATCAATGGTCTTGAAAAAGATTGTACATTCAGGTATAAATTTCACTGACTGAGATAGAACAAGATTCAACTTGTGAGCGTAGCAATGGGTAAATAACGCTGATGATGCCTTTTCTCTTACTTTAGCTTGAACGCCATTTAAATGCGATGCCATTACCGATGCTCCATCATATTTCTGTGCTACAAGCTTCTCAGCACAGTTGTATTTATCTAAATTTTTAAATATGCATTCTGTTACACCAGTAGCTCTTCTGTCTTTAAGTTCGTTAAATCCTATGAAAGCCTCTTTAATTTCAGAATCCAATACATATCTTAAAACTGTGGAACATTGAGATGTATTTGAAATATCAGTCGATTCATCCACTTCTATAGCAATGAATGGGGATCTTGCGATATCTTCTTTAATATTATTTTCTACAGCTATGCCTACTGCTTCAATCAAGTCATTTTGTATCTTGTTAGAAACGCCAGAAAACACGGATGAAGTCTGTAAATGTTGTGCTAATTTTTGGTCAAATTTTGTAGTGTAGTTCAGTAACTCAATATAGTTTCCACGATTTAAAGAGGATTTATCTTCATTATCACCGCGGAAAGCAAGTTCTTGTTTAATCAAAAAGCAAGTAGCAGAAATTAATGTTTTCAGTATGTCTCTGTTTTCCTTTACCTTTTTATTGTGAATTTCAATGCTAAGTTTTTTTTGCTTATCTATGCTCCAGTCGATTCGTGTAGATCCAAATGTTTTCAATGATATTTGACTTTCATAATGCGCAGCAGACCTCTCGTGCTTACTTAAAGCATTAGTCAAATTATTTAAATCACAATATCCTGTTCTTATCCACACACTTTCACTAGATACGGAAAATAACAAGCATGGAAAACAAAAGAGTCTACCTGTTGTAACACAACCACACAACCACTCTTTCTTGCTGTACCACGTCGTTTGAAACATTCTGATTATTTTTGTTCCTTTACGCTGTAGTAACTTTCAGTTCTGGTGTCAGCCTACCATTTTTAATCACATTCAACCTTTCTTCATAAGACAGTTTAGAAAAATTCTTAAGATACTCACTGTCCATATTTGAAAAGTGTTAAATTTTGAAATAAAATGTCTAAAATTTAGTTCAATCACCAGAGGCAAACAACAACACAGACGCGCGCACAGCCACACACCCGACCATGTGCCTGAACGGCAAAACACTGAGTGAAAAGCAGAACTAAATCTGCTTATATAGCGCAGTATTTGTCACAGCTTGGAGCTCCACTCACGGCACATGGGAAAATTTCATTGTCAAGCATTAATATATATAGAGGTTGAAAGGCACGGGGAAATTGTGCTTCTAACACAATATTATCCATTTACAAATTTATACATTGAATTTCATACATTAAATTAACATTTATATAATGAAGTGAAAATCATTTACTTTTTATATTTAATATTTTTAGTTTTATTCAGGGTAGGCACTGCCTACCTTGCCTACCCAGAGGGCATGTCCCTGATATATATATATATATATATATATATATATATATATATATATATATATATCCCCGCAAGGGGGTTCTAAGCTCGTGCTCTTGAGTGCTCTTTGTGCTCGTTTGTACGTGCTTGTTCCTGGAGGTTTCACGTGCGCCCTCCCGGCCCTAGCACCCAAGGATGATGGGGCTCGACCCTGCAGTCCTTGGTCTTTTTCCACTTCGACTGTCCCCTCCACCCTTTCTTTTTCCTCTGTCTTTCCTCTCACTTTTTCTTTGTTTTTCCGCTGAGATATGCCCTTTTAAATAGAGGCGAATCGGTTCTTCCCGAACTTTAAAAAAAAAAATATATATATGGTGATTCAAAAGTCAGGTTACATAGGGCTTTTCTGGTTCTTTGCAGGTAAATGAGTTATGAGATGTTGTCAAAGGAGGAGTGCATTGATGTGATATTCCTAGCTGACTGCACAAGTGCATTGCCATTAACGGTGGCCATATCGAACATGTGATGTGACTATTCCCCTGTATCATTACATAATACAGGGTGTACATAAAGTCAGGATCTATTTTTGTGAAATAATTATTTTTTCTATTTTTCTTTTCAGAAGCCCTTAGAATGAATACAGAAGAACGTGTGGCAATAGTAATTTAGCGAATCGAAGGAAAGAAATACAATGACATCAGAGAGAAGTTTAGAAGGAGATTTCATAAACTGGGGCCAATAGACAAGACAATACGAAAATTGGTGAACAAATTTAAATGAACGGGATCTGTAAATGATGAAGCAAGATTAGGACGACCGTGTATGTCAGATCTTACCGTGAATGCAGTACGCAGAATTATCACTGAGGAGCCACGTACGTCCGTTCGTGCTGCATCACACAGACTCGGCCTCCCGACGTCATCTGTGCACAAAATTCTGAAAGTTAATTTGCAGAAGAAAAGCTATCATTTGCAGGTTTTACATGATTTACATGAGGAAGATTTCCCTCGATGAAGTGCTGTGTGTGCTGATCTCGTAGAACAAATCTGGAGTGATAATTTAATGGACAACATTCTCTTTAGTGATGAAGCCACTTTCCATATGTGTGGAAAAGTAAATCGCCATAACTGTCGAATTTGGGCAGATGAAAGACCGAATGATTTCATCCAAAATTGGGAGAGAGACTCGCCTAAAGTTAATGTCTGGATGGTTTAACAAAATCTAAGGTTTATGGTCCTTTTTTCTTTGCTGAAGCTACAGTTACGGGGCTTATTTATCTGGACATGTTGCAGCAATTCCTTGAACCTCAGCTGATTGGGGATAGGATTGTTAGTACCGTCATCTATCAACATGATGGTGCTCCTTGTCACTATGCCAAAATTGTTCAGGATTATCTAAATGGACGTTTTCCAAATCGCTGGATCGGATGTGGAAGCAACAGACCTTGGCCAGCGAGATCACCAGATTTAACCTCTTTAGATTTCTTTGCATGGGGCTTTATCAAATCGCATGTATATCAGACGAAGATTACGAGTCTTGAAAACTTACGTATACGAACTGCTGCAGATAACATAACCCTGCAAATGCTCCAGAATGTGTTTAGAAATGCTGCGGAATGATTTGAGCTGTGCAGGGATACTGATGGGCGTCACGTCGAATCCTACTCTTAATTATTTAATAAATGTTACCACTTTATCATTTTATGATTGAATTCCATATAATTTCCAAGTGCTTCACAAAAATAGATCCTGACTTTATGTACACCCTGTATAGTATTTCCCTATGTAACCTGACTTTTGAGTCATCCTGTATATATATATATATATATATATATATATATATATATATATATACAGGGTGTCCCGTAAGTCTGGACCCATAGGGAAAAATAATAAAATTACAAAATAGTCCAAAAATTTATTACATAATCTGTTCAAAGTGTCCGCCGTTGTGTCGCACACATAGTTGAAGACGTAATCTCCACTGCGACAGCACTTTCTGAATCACAGTCGCAGAAATTTCTTGACACGCCTCCACAATGCGTGCTTTAAGGTGGAAAATGTTCTGAAGTTTGACCTCGTACACTTTGGCTTTCAAGTGGCCCCACAAATAAAACTCCAGCGGAGTAAGATCATAATAAAAAAATAATAAAAATAATAATAAAAATAATAAAAAAATATATTATAAATAAATTTTTGGACTATTTTGTAATTTTATTATTTTTCCCTATGGGTCCAGACTTACGGGACACCCTGTATATATATATATATATATATATATATATATATATATATGATACACAGACTGTGCATGGAACAAGGAACTCTTCTGGGATAATTAAATCCACTATAGTCTGAATATGTAATGGTAAATGACAAATACCATAGTTTTTCTTTTTCATGATGCTAGCCTGATGTGGGCAATGGGTCACTCGCAAGGAGGTCCCATAAATATAGCTTCCCTCACCAGCTATCTGCAAAGCAGACAGGATCCAGCTTTGGGACATGGATCTAGGGTTTAAAGCAGCTTAGCCCTGCTACATTTAGAACCTCAATATAAGCAAAAGACTTGCTGTCTTTATGTCAGATTGAATACATCAAAGAAAAAGGGGTAACTATTATATTTTAGCCAAAAACCAAAACTTAAACCTCAACTGGCGGAATTGAGTGTTCACTTTTCAAGGCACATAATATGTCCGTTTCAAGATGGGAATGAACTCAGAATGGTCCCCTGAGTTTTTTATGATACACAGAGGCAGTGCATGGAACAAGGAACTCTTCTGGGATAATTAAATCAACCATAGTCCGAATAAGTAATGGTAAATGACAAATACCATAGTTTTTCTTTTTCATGATGCTAGCCCGACGTGGGCAACAGGTCACTCACTAGCATCATGAAAAAGAAAAACTATGGTATTTGTCATTTACCATTACTTATTTGGACTATAGTGGATTTAATTATCCCAGAAGAGTTCCTTGTTCCATGCACTGCCTGTGCAGAATCAGACACAATAGTGACACTTAGCAACTCTGAGAGTCTGAGCAGTGAGGACTGAGGTAGACACCAAGTGTGCGTATTGCATACAGCATACTCATTACATACGTGTTCCATATGCATTTGGTTCAAGGTTGTCTAGCAAATTGAGTACTGTACTTGGAAATATTTGTCTCAAATGGGTTGCTAACTTGCTTGCCAAGTTTATTTCTGGTCTGCTTTGTATTTTTGGGAAGAGTAATGGCCTAATGGGTATTCAGACAAGGTAAAACTAGTCATAATTTTTATTTTGTATCGATTTTGATACATTTTGTATACATTTACGATTTGTCAACAACATTATGAAAAGCCCCAACTAGGCTATTTTTTTTCTGTTTTTTTGTGAAAAAAAGAAAGCACACACGTGGGTTTGGGTTTTTGTAAAAAACCCAAAATTTGGCCAACCCTGCTTGTTGGGCTTTTATCTGTTTGCCCTTTGCCATTTTTCTTTCGTCCTTTGAACCAGCAATTTTTTCGAAAGTGACCCTTCTTCCTGCAGAATGTACAGAACCCCTGTTTCTCTTCTGGTTCTTTGTCGGTTTTGTTTCAGCAGGTTTCTTTTCATTGCCTGAACCAACAATTTTGTCATATATGGCCCTTCTTCCTGCAAAAGGTGCAGAATACCCATTTCTTTTCAGGTATCTTGGCTGTCTGGTCCTTCTGGTTTCCTTTTCGATTTTTGAACCAACATTTGACTTTTGTATGACCCCATCTCTAAGTTTTCCCTCTGTGTTCCCTTTGCAATTTCCCTGTGGTTTGTTGAACCAACATTTGTCATGGCCCCTTCTTGTGCAATATGTATATAATGGCCCTGTTTTTCCCCCCATTTTGTATGAGTGCATCTCTGCGGTTTGTTTGTTAATTTTGACTTGTTTTCATCATTGGTTTTGTTGTGAGTGGGAGAGTTCACACATTCAACCGTGTCAGCCTTTTCCCTTGTGGGTATTTGGTTTTCTAACTGTGACTTGCCTTAGTCATAGGCTTCAGTGTGGGTAATAACCTTTATACATTCAAACATCTCAGAATTTTCCCGTGTGGGTGTATAGTTTTTTATGTTCCCTGTTTTCTCCTGTTCTGCTTCCAATAACCTTAATTTTTTTCAGGCCAGTTCTAGCTTTAATTCTAATATGCTAAGTTTTTCTGCCTCACCAAGGTAATATTCTGTTAATTCTAAAGCTGTCTCATCTAAAATGTCTTCATCAACTAAGTATTCCAGAATGAAATCTCTTAGTTCCCTTTTGGATGTAGTCTGAGGCATTTTTATGAAAAAAATCTCGGCTAATTTTTCCCAATCTGTCCTTTTAATATCCCCTTTAAGACTTCCACATTTGGGATCTCCACAAACAATTCGAGGTCAAACGACATTGTGTATTAAGGATAAAGTTTATCTGTCTAAACTTTAAAACCTTTCCTTTTTTAGACCTTCAAAGTCTTTAAAAAGAAAAAAATTTAAGGTCCTTAAAAAGATTTTAACCCCTAACAGAATTAACAGAGAATCCCTGCTTATAAGTTAAATGATTAAGTAAGTTCATTTACTATGGATTGTATGTTCCCGGACAGACCCCAATTAGGGTGTCCCACTTATGACCTTTTTTTCAAATCCATTGAACATACCTTTTTTTCCTGTTAGAAATGGTTCACTTTTACTAAATATATAAAAAAAAGATTAAATTTAACAATTTTGGGGTCCCTGACCCACCTCCGAAAATGTGCCCCCCTGAAAATGCTAGAAATACCCATTTTTTGTATTGTAATCAACCTAAATGAACAAGATCTTTGTCAAATATCAACATATTTGATACCAAAAGAAAGGTAATTCGAAGCTTTATTCACTAAGGTACAAGAAACAGTAGTAGGGTGTTACTGCCCCACTTAGAGCATCATCCCAATGCAGCTCTGCGGCAATGGGTCTCGAAAGGATAAGACGAGTAAGAACTTTATTCACCTTATCGAATCGAAGTGGGAACAACTTGGTTAACATTAGATTATAAAATTATATAAATTAAAATACTTTAAGCTTTTGACAATGTTAAGAAAGCCTCATCATTTTTTTTTTTATTTATTTCCCAAAAATAACCCAAAAAAGATCTCTACCAATAACAAGAAAATAAAGGTTAAAACAAAAGAAAGTAATCTTAACCTACCTTTTGCACTTAAAGCAATGAACAAACTTTTATTTGCTTGAAACAACGTTTAAAATAAAAAACAAAAACAAATAATCTTAGTTACATTTTAACCTCAGAGCAGTGACCAAATTTTTCTTCATGTTTGGGATTGCATGTCTATTTTGTTCAATGACCTGCAAAAGTTGTTGAAACTCACTTTCATCCTTACAATGCCCATGAAAATCTTGTATGAGCTTGATGCCATGCTCTGCCGTGTCATTTACTAGTTTGGCAGACGAAATAAGACCCCTCATTCTTTTAAAATCATCATCATCATCATCCCATAATGATGAGTTTTATAATCCATTCCCTAGATGAGTTGAGAAGTCTGAATAGGTACCAAGATCTTGGACCTATGAGACGATGAAGTCTGACACCCTGCTTCAGAATAGGGAAGATAGGCTGACCTGGTGTGAACTCTTGAGGAGGATCATATTTTGTTAATTCTTTGGCCATCTTAACCTTTTCTTCATTATTAACAGAGCCAAACAAAGCCATGGGGATGAGCTCTTCAGTCAAGTACCAATAATGACCTCAAAAAATGGCTAGGGCAGATTTGGCAACCTCACTGTATTTTTATTTTTTTTTATTTTATCAATTCATTGTAGAATCTAAAATCATTTACAGGAGTGTCGGAAGATTTAGTACAGGACAACCAATATTTTCCATAAAAAAGGGATGTAAACTGAAAATCTTTCAAGTTTTTGAATAGTGACATCATCGTAGCCAGCTTGGTGAGAGAGGGCATACATTTTATTGGTGTAAAGGATTGAAGCCATCCATCTTGCATGATGGAAAGCTCCTGGCAGTTAATGCCAAATATGGCGACTATGTGCATGCACAAAAGCAACGAAACATTACTAGCATGTGGTCGATTGATATGACAGCTCGCCTCTGAATAAGCAATACCTCATAATTAAACATTTTATTACCTAAATACCTGAAGAAAATCACAAAATGGTTAATTCCACAATAAACTCTCTATTGCACCTTTCTGAGCTAAAATAAAAAAGTCCCTTTCTTAGTTGAGAATTTGAGCCTCACTAACCTGATCAAATGCCTTTTACTATACCTTAACCCATAACATATGAAATTGAATCTTTTTCTGATATATTTAGTATAAGTGGACCATTTCTAACAGGAAAAAAGGTATGTTCAATGGATCTGAAAAAAAAAAAAGCCATAAATGGGACACAATAGGTTGATTACAATACAAAAAATGGGTATTTCTAGCATTTTCAGGGGGGCACATTTTCGAGGGTGGGTCGGGGACCCCAAAATTGTTAAATTGAATCTCTCTCTGATATATTTAGTAAAAGTGAACCATTTCTAACAGGAAAAATGGTATGTTCAATGGATCTGAAAAAAAAAGGTCATAAGTGGGACACCTTAACCCCATGTAACGTAACGAGGTGGTTTATTTTGTATAATACTTTCTGTATTTATTGGTATTACTTATACCTTTCTTTGACCTGTTGTCAATTAAACCACATCATTCATTTTATCCCAAGGTTATATATCATTGATGATATTTATACTTTTGTATTTCTTTGTTAATTCGCGTTTAGGGGGATAATTATACACCTTTTACAAAAATAGTATATTCAAGACCTCAAAATCAATTATAATGCAAATAACAATTTTGACTAGTAAAGATTTGTTCATGGAAATGACACTTGAGACATTAATTCTTACTTCAAGAATTGATATTTAGAATTAACATAATTCAGTTGACATATGACTGTAGCCAAATGTTTTGGCATGGAATCAAATTACCATGAAAAGAATGATAATTATAAGTCAATTAATTAAAATGCATAAACACTTTACATTTGACTGATAGAAAATTTGAATCTACAGTTGGTCGTTATTTAACTGAATACAGTCCTCTTGTAATATGCCAGGTCATAAAAATTGATTAATTGTGCCCAAACTACAATTTTAAAATACCATTTTAATTGACTTAAATTTTAGAAACACTATTGGTTCCCTACCCTTTCAATTACTGTATATGGACTTTAACATCACTTACTTCCTTTAAATAAAAGATGTTTGAGACAATTAATCTTTGTCTTAAGAATTCTGAGATTCAATATTAATACAAGACCATTAAATAACTGGGTATAATGTAAAGATAAGAGAATAAAAATGAATGTGTAATGTCAATAATTACAAAATGTCAGATACTTATCTTGTCGATGTAAACCTTTTTTGTGTATGGTTTTTAATTTCTTGTAATTATGTACACATACTTTCTCTTTCTTATTACATAGATTCACCGCGAAGCGCTTTGTGTCTTATGTTTTCTAATAGAAATTTTAAGGAGAGACCATTTTATGTCTTATAAAGTTATACGTGAACTAGCTTTTTAAGAAGAACCTTTTTTGTTCTTGCAGGAAGAATTAATTTTAATTCTTACTTAATTTGAAAAACAGGGTTCGTGAGAATGATCTTTACTCGACCATTGGTTGGAATGCACTGCCCTAAGCTGTTTTTTGCCTTTCTCATCATACCCCCTCTCCATTTTGAGGCTCTATGGTTCAATTTAGTTGCCATGCGCAAAATCTTTATATACCCCAAATAAGATTATCTTTTTTGGTAGATCCTATTTATAGGAATTATTTACCTTTTTATAATGTGTAATTTTATGTGCCACTTAAACCTTTTAATAAGGCAACAATTTAATTTGAACGGAGTCCTTTCATTTAATACGTAAATGAATGTTACATTTTTTAAATGACTTTTTCTTTTGTTTAAGTGAGGTGGGAACCCACATGTTTTTTGGGCTACCTTCGTTTGAAAATTAAATTCTTTATTTTAATTATTTTCCTAGTTTCAGGGTAACTATATATGGCCTTTTGGGTTTGGCAGCCTGCTACAGATTTTTACAAAATTTAACAAGTCAGTTAGTACAATCAACAGGGGCAACCTACCGGAAAATTATTAAATGCCCAGTTGGGTCAACTGTATGCCCTTGATGATTGGTTAGGTTAAGTCGTGGTATTTTCGTTAGTTTTAACTGAATAAAAAAACTGTTTTTTTCCACAGGCCATCAAACTGAAAAGATCTGGCCTTTTTCTCCAAACTTATTCAGAATCAAATAGACAATTGAATTCGTCTTTTTCCCCACATTACATGCGTATTTAAGTTATTTTTTAATACTTTCCATGTACTTAAGATTTTCCCAAAATGCTTTGTTTCCACCCGACTATACAAAATTTTCCCTCACCATCTTGGATGACAACAGCCCACTCCATTTGAGTATTCGCTTGTTTATATGAATTTTACACACATAATTTATTCTGCTTCTTGCATGAGCAATCCATTTGTGGTTTAATTTATAACCAGTAATTAATTTAACTTCTTCATTATTCTCATGCAATATATATATATATATATATAATATATATCAGTGGCATGCAGTCAGAGGGTAAGCGGGGCATGCGCCACCTACCCAGTTAAAGGTCAAATTACAAAAAGTCAGTATATTACTACAGTACTCGAAAACTAATATAAAGTTATAATGCTTGTATAATGTATGATTGTATGTGTATATATATTGCGCCATAATAGTTGTGGAAATTTGTGCGTAACTATTATGACAACGATTGTCGCATTTTAGATACATTCGAGCTTGAAATGTATGAGAACTGAAGAAATCATACATACGAAACTATTGTGTAAGTTACTGGTTGTATTATACAGGGGTTGCGGAGGTAGAAAGAACATAATTAAATCAAACTGGAATTAATTGACTCGTACTAACCGTAATTGAAACCTGTCGTAGCATTAAAGATCCTCGTATACATAAATAATGCACACGCATCCTCATATTTGCAATTATGTTGAGTTAAGTTTGAACAGGTTTATGTATATAATCAGCCGATTATCAAATGTTGATTGATTGGTAATTCATGAATTGGTACATCCCTTATATACAGGGTGGGCGGAAAGTAGCTCCCTATTTTGGATTGGTAAAAAAATACGTATATTATCCATTTATTTCAGAAGAAATAATATGAAAAGGTAGGCATACATGGTAGGTTTTCTCTAAAATTCAATGTGGGCTCCAACTCTTTCCACCAGCTTCTGGAGCCGCCCAGGAATGGCGTCCACTGACTTTAGCAGGAACTCCGGCGGGATGGAGGACATGACTTCCCTTCCCGAATTCGGTCCTCCAGTTCTTCCAATGTCCTCGGTTTGGTGCAGTAGACTTCTTCCTTTACCCACCCCCAAAGAAAGAAGTCGCACGGTGTCAAGTCGGGGCTCCTGGCTGGCCATTGTTGTCCGTGAGTGGCTGGATGCCCACTTCCCTGGGCGTTGGATGGGTCGTCGTGGTCCACATCAATGGCCAGCCAGGAGCCCCGACTTGACACCGTGCGACTTCTTTCTTTGGGGGTGGGTAAAGGAAGAAGTCTACCGCACCAAACCGAGGACATTGGAAGAACTGGAGGACCGAATTCGGGAAGTCATGTCCTCCATCCCGCCGGAGTTCCTGCTAAAGTCAGTGGACGCCATTCCTGGGCGGCTCCAGAAGCTGGTGGAAAGAGTTGGAGCCCACATTGAATTTTAGAGAAAACCTACTATGTATGCCTACCTTTTCATATTATTTCTTCTGAAATAAATGGATAATATACGTGTTTTTTTGCCAGTCCAAAGTGGGGAGCTGCTTTCCGCCCACCCTGTATATCCTGAGGTGGGTGTGCATCATTCATTTATTTCAGATGTTTAATTATTAAATTCATATATATGAAATAGGGGAAGGCGCTTTTGCGGGCATTTCCCCTTGGCCCCTCCTTCCTGCATAAAAAAAATAAATAGGCCAGTGTAGAGGGCCAGAGGCCCTTCTTTTATTGAGAGATGATTTTATATAAAAATTGTCGTAAGTAGGTATCAATTTATTGTTGCATCCTTTTTCAGGTTGGAGACCCGATTCACTTGATGAAATCCTTTTACAATAAAGAGATCATCCTGAAACAACCTCAGATTCATGAACTTTGCCGACTTCTTAATTTTGCAGAATTTGAAGAATTGAAACAGTTCTCAGAGAAGAGGTCTGTGAAAGGAATATCGCGGTGCCTTCCCTACGTAATAAATGCCAGAGATGGCATATTATTCGTGTATCCAGGTTAGAAAATGGCTTTAAATTAAATTTGCTCGTTTATAGTTTTGGCTGCAACCTGTTAAAGGGGTAGATGTTTCTACACTATAAAAGATAAACTTTAAGAAAGCAAATGTTAAAAGTGGATATTTTCCTCCTTGACTGAAATAATCACTTACAACAAACTCGAGTTCGTTTAACAAAGGTACTTTAACGCCTTCATTCCTCGCAAAATATTTTACACTGGTTGCAGTCGCACTTTATAATTCAACCCCCCCCCCTACATATGAAAAAACTATATACGGCTATGGGTTGATTGCCTCCTGATACCCTCATCCGTTGGAAATTTCCAGCAGACTTCAGTGGAGAGTTACCGACAAAAGCCCTATGTTTTTTCGTTAGTTTGTTATGTATGTGTAGGTCTTTAAAGGACCTTTTTATATTTACTTGTTTTCGGTAATTCTAGCGTCGGGATTTTAGATGCCTATATGTGAACGAAAGTGTGTCCCACCTTATTTTCGCTGGGCCTTAGTTTGCTTCGATGTAGGGCCGTTACGATGGAGCCTACACTGCGAGTTGACACTTTGTAACTAATATAGGCAGTCACTAATTAAACACCTGAAGGTATAGGCCTATCCTTTTTATAGTTATTAGGTTTTATATAATAAGGAATTCACTCAGAACTTTAGGGAAGACAACAGCACATCTTCCCTGTAACCTGAACAAGCTCCGAGAGAGCCGCTATAATATAATCTTCGTATTTTTTTTTTTTATAAATTGCTGATTTGGCAAAGGTCGTTGACTCTCTCTCGATGTAATTCTCATGAGTTGGCAATGGAAAAGTTTGAACACGAGATCATAATTTGGTTTCTGTTGTTATGAAGGCCCGAAGCCTCGATATGGGTTCTATGTACGTATGTATGGCAATTATTTCATTCCCAATAGGCTATATCGCCAATCCCGAGGCAATTTTGTATAGATATTTAATTCAATTAATTTATATTTAATTAAGAAGTAAAGGTACCACATACGATACCATGTTGTAAGCGTGTATAGTTTTTTCATAGGACTGAAGTGGTGAAATGATTTTTCCTTTTTTCAGGTGATGATTTGTACCCTCAAAATCCTGATGTTTACGGGTTAGAAGAAGAGACAGGAAGTATCAGCGAATCGCTCGATGAATCGAGGGCGAATTCCAGCCATTTATATAGATTTGAATTGCTAAATTCAGGGCAGTTGGAATGGATTGTTAAAAATACCATTCAAGAATACAGTCATGTTAATCCCATATGTTCATCTGAAATTCAAAATTTAGTTAGGGGGGCCTAATTGTATAAGTATAGCTTTTAATTTTTTTTTTTGGTTTTTGAGAGATTTATTTTATGAATGTTCAACGTGATGTACTTTTCAGATAAAATATGTAGTAGTTTTAATCTATATAAAATTATTTTACATCCAGTGGTTAATTTGTGCTGGAATGCACCAGAACGGCGTTCCGGCACTTATATTTGGCCTGCCATTTTTTTTATAAAGTATTTCTTGCACCGATTATTCAATGTATTCACTAACAGAAATTGTAACTGTGATGGTCTCTATTTACTGTACTTTGCTTACTACCATGCAATGTTTAGTGTGAAAAAAATCTGTAATGTTCTTGCATGAATGGATATAATTACTTCCATGTATATCATTTCAAGCATTACTCGAGGCATTCTGTATATTTCTGACATTTTATACTGAGTAAACACACTGATCAGAGCATACTTTGTTAAACTGAAATATGATATTTCTAGGATTGTGGATATTATGAAACGAAATGCGCGATTCAATATTGATTATATCAGTTTCCATGTAAAGTACTATTTTTTTTTTTGTTCTTAATGTTTATTAAATTTTAAATTGATCATAAAGACGAATGTGAAGTGAATACCTAAAATAAATATATTTCACACACACTTCATACCCAGTGACGGGTAGCCTAGTGGTTAATACGCTGGGCTGCTGGTGATGCGTGGTTCGGATTCCACGTTAAACTGTAGGTCTAAGGTGGAGTGACAAGCTTGACCTTCGTCAGAATGAACAATTCGGGCGGAAGCAAAACCAAAGGTACTAAGTGTAGAAAACATTGGATGAAGTCTGTTAAATGAAACGTCATGAAATAGCATCTCAGAAGCACCCTCCTAGAAAATTTTCTTTGGGGAGACCCATCCAAACAAACCCAGTAGGAGGGGCATACTACCTCCTGCAACTTCTCCGTGCGCCGTGCCCCTCCGGGCCACGGCGCTACTGTGCTTGCTCTCCTTAAAGGAGACATGTAATTAGTTCAAAAGAGCAGTGTCCGCTATAATAGTGATTAGTAAAGAGAGAGATGGGCAACACTGCAGCGAGAAGAGAGGGATTGAAGACAGTCAGTAAGAGGCGGAGAGCCGTGTAGATTGAGCAACCCTCCACATGAGAAGCGTACTCCATACAGAGGGCAGACAAGACCCTTGTAGAGAGATTGCAACGAGTTGGGGTGAAAAAACTGCGGAGCTGGTACAGCACTGGCGTAGCAATAGGGTGGCCCAGGGGCTCTTTCTGAAATATATGTACTCCATCCAGCTGAATTTTTCTCATCACCTCAAAAAAAAATCGTCATTCTTGCTCATTCATTATATTTGATTAATTAGACAAAATTAATAGGCTAAATTTATGTATTTTGGTTCCAAATTAACCATAAACGTTATTGGTTTTAGGGAAGAGCCCCTTCCCCCAAACCAACAACGTAAAGTTTCAAATTTCACTGATGGAACCCCCTCCGATGGGAGACAATCAGTAAAATTTTGCCACGGGCCCTTCCGCTCCTAGCTACGCCACTGGTACAGCACACCTAACCTCTTGGAAGCTGTTTCAGAAAAATATGTGGTCTTTTCAGGAAAGATCAAGATCATGAGAAGAAGGATTGAGGTGTGTATTGTCGAAGGGAAGGGGGAGATAGTTGTGTGGAAGATTGTGATGAGTTGACAGATGAAGGAACCGAGTTTTCGAGAAATTGAAAGCTACAAGGTGTTTTTCTGTCCCAGTCAGAGATGGCAGAAAGGTCAGAGGTCAGGTGCACCATAGCCGTCTCGCGTGAAGCATGGAGCGACAGAGGGGGACGCTTTGTGGAACGGGTGCAGAAGTGAAGAGTGGAATCATCGGCATAGGAGTGGATAGGACAGGAAGTGCGAATTAAAATATAATTGATAAATAAAAGGAAGAGTGGGTGACAGGGCAGAGCCCTGAGGAACACCACTGTTAATAGCTTTAGGAGAAAGGTGGCCAGAAAGGAAGTCAGAAATGAAGATACACACACGAGTATAGAAACGGAAAGAGGGCAGTTTGGAAATCAAAGTCTCTCTGTCTGTCTCTGTCTCTCTGTCTGTCTCTGTCTCTCTCTCTGTCTCTGTCTCTCTGTCTCTCTCTCTCTCTCTGTCTCTCTCTGTCCAGGGAACTATCGTCCTATTAGTCTCACTTCAGTTGTAGGTAAATTATTAGAAAGGATAATAGCTGATAGAATCGTTGACCATTTGGATTCCTACAAGCTGCTTGGGGACTCCCAACATGGGTTTAGACGGCATAGGTCGTGTCTCACCAACTTGCTCGAGTTTTTCCACGTCATGTTGAGTGAGTACGATAAGAGTAGGGCGATTGATATACTTTATCTCGACTTTCAGAAAGCCTTTGATAAGGTACCTCACCGCCGGCTAATGGCGAAAGTGCGCGCGCTGGGTATCGGTGGGGAAATAGGTAGGTGGATTGAAACTGGCTGAGGAATAGGCGGCAGAGGGTGGTAATTAAAGGGGCTAGTTCGGGTTGGGCCTCGGTCACTAGTGGGGTTCCTCAGGGTTCCGTTTTGGGGCCACTGTTGTTTACCATTTACATAAATGATATCGACGGTGGCATCGTCAGTCGGATCGCCAAATTCGCTGATGACACCAAGCTTGGGGCCAATGTTGGGACGCCCGAAGCGATCGAGGAACTGCGGGCGGACCTAGGTAGGATAGGAGAGTGGTCCGAAAAATGGCAAATGCCGTTTAACTTGGGTAAATGCAAAGTGATGCACATTGGCTACGCCAATCCCAAGTCGGACTACTCGATGTTGGGCAGTAATATCGAGGTGACTGATTTAGAAAAGGACTTGGGTGGCACCCGTTGCCATTGGTACCTCCTCGGTATGGGCCGCAAGGCCTTTTGAGGTACTTCTTTTCCTTGTAACTCTGTGTCTGTCTGTCTCTCTCTCTCTGTCTCTGTCTCTCTCTCTCTCTCTCTGTGTGTCTCTCTCTCTCTCTCTCTCTCTCTCTTGCGTCGCGAGTGTTTGTCAGTTGGTAGCTGCGACACGTTTGGGACGGTCCGGCCCTGGGGAGACCTTTGGTCGGTGCGGCAGCAGGAGAGGTGTAGTCTTCTGGAAGGAATGAACGTCACTTGCAAAAAGGCGGGTGCGGCTACGCGCGGGATTAATTCACCCCCCCCCCCCTTTTTTTATATACTGGTCATAACGTTTTTGGATAGTTTTCATTGCTAGAACGCTTTATCTTATTCAGAGTATTCAGAAAAAAGAGAAAATATGGCAGGGCCAGCTAAATTGAAAGCAGAATGCTTTAAATGTAAAGTTAATCATTGGTGCGTAGACTTCCCAGAGGGTAGTATCAGCGATATCACATCCCTTAGTGTATGTTTGTTTTGTAAACTTAGAGAGAACCACGAAAAGGAAGTTAAAGAGCTAAAGGAATTGGTAAAAAAGCTTGAAGCTAGGGTCGTAGCACTGGAAATCCAACCCAGTGGACAAGATCAAATTAAAAACACACCAGCAGATTCAAACTGTAAGATTAAGTATCTAGAACAAAGGGAGGGCTCAAAGAAGGGGCTGATAGAGAAGGGTGGGAAGGGGCCTGCTGATGGCCCAAAGAAACCGAAGGATGTAGCTACCTGTCGGGGTGGGTGGCGACGGGTTTCGAAAGGTCTCGGGCAAGAAGGCTGCGAAGCCGAAGCCTGAGACCCCAGTTGCCCCTGTCAAGACCTCTAACCGCTTTAGTCTCCTGTGCTCGAAGGAGGAAGACACCGTTTTGATTGGGGACTCGCAGATCAGGGGCCAGGAGAAGTACTTTGCTTCTGCAAACCGGGATGGGAGGAAGGTAAGGTGCTTACCTGGGCGGGGAACGGCGCACTTAAGGAAGGAGGTACAGAAGGTGCGCGTGGCTAGTCGGAGGACTGCGATCGTTGTCCACGCTGGTGGCAATGACCTGTTCCTCAAAGGCGGTGGGGTAGGTCTTACAGAAGGGATCATCACCGAGATCATGTCTCTTGCGGATGATCTAAAACTGAAGACAGACAGGGGAATGTTAATGGGTATTTTACCGCGAATGAATGCCAGTGACCACGCGCTCAGTAAGGTCATTGGCATCAACGAGAGGGTACAAGACTTGTGCGTTCCGCTGGGCGTGAAGTTTATTGACCCCTTCGATGCATTTTCGGGTAGGTGGGACCTTTACCAGAGGGATGGTGTCCACCTCAATGACAAGGGTAAAGGTGTGCTAGGCGCGCTGCTCGACCGGCACCTATACAGAATGGTGAGGTCGAGTCCTGGGAGAGATGATGGGCCCCCACCGGGGAGAGATGAGGATGAGCCGGTGGCGGACGTACCTTCAACTGAAGGGTGCGTCGAAGTACAGGTGGGTGACCCTCCTCCTACGTTGGAGGGGGCTCAGTCTCCTGCGGAAGTTGCCCCCTCGTTAGTGAGGGGCTCTTCAACTCCCGACAGCCCTGGCTGTTCGGGAAACGGGTCGTGCTAGGGGGCGGTCAGAATAGGGAAGGCTCCCTCCGTGCAATGCTTTTTAATGCTAGGTCAATTAGGAACAAGTTTTGCGAGCTACGGGCGCTCTTAGCATCAGAATACCAGGATATCGTTGCTATCACCGAGTCCTGGATTCATACTGATCGTAGGGACTACGTTGGGGAGTTCGAAATTCCCGGGTATAGAATGTTTCGCAAAGACCGCACCCGTGGGGAGGGGGGTGGGGTACTAATATACGTCAGAGACACGTTGAGTCCGGTTGACTGCCAGTTCCGGTCGGAACGGGAGCTGCTTGGCGTCGATCTGAACGTGGGAGGGACGAACTATAGGTTAATCTTGGTGTACAGACCTCCGCATCTCCTCGAGGACGATACAGCCCTGTACACCGAACTCAGTAGCCTGCTAGGGGATAGGGTGTGTGTTTTTAGGAGACTTCAACTG
Organism: Bathynomus jamesi; assembly: GCA_023014485.1. Classification (NCBI taxonomy): domain Eukaryota; kingdom Metazoa; phylum Arthropoda; class Malacostraca; order Isopoda; family Cirolanidae; genus Bathynomus; species Bathynomus jamesi. Next base: position 427,377 of record JAJOZX010001025.1, on the reverse strand, counting down.
TCGCGGCATAAAGTGGGAAAACAGGACTGCCGATGCTGAAGGGAGGAGGCTAGTTGACTTTGCTGATGAGAACTTCCTCACTCAGTGGGTCAACGAGCCTACACGAGGCGAAAGCGTTCTAGACTTAGTATTCACGACCGAAGACAACCTCGTCACTGGCCTCACCGTTGACGAATCGTTGGGCGGGAGTGATCACGGTCTTATTATGTTCCGTGTGCGCGTCCCTCGGGTGAAGCGTAGTAACTCGAGAGGCAGTAAGCTCGATCTCCGGCGGGCGGACATTGTTAGCCTCAGGGATAGCGTAGCAGAGATGGGGTTAGAGGTTGGCGGCGATGTTGAGGGAGTGTGGAGTGCATTCCGGGATGAGTTTATGGTGCTGCAGTCTGCTGCCATACCCTCAAAACCGGTCACCCCTGCTTCAACGCAGCCTAATTGGTTCAATCGAGGCATCGCTTCGGCTATCCGAAATAGGAAAGTAGCGTATAGGAGGGCGAAGGCCAATCGTTCCCACGAGAACACTGAAGCGTATGTCCGCCTGTGTAGGGAAGTGAAGGCGAAGGTTAGGCTAGCGAAACGTAACGAAGAACTACGGGTGGCAAGCCTCTGCAAGGGGAACCCTAAGGAGTTCTTCAGTTATGTTAATAGTAGAAAGCCCATTAGAAGCATGATAGGTCCTTTAAAGGACGGAAGCGGCGTTCTGCGGACCTCCGACGCGGACATCGCTAATGTGCTTAATGAGTACTATGCGGGAGTGTTCACCAGGGAGGATACCCGCGTCATCCCCGAGCCAGCTGTGAGGCACGAAGGTGCTGGCCTGGATAGTGTTAGATGTACCGCGACAGTCGTTGCTCATAGAATAGACAAACTGAGCGCGTTTAAGGCTCCTGGGCCAGACCAGTTTCTCCCAGTGTTTTGCGAGAAGTGCGCGACCAGGTGGCTCCCCACCTGGCTACAGTCTTCAACAAATCGTTGGTGATGGGCCAGGTGCCTGGTGACTGGAGGGAGGCCAACGTGACCCCTATCTTTAAGAAAGGGGATCACGAAAGTTCAGGGAACTATCGTCCTATTAGTCTCACTTCAGTTGTAGGTAAATTATTAGAAAGGATAATAGCTGATAGAATCGTTGACCATTTGGATTCCTACAAGCTGCTTGGGGACTCCCAACATGGGTTTAGACGGCATAGGTCGTGTCTCACCAACTTGCTCGAGTTTTTCCACGTCATGTTGAGTGAGTACGATAAGAGTAGGGCGATTGATATACTTTATCTCGACTTTCAGAAAGCCTTTGATAAGGTACCTCACCGCCGGCTAATGGCGAAAGTGCGCGCGCTGGGTATCGGTGGGGAAATAGGTAGGTGGATTGAAAACTGGCTGAGGAATAGGCGGCAGAGGGTGGTAATTAAAGGGGCTAGTTCGGGTTGGGCCTCGGTCACTAGTGGGGTTCCTCAGGGTTCCGTTTTGGGGCCGCTGTTGTTTACCATTTACATAAATGATATCGACGGTGGCATCGTCAGTCGGATCGCCAAATTCGCTGATGACACCAAGCTCGGGGCCAATGTTGGGACGCCCGAAGCGATCGAGGAACTGCGTGCGGACCTAGGTAGGATAGGAGAGTGGTCCGAAAAATGGCAAATGCCGTTTAACTTGGGTAAATGCAAAGTGATGCACATTGGCTACGCCAATCCCAAGTCGGACTACTCGATGTTGGGTAGTAATATCGAGGTGACTGATTTAGAAAAGGACTTGGGTGTGCTAATTAGCAGCGACCTTAAGTTTACGAAACAGTGTGTAGAGGTGGAAAAGAAAGCCCAGAAACTATTGGGTTATATCAGGAGGCAATTTCAGTTTCGGAACAAGGAGATTGTGCTCTCACTGTACAATTCCCTTGTTCGGCCGTACCTGGAGTATGCTGTGCAGTTTCTGGTCGCCCACCCTCAGGAAAGATATTGAGAGGCTGGAGCGAGTGCAGGCGAGGGCCACAAAGTTGATCCCTTCCATTAGGCATATGGGCTACAATCGACGGTTACGCGCCCTGAACTTGTTTTCGCTTGAAACTCGGAGGCTGCGCGGTCAACTGATCGAGGTTTTCAAGCTCTTACGAGGGTTCAACGATGTCGATTTTAGAAGTATGTTTAGTTTAAATGATAACCCAACTCGCAACAATGGTTGGAAGTTGGATTTGAAACGGTTTAGGACTAGTGTGTGTGGGAATTACGTTACGTATAAGATCTGTGACACATGGAACAGGTTACCTTCGGAAGTTGTGAACAGTTCCTCTGTGGATCAGTTCAAGAAAAGGTTAGACGAAATCTTGCACACTATTTGAGTGTGTAAAGACATTTAGGACCTCAGTCTGCGGAAATTTCTTTTCCTATAAAATAGTTAATATCTGGAACCAACTTCCCTCAGAGGTTGTTTCCAGTCAAAGTGTAAATCTGTTTAAAAATAGGCTAGACAAAGTACTGAACACACTCATAGTTTAAGATTAAAACCTCAGAAAACTCTGCAGGAGTTCGCTTGCTCGGTCTCTGTGAGCAAGCTAAATATAGAGCTATTTATATATTCTCCACTTTCCTGTAAAATTTCCTTGGCTACTTTTCCAGGGTCAAGGTATTTTCTTCAACCTTTTTCCGTACCTGCCTCTGGCAGGGAGGGAGCGGAGGGTGGGGAGAGAGCCTTCTACTTTTCTACTACTGCTAGGATAGTTGAAAGACAAAATTTTCCCTGGCACCCGTTGCCATTGGTACCTCCTCGGTATGGGCCGCAAGGCCTTTTGAGGTACTTCTTTTCCTTGTAACTCTCTGTCTCTCTCTCTCTATAAACCGAAAAACGAATGAAAAAAGCCGATTAGGAAACAATCCAGAAACCAATGAGAAATTCGCACCTAGGTTAGATACCGTTCTCCCGACACTGGAAGGGCATTTTATTACAGGGTCCGCTTACAAGTACATTCCCACAAATTACTTATAAGTTAGACCCTTTAATGAGATTCTTGGTCAAAAAATCCCTTACGGAGTCGTGGGAACGTGTTCGAACCTAAGTGTGAATTTCTTAAATGTCTCTGGATTGGAATGTTTCCTTACTCGCCTTTCGTAAATGTAATAATGGAAGTAATAAATGTGGAAATAAATATAAATGCAACAGATGTAATAATAAAGGTAATATTATAAATTTAATAATTAGGGTAAAGGTAATAATAATAAATGTTAAAACATGTAAATGTAATAATAAATGCAGTAATTATGTCAAAATATTAGAATCTGTATGTATAGAACAAGAGGATATTTTTAATTTGTGGGAATGTACTTGTAAGCGGACCCTGTAATAAAATGCCCTTCCAGTGTCGGGAGAACGGTATCTAACCTAGTAGTCCAGGCAATCTAGAGCAAAAATAGCTTCAACCTGGGCAAAATTGCTTCAGAAGCTTTCTAAACTGTTTCCAGCTCAGGAACCATTGCAGAATAACATATCCAAAATCCGACAAAATTGGACCCCGGGAACACCCCCAAAAATGAAATTCAAAATGGCGGACTGGCAGTTTCCTACGAAATACAATAAATTTTAATTTCGCTTTGTAGAGAGAGTTATGACTTTTTCTTGATCAGTAAAATGTTTTAAAACACATTTTCGTTTCTAAATTAACCTATATGACACTAAAAATTGTATTAGGCGGCTAGTATTAAACTATGACGTCACGTAATGTAAATAAAATATACTGTATGGAGTGTATGTGAGAATGGACATTGCTACATCTTTATAAACTTATATTATATACAACTCTTTAATTCCTACTACCCACTATCAAATCTGCGTATTTGCGCTTGTCATTTTCTTTAAAACTGTTATTATGTACTCCTTTTAAATACTGCAACACAGTTTATTAATTTGTGTTTTCTGTTTCAGACTGACTCGGTGTGCGTCCGCCTTCAAGAATGCAGACCCCTGAAGAATTGTGCGTGATTTGTAAGGAGAAATTGGACAGCGGACAGGAAGTGGTTCACATCTCGCAAAAAGGAGCAGTTGGTATAAATGCATCCAGCCGCAGCCGTGGAAGCGATGTTGTTGCAACAGCTGGAATAAGTGTTCACGTTGTATGTAGGAAAAGGTTTACGGATAAAAAGACCATTGAAATAAAGAAGCGACAGACCGCAGCCGAGGCAATACCAAGGAAAAGTGCTCGTTTTCATGAATACGCATTTTCCAGTGCTACTCACTGTTTGTTTTGTGATACCTTTGTGGACTTTTTTTCCAAACAAAAACCAAAATCAGAGCATGTCAAAATAAGAACTACAGAGTTCTCCAAAACCATAAAAAGGTGCTGTGAAAGCCGCTGCGATGAATGGTCGTTTAATGTAAAAGGCCGTCTGGAGTATTACCTTCGTGATCTTCCTGCTGCAGATTGTGTCTACCATCACACCTGCAGCGTAAATTTTCGAAGTGGAAAAAACATTCCTCGCGCATACTCCTCCGACGATCATGATTCGAAGAAAGGGAGACCAACTAATGAAGAGCAACACCAAGCATTCCTTCAGACCTGTGCTTACCTGGAAGAGAATGATGATGAACAACTGTTGATTGGAGACCTAATTTCCAAAATGGAGGAATATCTTCAAGGAAGTCAGAGCTCTGTCTACGAACGCAGGCACATGAAGAGAAAGCTTTTAGAACGTTACGGAGACAAGATCATAATATCAGGTGAAAGTGGGAAGGCAGATGTAGTAACACTACGAGAGACAGCTAATGAAATTCTTATAGATTATCACAAAAAGTCGAAAGAATGTGATATAGATATAGAGCTACAGAAGATTTACCTAGTAGAAGCTGCTGCAAAAATAATCAGAAGTGATATCAAGTCTGTCGACTCGCCTAGAAAAGATGTGTATCCATCTCCAAATGACATCACTGCAGAAAGTGCTCTTGATTACATTCCCAACAGTCTGAAATTGCTATTATCAAAAGCATTTGCGGGACAGGATGCTTCAAGAAAAATAGGTGCAATTGGGCAGAGCATTATGCAAGCAACCCGTCCTAGAGGTTACTATGTCCACTACAGATCGGTTTGTCGGTTCAGCTACACCACAACTTTAGGTCAAGGTACCTTATTGACGTTCTCCATCAGCTGGGTTACTGTTCGTCGTATGCAGAAGTAACAAGATTCGAAAGAAACGCGGCGCTGGCAAGTGGGTCTGGCTCTTTTACTGTTGATGAAAACACTGCAGTCCTTCTAGCAGCAGATAACGTCGATCATGATGTCTGCACTTTGGATGGGAAGAATACCTTTCATGGAATGGGTATGATTGCCGCAATAACTCTGAAGATCAAGATCCACCCTTCTATTCACAGGCGTAATGTTGGTGACAATGACATTAAGAAGATTGCAACCGTTGACATTAGGGAATATAGACACGCGAGAAGCATGTTGAGGGACATCTCATTCCGCGAACTTCCAGTACCCACTGCCACCATAAGTCGACTTAGTCTTCTCTGGCAGATACCTTCAGCAGAAAGATCAGGTCCAAGTTGGTCCGGAACAATGCAGGCAATTCACGGTGTCTCACATCCAGGTGTGGCGTCGATCACGTTCCTTCCCATCATAGATATGTCGCCAACTGACATGACCTGCATATTTTCGACATTACTATATTTGAGCAAGATAGCACGCGATCAAAAAGTCCCATGCATTATTACCTTTGATCAGCCTTTGTTCTGGAAAGCTTCCCAAATCATCAATGAACAGAGAGACCTGCAGGACATTGTTTTAATGTTGGGATCATTTCACACACTGATGAATCTTTTGGGAGCAGTCGGTACTCTTATGAATGGTTCAGGATTGTCTGAAGTACTTCAAGAAATATACGGACCAAATGCCGTGCAACACATGATGTCTGGAAAAGCTGTTTCAAGAGCGATACGTGGTCATATGATAGTAGATGCAGCTCTTAGTACCTTACTAGTCGCAGACGTTTTCCCTCGTAATGAAGATGGAACTCCTCATGACCTCCATAAGGAAGCTTGTGACCTGCTCGACGATGTTATGACCGCCAAACAATCAGTTGAGGATGTGGAATCTTCGAATGCATTGTCTCAGATTGCTACCACTTTGGATGCGAAGAAAACTGACCTACAATCTACTTCGCAAACAAGTCAACTCTGGTTGGAATATCAGCGAATGATCAACATTGCACGTTCCTTGATAACAGCAGACAGAACCGGCTCGTGGGATTTGCACTTGCAAGCTATGCTGGAGACCATCCCCATAATTGCAGCAGCCGGACATCACAATTACCTGAAATCGATATACCTGTACCTGCAGAAAATGTTAAGTTTGCCTTCTGAAAATCCAGCCGTTAACAAAATGTTCCAGGAAGGTAAGTTTGTGGTAAGAAGAAGCGACAGATTATGGGCCGGATTCGGCACAGACCTGGTGATAGAACAAGTACTAATGCATTCCCTGAAAAGCAGAGGCGGACTGACACGCGGAAGTGGATTTACAGACATCCAAAGGACAACGTGGCTCTTTTCTATGCCTCTGTGTTCCACTTATAACTTAGCAATGCAGGAATACACCAGAGTTTTGTTGGAAAGTAGTGAACAGCACAAGGAAATGAGGGGAAGTAGACAAATCAGGGACAGTAATGACATGAAGAAAGTACTTGAACGTCTGGAATCCTTATCCCCATTCCATTCTACCTCGGGTCTCTGCAACATTGTAACAGGGCTAACTGCTGATCCTGGAGTTAACGTTCATCAATTGCATTCAATCGGTACGAATATTGTCGTAAAAATGATTGGGAAACAAGCCTTTACATATTCTGCCAAAAGATCTGACAAAGTGAAAACACTAGGATCTGCTTCTGCCGTTGTGATCACTGATGCTTCAGATATAGAAGTAGATCCTGCACTACTGTTTCAGAGAATGATGATTGTTGCCACTGGCGGAGACATGAATCTTGAAGATGTCATGTGTTACGAACTGTGTGCATATCCTCCTGCATTGTTCGAATCACGAAGTATCTTGAGGAAACCCGATAAGTCTCAGCTAGCTCATGCAATAATCAAATACACTGACACTTTACGCATGGAAGAAGTTCAAGAAATTCAGTGCACAGACCAGTACGTATTGGATGGTGGATCTCTACTACATCGTGTTTCCTGGCGTCAAGATGAAACATATGACAGCATCGCCAACTCATATGCCGATTTCACTCTGAAAACATATGGAAAAGCAATCATTGTTTTTGATGGCTACAGCAGCTCTCCTACGATCAAGGACATGACCCACAGAAGACGCAGCACCAAGACAAGCAGAAATGTGAATCTCAGTCCAAGCATGAAGTTTGTTGGCCAGAAGGAACACTTCTTGGCTAATGAAAACAACAAGCAAGCATTTATTTCCCTCGTAGGTGAGATGTTGAAGAAGCACGGGTGTACTGTTCACAACGCAGATGGGGATGCTGATGTGGACATCGTTCGTGCAGCAGTTTCCTCATCAGAAAATGCAACTACAACAGTAATAGGGGAAGACACCGACTTGCTGATTCTCCTTCTGTACCATGCCAAGGACAGTGGTTTCAAGTTGTACTATCGCAGCGATATAAGACGGGGACCATCTCCTAATCCTGTGTATGATATTCTCAGCATTCAATCATTGTTAGGCAATGACATATGCAAGTATCTCCTGTTTGTGCATGCTTTCACGGGCTGTGATAGCACATCCAGAATTTTTTCGATCGGTAAAGCCAAAGCATTCGACACACTGATGAAGGTGGCTGAACTCCGTTCAGTTGCAAATACATTCTGTTCTGATTGTTGCCAACACTCTGACATTGAAGCCGCTGGAAGAAAGGCAATGCTTCTGTTGTATGGCTGCAAAACACTTGAATCCACTAACGCACTACGTCATCGAATGTTAGTTGAAAAGGTAGCTACAGCTAAATCTTTTGTTACACCGAACGTTTGCTACCTACCGATGCGTCCACAAAATACCACAGCTTTCGCACATACTTTCAAATACTAATCTGGAAGTCTACAGAAGAGAAGATCGATGCAGAACAGTGGGGTTGGTATGTAGAGAATAATTCCTACTACCCTACAGCCTGCGACAAGCCACCAGCTCCAAATTATCTACTCAACATGATCCGCTGCTCCTGCAAGACGAAATGTGCTACTTCAAGATGTGGATGCAAGCGTAATGGAATGCCCTGTTCAGCCGCTTGTGGCGAGTGCCAAATCAGTGGTTGCGATAACAACCCAAGTACCGGTAATCTATCCGATGATAGTGATGAAGAGGATTAATTTCTGTATGTTTGTGACCAGGTATCACTTCTTCTGTAATGAACATAACTTGAAACTGGGAAAAAAATAATTGTTGTATTATTGATTATAAAAATCTGTAAAAAGCTATATAACATTATATTTGCGTAATAACTGGTTGTGTTGTATATTGTTGAATTATTTAAAACATTACAACTGAAAGAAAAAGCATCAAATGTATCTCTATAAATAAAAGCGTAAATTATATATTTTTTTTTTCGTAGGAAACATCCAGTCCGCCATTTTGAATTTCATTTTTGGGGGTGTTCCCGGGGTCCAATTTTGTCGGATTTTGGATATGTTATTCGGCAATGGTTCCTGAGCTGGAAACAGTTTAGAAAGCTTCTGAAGCAATTTTGCCCAGGTCTAACTACAAATTGCCTGGACTATAGGTGCGAATTTCTCATTGGTTTCTGGATTGTTTCCTAATCGGCTTTTTTCATTCGTTTTACGGTTTATAAGTTCTGTATAATAAACAATAATGTAATAACCAATGTATTAATAAATTTATAATTTCTGTAATAAATAATTATGCAATATTAAATGTAATAAATTTAATAATAAATGTAATAATTATGTAAAAAATATAATAGAATCTGTATGTTTAGAAGAGGAAGATAGTTTTAAAAATTTGCGCGAATGTACTTAATGAAAATGCCCTTCCGGTGTCGGGAGAATGGGATCTAACCTAGGTGCGAATTTCTTAACGGTCGGTCCCTGAACTGCTTTTCCCTCTTGTTTTGGTTCATTCGTGTTTCTGTATCCACCCGAAGAGGATGCCAGTGGGCGTCGAAACTGTCGTGGAAATAAACTCTGTCTATTAGAGTGGGTTTTTATTTTCATATTTTGACCTTCACGTAGAAAAAAAAGTTTTTTTGCATTTAACATACTGTAATTACACCTCTATGCCCACCCACCCTTTTTTAAATTAAATGAAATTGAAACCAATTCTTTGCATAAAAAACCTGATAAATGACAGATTAAAATAAATAATGATATAAGTAAAGATCTATATCTATCTATATAATAAGAAATCTTTCTCCGTATATTACTTAAAGAATCAATTGAAGCATATTAAAATCAAAATATTCACCTTAAGAAATCTAAAATCTTAAATTACTGACGCCACTGTCCTTTCCATTGGAACACAGCTTTTTTTTTTCTCGACTCCAGTACATTCAAAATAAATTTTTGTTTTCGTAACCAATTCTATCTTGTGATGCTTCTGTTACCACATTTACAGCATGTTCTACTCCCTGGCTGTGACAGGGGAAAGGAATAAGCTGAAGTGGTTCATTTCGAACTTTAAGATCATCATTATTTATCGAATTCTGTAAAATAGGTGGAGGGGTGATGGTTTCGTTGTCCCAGTCGATCATGTTAGTATAATCGTCTGCTTCAAAGTTCAGTTTTTTTGGCAGCTCAAAATTTCTCGCATTGATGCTCCTAGTTCTTGCTCGAATGATGTGCTGAAGAGCCAGCTCTCTGACCTCTCTTCTTGTGTCTGTTATCATTGAGAGTAAGATAGTCTTTGGGTGGGCAAAATAGGCGTTATTTCTGAGGACACGCTCCATAATCATCCAATGCTTTTTATCTAAGCCTTTAAGCAAGTGCATGATACACCAAAAATTAGATGCTCCTTCATTTGCCTTCGGATGAGACTTTATCCAAAACCAGCCTGGAGCGTAAACCAGCTCCAGATTGTATGCTAATGCACATTTCATACATATATTTTTGGTCACTGCTGAAACTTCTTTAATGTTGCCCTCTACAGGGGTATAATCAACTACATCCAGTTTGGTCAAATCCTCTCGGAGTTTATTTCCAAGAGGACCTTTGAAGATGTTTGGTCCCGAAGTTTTTTCACCAATTGCTTCAAATACGTGCCTGAAGGGCAGTTCGTTTGCATGCAAAAGGCAAATCAGCCATTGTACTGGCCTGTCCAAATATAATTCAATCAATTTTAGCACTCCGCCAGTGTTCACTGGGGTGCCATCGCATAGCAAAGCTTTGAGGGATTCTTTGCTATTAGAATCGACTATAAAAGTTATTTTTTTCATCTACAATACAAGAAGCAGTTCCGTTATCTGGAGCTATATGATCCATATAAACATCACCAGGTTCTTTAACTATTACATAATAATGTTCGTACTCCATTCCCTTCTTTGTCTTAGTTTGATCTTTTCTACCATCAAATCCGATGCCTTCAATCTGTGTGTTCTCTGATTTCACTTTGATTATGTTCTTTTTACCCACACGTATTCTCTCTCTTTCCACTTTTTTCCTATCCAACATATTGGTTTCGTCTAATATTCCCATATCCTTCAAAGCTGCATTTACTATAGCTGCAGTAGCTCTGTAACTTACACGGTATGTATCTGCTGTTATTGTTAAGTTATAAATAATTCTGTTCTGATGGTTTTCTCTCAGCTCAAAATCCGGAACAAAGTCAATATCGTCGCTGTCATCATCAATTTCCATGCTCTCATCTTCCATAATATGTAAAGGGTCCAGTTTGCTGGTTGAGGCGACATTCATATCTAGGCTTACTTTGGCTCTTCTTTCTAATCCTTTAACTCTATCGTGAGTCCTTTTTCTTGCGGAAGTCATTATTCTGTCGATTGATCCTAGTTGGTTTTTTCTTTGTTTCTGCCCCACAAAAGACTCCCACTCAATCATTGGAACTCTAATATCACATCTGCAACCCGTTCGACTGATTTTTTTATCGTAACAAGAACAAGTGCAAATATCAAACATTTCATCGAATGTCTCCACCTTCTGCTGAAAACTGTTGTTTCTTTGTTTTAATGGTACTTTATTTAGCTTTGCTGCAGATTCTATCAATCGTTCCACAAATCCTATATGTGGAAAGGAAAACTTCTCCCAAATGGCTTCCACATCTTTAGTGACAATTCTGTAACATTCTTTTGCTGTTCTAGAACCTTTCGAAATCAGTTCTTCTCATTTTCTTACCAATAAATAATGCCTAAATACGTCAGCCTTTGAAGGAGTCATTGAAGGTGGAAATTCTGCAGGGTGACCAAATGTTGAATTGTGCGTTTTGCTTCTTGTCGCCATGATTTCACTTATTTAGGCCTAATAGCATTAATAACAAGAAACTAATTGTTAAATTCTAGCAATTGAATCATTCAATCTGAATTTAATATAACTCATTCAATCATAAACAATCAAACAAAAAAACGTGATAATAATTTACATAATTCATCTAATCTATCTAAATTAATCTATGTAATCTATTCAATCTATCCAAATTAATCTAATCTACTTAATAAGACTTAATATAATGCATGATTCACATTTGGGGTTCATATCTGTGGAGAGAGTAAAATGGGGGTGTGGGGGTCGCATATACTTTTTTTTTTTTTTTTTTTGTTGAGATCATCATTTCCAACTACATGCATACTGTGGCATCTGTGGCATTGGAGAAACTCGATTTTGTGTGTGTTTCGACCCCCCTAATATGTACCGGTATATTTGTTTTCTCAAATTTTCTCCATCGTATGAAAAAGGTTAAAAAAACACGATTTAAACCAATCTAGTTTGCTTCTCTCCTTCCTAAAGTTAATAATTTTGAGGTTTTTAAGTTCCTAGAATAACAACATATTTATGCCTACAGCAAATGAAAATACTGGAATGTGGGGAAATATAAGGTTGTAACATATATTCTGCTCGAATTTTTAGTTTATTCACAAAAATTAAATGACAATGACAAATTAATCATCAATATAATTCCCTTTTTCTATAACCTCCTCCCACCTGTAGAAAAGTTTTTTATGCCACATTCGAAGAAATCCCTTGGTTTCGAGTTAAAAAAAGCGATCACTTCGTTTTCGATAGCTTCCCTGGATTGCAACTTTTGTCCATCTAGGTGGTGTTGCAGACTTCTGAATAAATGGTAGTCTGAAGGTGCGATGTCCGAAGAATAAGGTGGATGAGGCATTTTTTCCCAACCAAATGCCTCCAATTGGGTAGTGGTGATTCGAGCAGTGTGAGGGTGCGCGTTATCCTGGTGGAATAGAACACCTCTGCGATTAATTAATGCAGGACCGTTTTCTTGTAATGCCATCTTCAGTCGTTGGAGTTGTTGGTAGTAGACTTTAGCTGTGATTGTATGGTTATCTGACAGAAGCTCAAAATGAATAATTCCTTGCATATCCCACCAAACGCATGCAAAATTTTCTTTGGGTGGGGTCCATTCCTTGGCTGAGGTTCAGGCTTTGTTTCACGGCTAAGCCACTGATGTCGACACTTAATATTGTTATAGAGGACCCATTTTTCATCCCCAGTGACGATCCGATTCAAAAACGGTGCCTGCAGTTGCCGAGAATGCAGTGGTGCGCAAATATCGATTCGATGTTGAAGATTCGCTTGTGACAAATCATGCGGAACCCATTTTCCAACCTTCACTACTTTTCTTAACATCTTCAAAAGACGATGAATGGTCATATGGTTAACGCCGAGTTGCAGGCCAAGTTCTCTTACAGTTACCGTTGGGTTTTCCTCCACTGTTGCTTTCAGCAACTCTTCATCTAACTCATTTGGTCGTCCTGTTCGTTGATAATCTTTCAGACTAGTGTCTCCATTTCTGAACTCCTCAAACCATCTTCTACACATCCATTCGCTCACATCATCATTTCCATAAACTCTTCGAATGTTTTTTGCAGATTCACTAGCGTTAGATCCTTTATGGAACTCATACAGCATCACATGTCGAATATGCTCTTTCGTGGGCTCCATGTTTTTTTTCAATTACTGTAATATCATTGGGGTGGGGTGGCGTTGTAACTATGAAAAACACCAGAGAAAATATTCATTAGCCTGATCCTACACTAGCCGAAATCATTCTGTATCGTGATAAAACCTGTGCGAACTGTTGCCGCGTGTATTTTGCAACATTCCTAGAACTATTTCACATTATCTCGAGATTATTCTATTATCTATCGTCCGTTTTCTAATCGAGCAGAATTTATGTTACAACCTGATACATACTAATAAATAGGAAAAGTGAGGTTATTCAGTTGAGCAGGTTATAAAACGTACTTGTATTATTATTTAGGTCTAATATGATAATATTCTTCTGAATTGTATTGCTTCCACATATATATTAATAATAGGTCTTTCAAATTAATCAAGTGTAATGCAAAGTACACCAATTTTAATAAATATAGAAAGAAAAGTAACCCGAAAAAGAGGGTTTTTTTTTTTTTTTTTTTTTTTTTATCTGAATGGAAAGGAAGGGGAGGGTGGGTAATATTTCCTAGTACAGTGGACTTAAAAAAGGAAAAAAAAGTTTTTTTTGCTTATCCTACTCCAGTATGGTATCCATATACTCATTCACAAATTGTTCTATTCTACTGCTTCTAACTTGTTACATTTATGGAATGTGCCTCACAAAAATGGTGAAATAGGAATGTAAAACGGGAACCAAATTTGGAAAATATGGGTTAAATGAAACCATAAAACTTCGAAAGGCACTAAAAGTGGTTTTATTAACGAATATTATCTACCCAAAATAAACTAAATACTGTATAAAGAAAACATTTGCATCATACTCTCTCATCAAAAACACTAATTTCCCTTTAAAATTACAAAACAAAATTATATCAGTCCATAATAAATAAAGGAGACCTTGCTTCAAATGCCATCCTTCAAAATTCTCGGATAATTCATATTTTATCCTTTGTTAGTTAAAAACATTTATTTAAGATTGGAAAAGTTAAAGTTAAAGTTATATATCCAATCTTAAGTAAATGGTTTTAACTAATATATATATATATATATATACTAAAATCACAGAACACGATCTTTTTAAGCAAACAGCCACAGGGAAAAGGGAAAAAAACACGAAATCCGAGCGCCCCCGCGATATATTCACATCTTCAGGGACAAGATGATGTCCCTGAAGATGTGAATACATCACGAAAGCGCTCGGACTTCGTGTTTCCTTTTCCCTGTCGTTCTTTGCTTATTAAAAATATCACGTGTTTCTTCGTGATTTCTTTATATATTAAACAATTTACCACACAAAGATGTTCGATAATACATCCTTACAACTATTTCTTTTGAGAAGGTGCTAATTTAAATACTTGACATACGTACAATGGTATATAACAAAAACACAGACATATGAATTGCTATGCAATATTAAATTAAAATCATGTAGTTTATTTCCTTCATTTTATAATTACAACAGACGCCAGAAATATAAATGAAATAAATGAAATTGTAATGCCACTGCATTTTACTTGCATTAAATAAGCCTGTTTGCAATATATTCTAAGTACAGTATTTGTATTACTTTGAACAAAATGCAAATATGTAATTATTATTGTTTGTCTACTGAAAGTAGTATTGTTTATCTAATATTTCTACAAATTGCATTTCATTATACTGGCGCAAGAATCTTATAGTTTCACTGGAAAATTTTAACTAAAATCTAATGAACGAGTCTGTACAATTATATTAGGTATGAACAGTGCACTTTATATAAGCCAACTACAAATGTATTTCAAAGTGAGTATTAATGTTGATAATATCTGAATCCTTATCTATTTTCATAGCCTAAGTAGATGGTCAAATACTAGTGTATATGGAAGAGCTAGAAGAATGAGCAAATACAAAAATGGGTGAAATACATATACACAGATTGTACTAAAAGACCTTACAATATCAAAATCAATTAAGGGTAAAACTAAGCGTATCAAATCCTTGAAATGTAAAAAACTTTCATAGCATGACGATGATAACTGTATGGGTCTCAGGGACCCCAAAATGAGATTTTTTACTCAGAGTAAAGTGAAATCTGGAGGCAAATGTACGAAATTAAATATGTAATGATGAATTTAAAAATTCATCATTAAACCAAACTCGTAACTCTGTTTAAATAAAAAAGCAAAAAAGCTAGCTACTGGAACCTGAATATACTGGTATAATGACTAGAAACCAAATAACGTAAATGGTAACTAACTCGTGTTCATTAAGAACACAGACTAATTAGTGAAGAATGGGAGAAACCGCTTAAAACAGTTAAAAAGTACCTCATAGTTAGAATTTTTCTTTTCTAATACAGGATTGATGTTTTGAGGAGAGAATTCCAAGTGGGGAAACGGAAAAAACAATGGTATCACAAATGAAAACACCACGTATTGAAAAAAAACAAAAATAAAATTAATGTTTAAATCATAAATGTCTTTTTTAAAATAAGGATATATACTGAAGAGTATTTTAGAAGCGTAAGGGCGCGTTTACATACAACCCATACTTCGGCATTCATTTCTTTATATTTTTCTCTCGCACGAACTTGTGCGGAAAATACAGATGTATAAATAAATTACACTATAAATATAATATACTTAACACAAGTGTTCACAAAGGAAACGCAGTCACGTACTGAATAATAATAATGTTCAGGGTTGTTTAAATTTCTTCGTAACGGTAAATGTCGCGTACGGAGGCCTACAGCTTTGTGTGGTATCAGAGACACGGGTCACTACAAATACAGAGGACGATCACCAACCAATTAATTACTCAACGTCGGGGAGCGGTGATGCGACGTGGCTACGACGCAGCCCACGAATATAGGAAAGGACAAAATGTTCACCAACACTAAGCGTGAATGACGCAATTTAATTATCACTTCTCAAAACCGAAGCAATTTGTCTAATGAAACTTAAGCAAAATTATGTTCAAAAACGCCGGAAGGAGTTCAACGACAAATTAAATGATTGAAAGTAATTCCTCTGGCGTCGCAACAACAAGGTTATTGACGCCGAATATAAATTTTTTTTTATCAATCAACGTTGATGATGATGATGATTGATGGGGGCTTCTTTATAACTGAGTGAAAGATAAAAGCAGTAACTATTTTAAGTCACTTCCCATTTATTTTAATCATACAATAAATATGGACTTTTTCATGAATAAATATGCATATTATTGCAAAGGCTCACAGTGAATCAATCAAAGATTTTCCGCGATAAAAGGACTAATAAATTAACCCTTTCATGCCTAATTTTTTTTTAAATTTAAAAAATTCTAAGTTACCTTTATTTGCCTCTTACCATAAGGACTAAAATCGCGTACAATTTTATGGTCGCTTTTGCGATTATATAAGGACCTCATAAACGTTACAGGGGTCAAAGTTGAAGTCTTCGAGAGAAGACTAGATGCTTGGTTCGGGACGGTACCGGATGAACTGGGTGTAACCTGGCTATGCGCGGTAGAGAACGCGAGAAAGCAACTCGCTCCTCCACCAAGTCAGGCCTAGAGGCGGGGCCACCAGCTTGACCTTCGTGTGAAGAGAGACCAACACGCGGAACATCAACGAGGTTTAATATAACGTAACTCATCCAACAAAACTGCAACATTACAATTTTGGAAAGAAGTTCGCCTAGAACACTTCTAAAAAGCGTACAAAATTATTAGTTGGTAATATTTTAAAAACTATTTTATTCCTTTTGGTGACTAATAAAACGTTACGAGCAAAATCCAGTAATTTATCGATTAATAGTTTTTTGTTTTGAAGAGATTTTGTTTCTAAGCGACCTCTTTTTCAAAACTGTACGAGTCCCAAAGTCAGTACCCGAACCATCATTAATAGGGTCGTGGAACCGTTTACAATTTTAATAGGGATGAGTCACGCGTGGACAACAAGAAAACGGACAATCTTCTCCCATTCGCACAAATCCACCCAACAAGTCCACTCAACAAAAAACTGGAGTGAGTTAACTGAAAACAGAATTTAGAAAGAAGAAAAGAATGGGAAAACTTCAAAAAGAGAGAGAGAGAGAATGAAAGGCGAAAGTCCAGAGAGATAGACGAACACTAACTCTACACCCAAAGAAATCAGTTTTGTTGTACCTAAACTTGTCTGTAATCGAGAATAGCAGAACGCTGTTGTAATCGCACAATAGGGTATATTTCTAAAATTTAATATCTCTGAAATAAACTTAACAGTAATACACGACACTTAATAACATTAATACAAAAAAGGTTGCCATATGATATCCGAGGTTGCAACAAGCATAAAAGACAGACAGACTCGAAGATTTTTAGAGCCCAGCTTTGCCTGCTTCAATTTTATCGTACAGCTCCTCCGTTATAGGAATGTATTTCTTCTTTTTTCCATCCAAGAAATAAAGCTTATCTTTAATCGCCTTCGGATTATAACCTTCCTTCTGCAGCGAAAGTTTTTTCAACTTAAATGTACCTTAACAAGAAAAGTTTTTAGTGTGATATATATATATATATATATATATATATATATATATATATATGATACACAGACCGTGCATGGAACAAGGAACTCTTCTAGGATAATTAAATCCACTATAGTCCGAATAAGTAATGGTAAATGACAAATACTACACTCGCAAAGAGGTCCCAAAAATATAGCTTCCCTCACCAGCAATCTGCAAATCGGATAGGATCCAGCTTTGGGACAGGATCTAGGGTTTAAAGCAGTCTAGCCCAGCTACACTTAGAATCTCAATACATGCAAAAGACTCGCTGCCTTCACGTCAGATTGAATACATCAAAGAAAAAGGGGTAACTTATATTTCTAGCCAAAAACCAAAACTTAAACCTCAACTGGCAGAAACGGATCTTGAAACGGACATGTTATGCGCCTTGAAAAGTGGACGCTCAATTCTGCAAGTTGGTTTAAGTTTTGGTTTTTGGCTAAAAATATAAGTTACCCCTTTTTCTTTGATGTATTCAATCTGACGTGAAGGCAGCGAGTCTTTTGCTTATATTGAGATTCTAAGTGTAGCTGGGCTAGGCTGCTTTAAACCCTAGATCCTGTCCCAAAGCTGGATCCTATCTGCTTTGCAGATAGCTGGTGAGGGAAGCTATATTTTTGGGGCCTCTTTGCGAGTGACCCGTTGCCCACGTCGGGCTAGCATCATGAAAAAGAAAAACTATAGTATTTGTCATTTACCATTACTTATTCGGACTGTAGTGGATTTAATTATCCTAGAAGAGTTCCTTGTTCCATGCACGGTCTGTGTGTATCATAAAAACCTCAGGGAACCATTCTGAGTTCATTCCCATATATATATATATATATATATATATATATATATATATATATATATATATACACACACACACACACACTACCGGTCAAAAGTTTAAGTACACCCCCAAAATATTCATAAATTTCAAATTTTGTTTAAAGTTTTTTATTTATTAACTAAGTTATCATGACACAAATTCTTAAGTACAAACATAAGAACTTAAATAACAAATCGGGACAATTTACCAAAAGCAGTGTCTAAATTTTAGATTCATCAAAATAGCCTCCTCTAGCAGCAATTACAGCAGAACAAATTCGAGGCATGCACTCAACAAGAGAAAGAAGATAGTCTGGTGAAAACTGCTGCCAGCACTCTTGTAAGAGTTCCCACAGCTTCTGAGCACTGGAT
Source organism: Bathynomus jamesi (assembly GCA_023014485.1). NCBI lineage: Eukaryota > Metazoa > Arthropoda > Malacostraca > Isopoda > Cirolanidae > Bathynomus > Bathynomus jamesi. The sequence goes on along the minus strand of JAJOZX010001025.1, from coordinate 408,619 downwards.
GGCTGCTTGGCTTTCACTCGTCGATCCAATTCATCCCACACTAGCTTGATGGTGTTTAGATCCGGGGACTGTGCTGGTCATTCCATAACTGTGAGCTGACGTTGCCGTTCTTTCTGCTTCAGGTAATTTTGACACAGCTTGGAAGTGTGTTTAGGATCGTTGTCTTGCTGCATTATGAACTGTTGGCCACCTAGTCGCAGTCCAGATGGGATGGCATGACGCTGTAGAATGCTGTGATAGCCACGTTGGTTCAGTATTCCAGCGACTTTGTGGAGATCTCCAACTTGCTCCCCTGCAAAACATCCCCAGACCATCACACTTTCTCCACCGTGCTTCACTGTTGGCACAACACACTGCTGTGTCATTCTTTCACCCGCTCTGCGCCGCACAAATACTCTGCGTTTGGATCCAAAAACTTCGAACTTTGATTCGTCAGTCCAAAGAACAAATTTCCACTGCTCAAAAGTCCATTTTTGGTGTTTTTTAGCCTAGCCTTTTCTTTTTGTTCTGGAGTCTCAGCATTGGTTTCTTTGCTGCAGTTCGTCCTTTTAATCCTACCTCTCTTAGTCTTCTCTGAGCAGTTGATGTTGAAACTGTTGTACCGGGTGTCCGAGAATTATCTGTACAATTTTTGGCTGTTATTAAAAGTCAATCATGAAGTGTAGAAATTCCAGTGTTGTCCCATTTTACAGAGAAACTCATTAAGTTTTTTCTGATAACAAGTTTTAACAAGTTTTTTCTTTTTTGTACGCGGGTGACAGACATTGATGATTTAAAAGCAAGAATCACAGCTGCTATTGAGCGAATTGATGTGGATATGCTGCAGCGTACATGGCAACATTTGGATTATCGATTGGATGTTTTGCGAATCACTGATGGTGCACATATCGAATGTTTGTAACAACGTTACTTTAATAAAAGAAACTTTTGAAAATACAGATTCTAAATAATCTTGTTTAAGAATTTTACGTGTGTTATCAAGAATTTTATTAAAAGATGAAATTGTACAGATAATTTTCGGACACACTGGAATTTCTAAAAAACTTGTCAAAACTTGGTATCAGAAAAAACTTAATGAGATTCTCTGTAAAATGGGACAACACTGGAATTTCTACACTTCATGGTTGACTTTTAATAACAGCCAAAACTTGTACAGATAATTCGCGGACACCCTGTACTTCTGGAGTTGTTCAGCTGGGTTTTGATTTCAGGTGCTGTGAGGCGTCTGTTACGCAAACTGGTGACTCGGATATACCTGTCCTCCGAGTCTGTTGTGGTTCTTGGTCGCCCTGACCTTTTTCTGTCCTTATTTTGACGTTTCTTCGTACCGTTTAATGGCACAAGCAACCACATTCACAGAAACTTTTAATTTTTTTGCAATTTGCCTCAGTTATCAGTTACAATCAACTGTCTTTTTTCTGTTGTTAACTGAGCTTTGGCACCCATTTTTGCTTTTTGAAACACAAATATACCTTAAACTACACAGTTAGCTCCTTTGCAAGGATTTTAAATGTAAAGACCTGCAGCGCATGTTAATAACTGAACACGTGTATTAACATACTCTTGAAGAAACACACTACCCCAATAAAGACACTTAAACTGTTTTTGAACCTTTGTGCAGAGCTAATGGCATTAATTTTAGGTTGCATGCTAGACGTCAATTAACACATTTTGAAGGGTATTTTGAAGAAGCTTCTTTGTTACAACACACTGCATCGGGCAGATGCACTGAAGCATACAATATGAAAGCCAGGTAAGCAAATTCATCTCTAGTACCTGTTAAATTTACATTTGAAGTTTATGTCATGAGCTAAGCAGCAAAACACTGGAAATTAGTAGGTGTACTTAAACTTTTGACCGGTAATATATATATATTATATATATATATATATATATTGGTAATCATAATCGTAATCGATTACAGGTAAAAATGGGTGATGTAATCATGATATAGGATGAAAACGTGCGTGTGTGTATAAAAACATTTTCACCTTCACGCGGAGAAATAGGCTTTCGTTGAGAGCGAGGAGGCCTAGCAAGGGCATTTAAGGGGATTTTGTCACTTAATTTAGTGAAAGAAAGATGCAGGCTTACAGACCGTATTTTTGAGGATCTCATGATGGCGCGATGTAAGAAGCATGTTACGAAGTAACAGTTAAAGACTGTAAAGAGCATGTTACTAATGAAACTGAGTAGTTTAGGAACCGTGAATGCTTGTAAATATTGATGAATTTGATGTGCAAATTACGTGTTCATCCAAACAAGATTACAAACCTTTTTTTTTTTACTTATTATTTTGTTTTCAATTCATATATGTATTATAATGACAATAAATAGGATCATAAATCACATTATCGAAAATTGAGGCTTTTATACGAATTAAATCAAAAGTAATCAAATGTAATCATGATTACTTTTCCAAAGTAATCATAATTGATTATTTTTCGAAGTAATTGCCCCAACCCTGATATATAGTGTGGCCATAAAGTCTGGAAACATAGCATATATTACGATAATTTTTTTTCTCCGTTGTACATTATCTTAATAATTCTTAATACGATCCTCTTTCCAGACTTTATGGCTACCCTGTATATATATATATATATATATATATATATATATATATATATATATATATATGGGTGATTCAAATATGGGGGTAAAATTTTTTTTTTTATATTTTAATGTGTTCAACCCTTTAAATGGTTCATTTCAGCATAAAAACAACTATCCTAAAATATTTTAGCAAATTTTTAATTTTTAGGGGTTGCTACCAGCAATTAAAAATTGACAGAACGACTCAAATTGTCAAATTTTTCCACACCACCCAGGGGATACAGTACAAGGCGCATTGCTTTTTTTTAATGTGGAAAGCTTCCCCGTAGGTCCTACCATAACCACAAGCATGCATAATTAAACTAGCATGATATTTGAGACATTAGCTGTCCTTACTTCATCAATGTTTCTTTCTTTCTATCAGGGTAAACAGGCCTGTAGTTTTTCACTACTTGTAGCAAGAATTGTTTTTGATCTTCGTCATGTGTTAGTATTTTATTATATTCATCCATTAATTTTACTCCTCTTTCCGCTATATTATTCACGACTTTCCACTGTTTGATAGATTTCTTAGCGGAGTTATACTCTTCATCATTATGCCATTCTTTAGCATCTTTGAGTAAAAATTTTGAACTAAATTCTGTTATTGTAAAGAATATTTGAGTATTTGATGTGGCAAAATCTTCTAATTTCTTCGTTGGAATAAGTGCAGGATCTAGAAAAGCCCGTTTTGCAGGAAGAGTTTCTGTTGTATTTTGCAAGGCCTTTACAATTTTGTTTTTCGTTTCAGTAGGCACTTCATCATCATAAAAGGCCAAGGCTACCAGTTCTTCTGATAGGTACCAGAGGTGACCTAACAGTTTTTTAATAGCAACAAATGCAATTGTGTCATTTATTTGTTTGTAGACTACAAGATTCTGTAATAATTCCAGATCAAGACGAGGAGCGCAAGATGGCACAGGAGCTGTAAACCATGCCTTTACATATAACTGAGTAGCAAATAGACAGATGTCTTTTAGTCCTTATAATTCCAGATCAAGACGAGGAGCGCAAGATGGCACAGGAGCTGTAAACCATGCCTTTACATATAACTGAGTAGCAAATAGACAGATGTCTTTTAGTCCTTTTTTGTCTTTTACTGAAATTTTGAACTGAGATTTGAACATAAAAGTTTTTAATGAATATGTAATTTTGGCCATCCACCTAGCCCGATGAAGTCCCGCTGGATGTTTAAATTTGATTCCACCTTTTGGTTCACCTCCCCCAAAAATAATTGTTAACTGCAATAGTTGTAGGTAATCGTCTCTTGGTTGGAATGTATCTAGTTGATTTGCTGCAAATATAATTATGTCATCTTTGATGTCATGAATATTTTCATAGATATCTGGATCTGATAATGCTGTTTCGTAGTCCTCCTTATTAATGCTTGACCATTTTTCTCTGAACTTCTTAAAAAGGACTATATCTGGGCCAGAAGATGGTGATAAAGACTTTCAAACAACAGCTTCCAGCATAATTTCAAATATGTGGTGTCGACATGCCAGCCACAATAAATCGTTGTCGAATTTTTGTTCTAGAAGAATAGCTGCACCATTTCTAGGACCAATATTGGCTGCCGTTGTATCGAAACACACGCATTTTATTTGTTCGCAGATGCCCCATTCAAGCGATGTCTGATTGTTTGCATTAAAACTAGAGACGCATTTCTGTCACTCAATTTTGCAACATCAAGACTTCCTAATAATTAATTTATCATCAAACAATTTTCTACGTTTGCCTACCTTACTTTTCCATGTTGAAGGTTGTGCAGCACAGAAACCAGATTCATCACTTTTACTCTCCTCTGATTCTGATGATGATGATGTACTGGTGAGTATGACAGCCTTTTCATTCTTCTTTCTTTTGATCTCTTCTTCTGCTTTCCTCTTTTCATAACGTTGTTGCTTTTCTGCTGCTCTTTGCTCGTTTTTAGCAACAGCCTTATCAATGGTACCCATTTTTCCATGACGTCCTTTCTCACGTTGCATTTTCAAGAATTTCTTATCATCATCTATTTTTATAAGCTGCATAGCATTCTCATGAGCAATGTCAAATAAGTTTTCCAGTTTATCTTTCCATTTTTCTTCTTTATTATTTAAATTTTGTGATCTTTTCAATTTGTTTGCTTTGTTTTTCTTAAGCAGCTGCCATTCCTTTAGTATTACTTGAATTTTATCTACTACATGTATTCTTTGTTTTGCTGGTATTCCTACTTTTTTCCAAACTGCTAGCACATCATCCGCAGTAGAGCAGCATGATTCTCTAATGCCTCGCTTTTTAATATTTCTGTAGTGCATGAAGAGGGCCATCATTTCCTTCTCTGATGGTAATACGGATGTTTTTAGTACTGCAGAGGGCTGCCCAATTAGCCATACTTCAGTTTCTTTTCTTGTAGAACTTCTCCCAACTGAGCAACTGGGTGATGGTGAGTTAGGCCTAGCTTCCATAATCGATTAATTGGTATCAAAATTACGAGTTCCAAGCAACAATTAAAAGCAAGCTAGTATATAAACCATTAATTAAAAATTCTGAAATATAAACAATTAAACATAAAATCATAAGTTGTAAAAACAAACAAATTGAAAAAAAGGGAAACTTTGACGCCTGGTAGCACATAGTAAATTTTATTTAAAATTCACCAAATTTGGCATACACTACTTTTTTGTCATAGGGAACAAAAATACAGGTTGAACAATTAAAAAAAAAACTGATTTTTTTGAATCACCCTAATATATATATATGCGTGTGTGTGTGTGTGTGTGTGTGTGTGTGTGTGTGTGTGTGTGTGTGTGTGTGTAGTGCCATGCCATAATAAAATGAACACACAAACCGGTTCTATTCGTCTCTCATTAACACTTGTGTTACCTTTATGTCAATTCATGTTTAGTCACACATTTACTAATCACGTCCTTCCATCTTTAAAAGCGCGCTCTCCTACTTCTCCCACCTACACACACACTATTATATTTATATACACCTTTCTCCATCATTTTTCCCATGAGAATATACCACTGAAACATGCTATTCTTTATGCTCATTTCCAGCGACCTTTTCACTTCACACTTTAACGGTTTAACCGAACCACTTCATTTCTCATATTTACACCAATCATACTTTCCAATTTTTAAACACTGCATTAGTATATGGTACAGGTACTCAAGTTGCAACCATTCAGTGCAAGGAAAGGAGGGACCTCTCATTAGTTTTACCTAGAAATAAACATGTAGGTAATAGGCCGGGTCGAAATTTTTTTATTTCTTAGGTACATAGTGTGAGGTGGTTCAATCAATCATAGTAACACCCTGGTACCTAGGTACCTAAATAGGAATCTGGAAAGAAAAAAACAAAAATAATGTAATATTAGGTCTTATATCCGGTGCTATGAGTCAGCACCGGATTTAAGACCCTACCCCTTACCCCCTGACTCCTGACCGCAAAAAAAGTTGGTGAATGGTCTATTCTGATGTAATTCGTGCCGGGGAACCCGATTTTGGCCATCCGAAAGCAAAAAAAATAATATTTAGGGTCGATTTTTACGATTTTCGATTTTTGGCTTATTTCCCATACAAATTCATATGAAAAAAAGTGAGTATCGGTACAGGGGGGGTAGCGAAGGTCCCACAGCCTTGATTTTTGGTATGGATACTACTATTACAAAATGATCAACCTCACAATATGTACCTAAGCAAAATCTTGACCTTGACCCCTTTTCGACCCGGCCTAGTAGGTAAAGAGTCTAGCGCAGAAGCCCTTGGCGATTTTGTAAGCCTTTTTTTTTTCTCGAAAATACACACCTGTTGTGTCGATTTCCTTCAGGATTCTGACGAAGAGTGGTTGGGCATAAGGTGGCAAATATTTGGGAAGTTCCTTTGAAAGTTCATCCATATTCACTTCTTCGTTCCGATCAACAATGGCAGCCATGCCAGCTCTCCCTTCTGTGTTTGAGACCTAAATCATCCAAAAATGAGGAAAATTAAAATCAACTATCATTCTTTAAGATTTTGTGTTAAATGTGAAAATTAAGGGATATATATAGTCATATTTATATATATAAAAAAAAAAAACCCGAACTATATCGGAACGATATCAATGTCCCCTCCTGTATTTGGCGCAAGAACGTGACTCTTGGTTGCAACACACCACTTTGTGATGATACACGTGTATAAAGAAGTTTCATCAATTTATGTCGAGAGGCTCAAGAGTTATGAAGCAGACACGAAAAAGTTTCATTTGACCTCTGGCCTCTATTTGTTACCGTGACTTTTGACGCAGGGATCCGATTCTTGCTCACGACATAGGGTATCGTGTTGTGATCATCCAATTGACCTTTAATTTCCGTTTGTGACCTTGACTTCTTATGCGGGGATTTGATTCTTGCTCAGGACATCACGTTGTGACGATCCGTGCGTGGGTGAAGTTTCATCAATTTGTGGCGAGTGTTCAAAAGTTATGAAGTGTACCTTCATTTGACCTTTATTTGCGACCTTGACCCGTGAAGGAACTAGTCTCCCTCATGACACATCGTCTTGCTGTGTGTGTGTGTGTGTGTGTGTGTGTGTGATTAATTTACCATGAACAGTTAAAAAAAAAAAACCACATCCCGGACACGAAAGTGTTACGGACGGACAAGTGCAACCCACTATGTGCCCTCAAAATTTATTTAATTGAAAACAATAAATAAGGTTAAAAGCAGTTTCACCTAACAGATTAACATAATTAAAATGTAATCTTTCGTCAATTATAGGAATTCAAAGCCAGAATTAGGTATTTCCCTTGGCAAGAAAACATACAAAAAACAAACGAGGAAATACTGTTCACGTCCTCTCGCTCGGACGCTTAACTTCTCACCTCAACCCCGTAAACTACAGCATCTTTGTGACTGGCCACTCGCGACACTACACCTTCGACCTCCGTGGTTGAAACGTTCTCTCCACGCCACCGAAAAGTGTCTCCCAAACGGTCCTTGAAGTAAACATAACCTAGGCTGTCCATCACCAAAATGTCTCCTAAAAGAAGAAGAAAGAGTATATTGTGCTCAGAAAATAAAGACAACTGTTAAAGCCTAACAATCAGAAAAGAAGAAAAAAAATATACAAGACACGGAAGTACGTGGGAAATAATGATAATCTACAGAAGCTAAGGCTAACAAAGACCCTAAGATCCACTCTAAGGTTAGTCCGAGAGAAAGAAGAGAGTAGGGGGTTAAGAAGAAAATAAGGAGTTAAGTAAGTAGCAAAAAACCTATCATTCGTGGTTAACATTCATTCAGAAAGAGAGAGAGAAAGACTCACCATCAACATCCGCCGGCCACTGCCAACGAGTCAGAAAAATAGTCGGAGAGAATAGGAAAGGGGTGAAAGAGGAAAAGAAGTAAAATAAGAACGCTTACAAACCATGCAAACAGTCTTAACTCAAAGAAACACTGTCATACCATGCAAGGAAAGAGAGGATGAGAAAAGAACAAAAAAAAAAGTATGAAGAGTATAACAAAAAGTGGGTTAGTTTATGTAATGACCGGTAGATAAGGCTATGGTTCACACACTATATACAGATACAGTACGATAACCAGTATTAAGTTACACAACGAAATAATTATAGACTTACCTCAAGTATAGAACAACAGTTCCAGACAATATTCTAGATAGCCAGTAGTAGTCGTTAGTCTAGCAGTTGTCAGTGTATTAGTTAGTCAATAGCTATATCAGTATCTCTAGAGAGGCTAGTAGTTCACAACAGTACAACGACAATCAACACTACATCCATAATCGCAATGCTGATGATCATCCCTAAACATCATCGCTGCATATCCGCCCTAATCCGTCAAAACCAGTGCTGCCAGATCAATATTAGTTTTTATTATTAAGGTGTTTTTTTGGTGTGTCGATCTGCAGACTTTTAATCACACTAATCCACCACACTCCTCCCCTACAAGTTCAGACGTTCTGGGGCTTTTTTAACCCTGGTAGAACGACGAACTCCAAGTGCAGTAGATTCCTCTGGCTCAGCCACAGGTGACAAAGAGGATTGTGTTTCCATTTCGGTTGGAATAGTAGTGGTACTCTCTGTAGTAGTAGGAATAGTAGGGGTAGCGGAAGGGATAGAATGAGGTAGAATCTGATCCTGATGTCGATTCTGAATTCGACCATCTTCAGTTACACATCTGTAGGAAACAGGACCAGTCTGCCTTCTAACTACAGCTGGTACCAACTTGGGACCATGAGAGTAATTGCGAATCATGACCTTATTTTGAGGCAGGGTTGGCGAAAACCCAACTACCCAGCAAAAAACAAATGGGTTTTTGCCAACCCTGTTTTGAGGTAGCAGCTCTAGCGTCCTAGGAGTCTTCGATTCAAAGGCACGTTTTTGCCGCTCTTGCTGACTGTAAACTCTTTGACAAATAGAATCATGAGGACGCACAAGATAAAAAATACAGCGAATACGACGGCCAAACATCAACTCGGACGGTGCAACACCCGAAGTAGAATGGGGTGTCAACCTGTATTTCATGAGAAAGCGACCCAAAGCAACCTGAATTCCCTCCCCCTTTGCATGAAGCAAAGCAGACTTAACAGAACGGACCATGTTCTCAGCCAAGCCATTTGAAGATGGGTGGTAGGGAGCAGTACGAACATAACGAATACCATTGGAAGACAAAAAAGTAGAAAAATCAGAACTAGTAAAACTTGGGCCATTATCAGAAACCAAAACAACTGGAAGGCCAAATCTGGCAAAAATAGAACGCAACAGACGAATAGTAGGATGAAGACATAGATGTAGTAGGAAGAACCTCTACCCATTTAGAATGAGCATCGACAATGATTAGAAGATAGTGGTGATTGATGGGACCCGCATAATCAATATGAATTCTGTGCCATGGATGGGAAGGCCATTCCCAGGGATGTAGAAAACCCTTTTTAGGAGTATCACGTAACCCCAAACACCGAGAGCATGAATTCACAAGCGAAAGGATGTCACTACCCAGTCCGGGCCACCAAAAATAACTTCGGGCCAGTTCCTTCATACGAGTAGCACCCATATGATCGGAATGAAGTTCTTTAAGCAAAAGAGACTTACCCAGGTCTGGGATAAGAACCCGAGACTCCAAAGGACACATCCATCCTGAATAGACAACTCTGTGCGTCTTTGGTGGAAAGGATGGTAAGAACTGTCCACCTTCATAGGCCAACCACTAGATACTATCTGATAAACATGAGACAAAATAGGATCAGATTTAGTCCACTGAGCAATAATCATAGCTGTAACTGGTGTTGTCCCTAGAAATTCAACTAAGTGAACCCATTCAGCTGGAACTGGGACACATTCAATGGAAGCATCTAAAGGTAACCGGTTTAAAGCATCAGCATTACCCAAATGCTTACCTGACCAGTGCACTAGATTGAAAGAATAGGCTTGTAGCATGAGAGCCCAACGTTGTATTCGTCCTGCAGCCAAGATAGGAATTTGTTTATTAGGAGCAAACAACCCTAACAATGGTTTATAATCAGTCACTAGGGCAAACTGCTGACCCCACAAGTAAAAATGAAACTTTTTTACTGCGAAGATTAGGGCTAATGCTTCACATTCTACCTGTGAATAATTCCTCTCTGCTGTATTTAGAGTGCGGGAAACAAAAGAAATAGGTCTTTCTTCCCCGTTAATATTATGAGCAAGTACTGCTCCACTGCCATATGAGCTGCTTTCAGCAGTTACAACTATAGATAGTTTAGGATCAAAATGCACTAAAACATGAGAATTGAGTAAGAGCTCCTTTGACTGTTGAAAACTAGACTGTTCCTCTTTACCCCAACTCCAGTTAGTAGCTTTCCTGAGTAATTTATTTAGTGGTTCCAATGTAGTAGCAGCATTTGGTAGAAATTTCCTGTAGAAATTAAGCAAGCCTACATATGCTTGAAGCTGAGTGACATTAGTAGGTGCAGGAGCCTTACAAATAGCATCAACTTTATCCTTAGTAGGATGCAGACCTAATGAATCAATCTTAAATCCCAAATACTGAATTTCATTAGTTATCCAGATACATTTTTCCTCATTTAGAGTTAAACCAGCAGCTGCTAGCTTCTGCAAAACTGTCCTTAGACTAGACGTATGTTCTGCTTCTGTTTTCCCAGCTATAAGGATGTCATCCAGGTAACATACCACATCTGAAATTCCATCTAATATGCGAATAATAGTTCTTTGGAAAATGCCAGGAGCTGATGAAATACCATAATCTATTATAACGAAAGAGACCCTTGTGAGTATTTATAGTTGTGATATCCTTAGATTTTTCATCAAGCTCCAGCTGTGCATAGACTTGTGACATATCCAGCTTAGAGAAGTATTTATTACCAGCTAACTTACTAAAAATATCAGCAGGATTAGGAATAGGATATTTATCTATTAGAATAGCCTTATTAGCAGTTACTTTGTAGTCCCCACAAATACAAACACTTATTAGGTTTTAACACAGGACAATAGGTGATGCCCATAATGAGTGCGATATAGGTTCAATAACCTTTTCCTCAGTGAGCTTGTCTAGCTCCAATTCTACCTTTTCTCTTAGAACATAAGGCAATGGCCTAGCTTTACAAAATTTAGGGCTGACTTCATTATCCAATTCAATACACACTTTATGATCTTTGAGCATGCCAAAAGTAGGCCCAAATAATTTTGGAAATTCCTTTAAAAGAATTTATATATTATTAGGTATTACAGAACAATTTATTGATTGATGATCAACTATAATGTTATGAATAGGCAAGTTTAGAGCATGAATCCAATCTCTACCTAGAAGAGTAGGACCTGGTTCATCAATCACTAAAAGTGTTAACTGTTTATGATACTTTGTATCATTTATTGTAACTTGAACTTTAGCCTCTCCTACTATTGGCATCTCAACATTTCCATATTTTCTTAGAGTAGCCTTAGAATGATATAGTGGTATGGAGTTTTGGATTTTTTCTACAAAATAATCCTTAGAAATTATAGTTCTAGCTGCACCTGTATCCAGTTCCATTGGAAGTTTGACTTTATTTATAGTAGCATCTATAATATAAGGACCAGCATTTGTAGTGCCATCCTGACTGAAAATATATTCAGAGCCTATCTATAACTGCTTTAGACTGTTGGCTGATAAAGGAGGTTTATGCATTTTAGAAAAACAAACCTTTGATATATGTCCAACCTTGTTACATTTATAACATACTGCCTCCTTGAAAGGGCAGTCAACCTTCCAATGCTGTTTGCCACAGCCAGTACAAGGTTTTTTAGGTTTAGCACTTTGCTTAGGCCAATTTTTTGAACTATCTGCTTTTAGAAAGTTTCTTTGGCGAACCTTGGATTATCCTTAGCCTTAGTTCCTGTAGACCTACTATTTAGATTAATATTACAGTAGATTTAGGCCTGATCAAATTCACATCACCAAATGCCTTTGCATCCTTAGCAGCAGCTTCCCTAGTTGTGGCTAGTACTACTGCAGCATCAAAAGTTAGGTTTTTAATTGTCAATAGTTCTCGCTGAGTGGCCTCCTCTCTCAAACCCATGAAAAATCTATCCCGTAGCATCTCTGTTAGGTTAGGGCCAAACTCACAAGTACTAACCAGTTTCCTTAGGGTAGCTACAAAGTCAGCAATTGATTCACCTACAGCCTGATTTCGAGAATAGAACTGAAATCTCTCAAAAATCACTACCAATTGAGTCTTATAGTGATCTTTTAGAACTGTAACTAAATCTGTATAGCTACACTCTGCTGTACTCTTAGGAGCTACCACATCTTTAACTAGACTAAGTTTTAGGGCCTATTAGAGTTAAAAAAGATGGTACCCGTTTATCATCTGGTATAGAATTCGCTGCAAAAAACAACACTATCTGTGTACTGTCAAAATCTTCCTCGCCCTCCGAATAGGGGCCTATTTGACCAATAACAGGCATAATCAAAATAGCCTAAACACAAACTAGGCTCAATACAAGAACCCTTGAACTGTAGGTTAGCAATTTGCACTTCACTAGCCCCTAGCCCCTTCCCCCAAGCGGAAAAGACAAAAATGCAACCAAAAAAACAAAAAAGAAAACTCTCGTCACCAACGTAGTGACCGGTAGATAAGGCTATGGTTCACACACTATATACAGATACAGTACAATAACCAGTATTAAGTTACACAACGAAATAATTATAGACTTACCTCAAGTATAAAACAACAGTTCCAGACAATATTCTAGATAGCCAGTAATAGTCGTTAGTCTAGCAGTTGTCAGTCTATTAGTTAGTCAGTTTTTTTTTTTTTTTCTTTAAAGTTCGGGAAGAACCGATTCGCCTCTATTTAAAAGGGCATATCTCGGCGGAAAAACAAAGAAAAAGTGAGAGGAAAGACAGAGGAAAAAGAAAGGGTGGAGGGGACAGTCGAAGTGGAAAAAGACCAAGGATGACAAGGACTGCAAGGTCGAGCCCCATCATCCTTGGGTGCTAGGGCCGGGAGGGCGCACATGAAACCTCCTGGAACAAGCACGTACAAACGAGCACAAAGAGCACGAGCTTAGAACCCCCTTGCGGGGGTCAGTTAATAGCTATATCAGTATATCTAGATAGGCTAGTAGTTCACAATAGTACAACGACAATCAACAATACATCCATAATCGCAATGCTAATGATCATCCTAAAAACATCATCGCTGCATATCCGCCCTAATCCGTCAAAACCAGTGCTGCCAGATCAATATTAGTTATTATTATTAAGGTGTTTTTTTGGTGTGTTAATCTGCAGACTTTTAGTCACACCAATCCACCACAGTTTATACTACGAGCTACATCTAAGTTCGTGTTAGTCTAATATATATTTTTTTTTAATATAATTTTATTGCTGGCATATCACACACTGGTTATCTCACAAGCTAGCATTAATCGTCAACAAACTCAGACTTCGACCATTACTCCCAGAGCTCTTGTTGCTAATTGTTTTTATTTTAAACGACGTTAATATTTTTAAAATGCTTATCTAAACGGTTTTTAAACGTATTAACGCTGGTAGAGTTCACGACGGACGCGGGAAGATTATTTCATTTATCAATTATTTTAAACAAAGTTTTTAGCGATGTTAGTAATGAAACGCTGCCACATAATTTAAATCCGTTATTACGAGTATTGCTATTATCGAAAATGAAGAATGTCAAAATCTATGTTATCGATTTTATTGACGATTTTGAAAATTTCAATAAGCTTGCTCCTCTCTTAATCTCCTAGTTTCGAGTAAATGCAAGTCTACCTCTTTAATCCTATATTCGTAAGACTTGTTGCGTAGTGACAGAATTAGTTACGTGGCGCGTCGCTGAACCCTTTCCAACCTATCAATATCCTCACACAAATACGGGCACCAAAACTGAACGGCATATTCTAAGTGAAGCCTGACTAGGGACTTGTAAAGGGGCAATATATTCTTCGATTTAAATTAGAAATCACGCGCTATGAAGCCTAACATCCTATTAGCTTTTGCCCAAGACTCCAGGCACTGGTTCCTAATTTTTAAATCCTTATATACGCGTACTCCTAAGTCTACTACTTCGTCAACGCTCCCTAGCTGTCTATCGTTCATCGTGTACGTGTAATTATTGTTACGAGAACCTATATGCAAAACTTTACATTTGTCTACGTTAAATTGCATAGATCTGCCACTTACTCGTCCACTCCATAATTGTATTTATCAGGTCATCCCATAAGCAATGTCGTTTTTTAGATCGGAATATGGACAAAAAAAACTCAACTGAAACTTTTTAATCTAGTATATATTTTCCATTGGAATCAATGACACTCTGCCAACGTCCTACAAGCTTTTCAATGCCATGTTTATAAAATTCAGGCGGTTTTGAGGCAAAAAACGTACAAAGACCGGTGTGCAGGTCATCTAAAGAAGTATACTGTTTCTAGTCAAGATAGTTTTGCAGACTCCTGAAGAGATGATAATCTGAAGGCGCAAGGTCTGGAGAATGTGGAAGTTTTTCCCACCCAAGCTCCTCAATTTTTGCAGAAGTGATCCGAGCGGTATGAGGACGTGCGTTGTCATGGTGGAACACGATTCCTTTCCGATTAACCAAAGGTGGTCTCTTTTCTTTTAGTGCAGTGTTCAATCGATCGAGTTGTTGACAGTAGACTTCAGCGGTGATTGTTTGGTTGTGTGGTAAGGTTTCAAAGTGTATTACACCACCTTTATCCCACCAAACACTAAGCAACACCTTCCGAGGTTGAAGATTTGGTTTTGGCTGTGGTGTCGCTGGTTCTCCGGCACAAACCCACTGTCGACGGCGCTTAACATTCTGGTACTGTATCCACTTTTCATCACCAGTCACTAAACGGTGCAAAAACGGATCTTGGAGTTCACGGGAATGAAGAGCTGTGCTAATGTTTACCCGCACCCTCAGATTGTCGACCGACAATTCATGTGGCACCCATTTTCCTAACTTAGCACTCTCCCGAGTTGTTGCAAATGTCGATGGATGGCGGACGGGGATGAATTGAGTTTCTGGGCCAATTCTTCGACAGTTGTTGAACAGTCTTCTTCAAGTGCGGCTAACAGCAGGTTATCATCAAACTCAGCAGGGCGTCCAGAGCGTGCTGCATCTGTCAAACAGCAGTCACCATTCCTAAACTTTTGAAACCATCTTTGACATTTCCTCACATGCTCTTCTGATACCGCCATGTTTATGAGGGGTTCACATAAAGCAAAACACACGTCTTCACTGGTCAAGGTCTGTAAAGTATGTAGCGAAACACGATAGATCTCCTCTTAGATATAACCTTCGGAAAATTTATGCTTAAACCGAACGCTTTTTTATAGCTTAAATAAATAATGTCAGCCGCTCCATGCCTATCGTATTCGCGCACTATTTCATTATAAAACTAACAAATTAGTTAAACAAGATTTATGGCGTCGAAACCCATGCTGACTACTATTAATCAAATCGCGACTTTCTAAGTGATCGACGATACGATCCTAACTACAGATTCCAAAAGTTTACCGACAATTGGCTAAGCTAATAGGCCTATAATTGCTAGCTACTGTGCGGTAGTCTTTTTTAAAAATGGGCCTAACGTTAGCTAATTTGAAGTCTTCAGGAATAATCCCCGCTTCCAGTGACTTATTACAAATTTTTGTTGAGGGGCCTACGATGACGTAGGCCTGGAGCCTTGCTAACTTTTAGCTTATCGATATAATGCGCAATCTCACCCTCGTAAACAGAATTTCATTCAAAATAGTTTCGCTACTAAATGGAACAATATCGTCCACGTCGGGGACATTATTTTCGGCTTCTACGGTAAAAACTGTCGCAAAAAAGTTGTTAAAAATACCTGCCATCGCCTGAGCGTCGGAAGCCAAAGCGCCGTTAGCGTGCACTAGAGGGCCTATGTTATCTTTTATCGGCTTACGATTATTGACGTAGTCAAAAAACTTTTTCGGATTATGTTCACTATCCGCAGCTACAAGTATCTCAAAATAAACTCCCTTTCGATATTCAAAAAACTTTTAAACGCCTCCCAATGAAAATTTGCGTCATTACCCATAAATAAATTTTCCCAGTCCACTACTCTCATCCTGTCCGCAAAACTATCAAAATTAGCCCTACAAAAATCAGGGACTTCTATTACGTTACTATCCTTACTGTTTTCTATCAGTAGTTTAAACCTAATAATTTGGTGATCGCTAACATCCCAAACTCTCACCTATTTCCAAACCTTCGACTATATTTTCGTCGTTTGTCATCACCACGTCTAAAATATTGTCACCGCGAGTTGGTTGTTCGGTAACCATCTGTCGTAAAAAATTATCTTCCACGAACTCAGTCTCAAACCCTCATCATTACCAGTAAAAGTCTCGTACTTAACGTTAGGGCAGTTAAAGTCTCCGACAATTATACTATTCCGATTATAATTATTAATAAAGTTACCAAGAAGTGTGTAAAATCTAGTATCGGTATCGAGGGGTTGAACGGGAGGGCTATAAACAACGAAATTAAAGCTAATATACTACGCGCCCTAACTTCAACGCCTATCACATTAATAGCTGCCGGAAAATCTATCTTAATCTCGATAGCCCTAAGTAAATTACGAATGTACAACAAAACGCCGCCACCAATCCTATGTAACATATCATTAGTAAAAAGTTTAAAACCCGCTATATCAAGTTCCCCCAACAAGTCCCGAGTCACGGTATTTAACCACGTTTCGGTTATAGCAACTATATCGTAGTTCCCGGAATAAATTATCGCCTTAAATTCGTTCAATTTATTTCTAATACTACACGCGTTACAATAAAAGACTTAGATTATTTTTTACCACGGACCGGCGTTTTAAACTATTTTTCACGTCGGGCCGGCGTTTCCCGGACCCACAACGTTTAAAGAGGGCTTCGACCTATACAGCTTTCGAACGTTCTCATCGATTAACCTACCTAGCCTAGCATTCCGTATTTCATTGAAATGCACCCCCCCCCCCCATCTTTTATAAAAAGGCTAGGATCACTAAATTCTGTAAATTCTGACCACAGCTTTACGAAGGATACATTTTCCTGAACACAAATTTCTCTCTTCTAGCTTAGTGTTCAAAAATATTGTTTTTGACGTACGCCTAAGACCTAAACCGTGCCTAGGAGTAATACCTAGAACTAAAAGACCTGTCTGACCTTGCCTTCAGACCTAATTAACTCCTGTATCTCTCCAAAAGGTAAGGTACTCTCGTATCGGGCCTATACGAGTCGATGCCCCCCTACCATCGTCACCAACATCGAGTGACGAGAGGCAACATCAATTCTATCTACTTCGTCTCTAATTCTGTCAATCCTGGCCCCTGGTAGACAGACCCCCCTCCTCTTGGTTGGATTCCGTTAATGAATTCCTTATCCGTATGACGCACTAAGGAGTCTCCAAAGCTCACCAACCATTCTTTAAAGTTAAGAAATAAGCAGCCACAACCACAAATAGAAAAAAGGAACGAGTGGCGAGACTATACGAGAATGCGGTGCATAAATATTTCATCAGAGAAACAGGAAGAGTTGCTGTCATCTGCTTCTTGTATTCTTTCGAGTACCTGATTGAAAAGCAGAATCCCCTTTATGGAAGACGTCTCGAACGATCTTCTTCTCTGTTGCTTTTTTGTCAGCGTATCCGTGGAAATCTCCCAGTGGATCTTTGCGAATCTTCCCAACGAACTCCCCGGGTTCTCCTAAATAAAAACTTATTTATTTTTGGAGAGGGCATCATAATCATTATCTATGGACAAAAACATACAAATCTGCTGATACTGACCCGGTTTACAGAAAATGCAAAGTCCATCCTTCCCTCTGACAGGTTCTCCAGTTATGGGATCCACTTTAATTAAACGAGCGGGGTAAAACCCAGGAAAGAGCACTGAGAGAAAGCCACAAGCGCCTGGTTTGCCTTCCACATTCACTATTCAAAGCATTACTCAATTAGTCCATGGGAACTTTTTTTTTACTGGGAATTATGTCTCTCTAAACTGCAAGTTTACACTACAGTGTAGTTCAGTCTATAGTGCTATTAGATCTAATATTTTAATCTCCAATATTCTTTTCAAATTTTGAGAAAACATTTGAATTACTGAAGTTTCGAAGCAAAATAAAAACTCCCTTACTGATATTAGCAATTCCTTCAGTAGCACCATAAAACTCTGCAATGCATGGCATATTGAACCGTTTGGTGAATTCTTCCCATATTTGAGCTCGTACTCCGTTTCCAAACATAATTCGCACCTAAAAATTAGTCGAGAATTAAACTGCTGTAGGCTAAGCAACCTGTTATTGCTGTTGTAAAAAGTAAATCATCACTGCTTTAATTCAAAGCAACCTGTATGCTATTTCATCTTACACTGCACAAAACTGCTGAAATCTAATTTGTTTTACTTTGCAGTTTCAAGTGGTCTGAAATTATTAAGTACTGTACTACATTAAAGTACCATAGCAGTTTAAATCAACCTCTTTTGGTCTAGTTTGAGACATTTTCTGTTAGTTGAAAAACACTAAAATTTTTCAAAATGATTTCTTAAAATTGTAGTTGTATGTACTCGGGTCTTAAATTGAGTCTCAAACTTTTAGTAAAAAAGAAAAATTTGCCAATCTAAGAAAAAATATGAAGGCAATGCTGATGCAAGAAAAAAACATGGTTATCCCTTGTGTACCTTATGTTGAGTTTCTTCAGGTTTCGGAGGGGAATTAAGAAGATATCTGCATATTTCTCCCACGTACTGCGCAACCTTAAAAGAACAAAAAACTAACTTACTTTTAGCTACAATTTTATGAGGTATATGATGAAAGAAAATTAAGGATTTAAGTTAGAAGACACAAAGGACATTTCATAACTAAACAGTTCGAAACAAATGTGAGAAAATGGTGAGAGAGAGGCTCTCTAAGTTTTAAGATGTTCTTCATGGCTTCCAACTTAAATTTTTTATTTTCCCATCATTATATACCTTATAATAAATCATTAAAATTTAAGAATTACTTTTAGCAGTATTTAAACTTACATTTTAACTTAATTATAAACCAAACACATTAAACCTCTACTACAAATCTTTTACAAATAAAGTACAGTACAGAACTAAACTGAAATAAAATACTTTTCTTTCACAAATATTAAACGTTTTCACTTTACCATCACAGTTATTTTACTTTAGATAAGAGCAATAATAATAATAATAATAATAATAATAATATAATAATAATACTCAGTTGTCAGAAAGTTTCAAAACAATACAATATATTCCTAATAACATACGGTGCAATCATATTTCTTAGCTTCTTGCCAAAAGTTGGAAACAGAGAACTTTTTCCGTATAACAGCAGTGCAGTTGAAAATTATAACCTGTAAAGACATTAAAATAACTCAACTTTTAAAAACACTGTATGGGCCTATATCTCATTATTCACTAGGTAGGTAACTAACAGAAAAATGGTACTAGTTTAACTGAACTTTGAGTAATGAAGTGGTTAGAATATGGTTAGTTAAAGTTAAACAAGTTGTTAATGAATGGATAACTCTACAAAATGCATCAGAGTGCACCAACATTTCTTTTTAGTTCTCATTTGGTTACTCAAATTATTAATCTTGACTGCTTTCACTTTTGAAAGCAAACTATCAAGCCAAAGAAGCACCTCTTATACCCATACATCAATGTTGGCACTTATACATCAAGTAAACCTCTCACTCCATCTATGCTCTGGTATTTCCATCCTATCACAGTTTCTACAGCATTCAAAACGTGCTTGCTTTGCTATGCTTTGCTGTCAAACGTCCTAAATATTAAAAATATTTCACATCTTCTATTTCTCCATCCTCTGCAAAATCACACACTAACTCTTCTCTTTCAATGACAAAACCTTGCTTTTATTTACAGCCACTTTCAATTCCATTTCCCACATACCAATAAAATATGTTACTGCTCTCCTTAATTCATTCTCTGATTCACCCAGAGGTACCACATTATTAGCACACACCAGATGCGACAGCTTCTATTCATTCTCTTCTGAATTCAAAAAATACCTTAAAATAGGTCAGTCAAACATTTGTGCCTCTAATAAATCTATTAACATATGGCTTTTTCCTCTAGTTTTTTAATATATACAGTATATATATATATACTAAAAAACTGAATTAGGAGGAAAAAGCCATAATATGTTAATGGATTTATTAGAGGCACAAATGTTTGACTGACCTATTTTAAGGTATTTTTCAGATGTGCAGCAGACACAGACCTTAGAAGCAGTCAAAATGCATCTAATAAACCCATTAACATACTTTGGCTTTATTCTTCATGCATCAGCATTAATACAGAACCAGTTAGTTAACACGTTTAACTTTTACACAAGAATTAAGAAGGATATTCATAGCCACATCATAACATTATTTCCCACTAGATTAGCAAAGTTGGGCCCATGTAGTAGTTGGATGGGTGACCATCCCCCGCATCCAGAGATGTAGCAACCCATCATTCAGAACCCACATAAAGCTGTAGGTCTCCATCATTAAAAAAGTGACAATTATTCATATGAAAACTAATTACATTTAACAATTTATAACTAAGACCAGAGTGTCTCAGCACTTGCCACAAAGTTAATCCATTCACATTATCCAAATCCATTAATGCTCTATTCGCTTTTTCTTGTCACTAATTTGCTGAACTAACATCCATTTGCTACTTTCACTAAAACCATCTTCTACATCAACTGATCTGTAATTTATTTTACTGTGTTTAAAACTTCCATGCAATTTTCCAGCTATGCTTAAGACTTATAACTATAATTTTTGCATTAGATTCTTCTTTGTCCAACTGCACAGTATAACCCCATTTTCTTCAAATCTTCCACAGATATTCAAATATCATCCTACCCCAACACTTCATTACATATCCCATCAATTCTGCTAATTTCCTTTCTCAACTTGCGTACTGCTCATTCAGCTTCCTCTACTCTAAAATCTTCTACTCCCTGGTATACATGCTTATACAAACCACCAAAACCAACTGGATTCACATTTGTTTCCCATTCATCTACTTCACCTACTAGATACTGAAGTATTTCAAGTCTTTCACAAATTTGCTAACTTGCACTAACACACTGCTGTTCATATCTTTTATTATAACTAATCATTCTATTAGAGTGATCTTCATGCTTTCTCATCATTCAACTTTCTTTCATCAATGCCAATCTGCACTTTTAACATTCTT
Organism: Bathynomus jamesi; assembly: GCA_023014485.1. Lineage (NCBI taxonomy): Eukaryota > Metazoa > Arthropoda > Malacostraca > Isopoda > Cirolanidae > Bathynomus > Bathynomus jamesi. The sequence goes on along the minus strand of JAJOZX010001025.1, from coordinate 387,307 downwards.
ACCCATTCTTTCATTGCATACTACATACCACCATTCTGACAGACAATCACTATTCTCTTCATTCTATTTCATACAACTACAAACACTGAGCACTCCTCAAACATTCCACATAGCCCATTTTGTAAATTCCTTTGTTCATCTATCTCACCTAAAACTTGCTCTATTTTTTTCTATATTCTGTTGCCACTTCAGTGAAATTCAACATTTTTTTTTCACCTTTCATTTTAAGCCAAAATACCAAACTTAGCACAATGTAGCCATACAGTCTGACAAGCCTTCACTCAACCCATAAACAGCTTTTGTATCACCACTCGTATACTGTAATCATATCTTCACCCACTAACACAATTACACTTCTTAATTCTTAAATCTCTTCTCACTCTACCTCTATGATATGTATCTTTATGGATATTTTATGTTGGAATTATGTATAGTACACTAAAATCCCACTGTAAGAAAAGGGGTTGGAACCAAGCTCTTTACATTAAAATAAGTTTTTTGGAGAAATGGAAATTTGTAATTTTACTCTAATGATTATCCTAAAATACACAAAGTACATAACATTGTAATGGCTTTTTTTTGTTTTACCACTATTAACCACACAAGTTATAATGTATACAGTAGCAGATATAAAAACATACAAGTGTATATACATATATAGTCTTTTTATATACATAATAAAAACAGAATATAAAATGACATCACAAGTAAGTAGTGGTCACTTCTGGAACTACTAGGTGCCATTTTTTTGGTTTGAGTACCAATTGTCTGCTTTTTGGAGAAAGGGGATTTTTGTTAAAATGGTATTTTGTTAGAATGGGATTTTACTGTATTTGCAACACACCTCTTTGCACACAAAATTCTTTTATTCTACACAGGGTTGGCAAAAAACTGGGTTTTTCACAAAAAACCAACCCAACTGGGTTTTTGCTGGGTTGAATTTTTTTTTAGAAAGGTTCAATAATTATGTAGTGCCTAATATATCTATTATTTTATTAATTTATTTATCTAATCTACAATATATATATTAAAAAGACATCTTTATTTCACAGAAAGTTCAGATATGAGATATAATAATATGGAAAACTGATGAGTGGGTAGTTGGGAGGTAACAAAAATGGTTCACCGAGTAGGTAGGTAGTTAATCTAACAATTATTAAATTCCTTTTATGTCAATAACTGGGTGGATGAAACCAATTGGTTGCTCACCAGAGTTATTCTCCACACTAGTATTTATATACTGTGTGACAAGAGCGTGCTCGGTAATAGATATACATTACCGATAAACCAACCGAGGAAAAAACCAACACGACGCTGGTGGAAAAAGCCCCGCAAAAAGGAGAACAAAAAGAACGAAAACGAAGAACGGGGCGAGAGGACGTAACTAGAGAAGGGACAACAACAGACACCGAAGAAAGATCCCCACCAGCAAGTACGCTCTCAACAAAAACAGAAGGGGAAGAGAGACTCTCTAATAACTAGCAGTAAGTGACTAATTGTGTTTTTAGCCCAGTTAGATCGTCTAACTTCTAACTTAGAAGACTCATTAAATTAAGCTGGGTCAGACAACTTAGGCCTACATTGTGGCCTAAGACCCAGCATCAACTCATAGCTTAACAAAGGTAAAGGTAGATTGCCCTAACCTAGTTTGGTGAGGAATCCTACTGTGGACCTCAATTTATCTGCCCACTCTGGACCATTTCCGGAATCTCTAGGCTGACCCCTCTAGGCTAGACTTGATCTACTCTATAGTTAGACTGGAGAAATAAGGGGTGGGTTAATTGTGGACCAATTCATACAGAGCATTTTTCACAATAATGACATATTAGAATTTTCTCCATTTTAATTTTAGATCTTTCCTTTATTTCTTAACAGCAGATTTCAGCTTTATTTAGACCTAACAAATTAAAATTTTTAAGATGCCAAGCTCAAAGAGTTATAGAGGTGGAAGATCTAAAGCTAGCAAATGGGATGAGGTGACTTTATTAAGTGATCAGCCTACTAGAGTACTATGCAATTATTGCAGAGAAAGTATCACTCGAAAAATTGAGTGTGTGAAACATCATCTAAAGAAATGCAGTAAAAGAAAAGGTGTGTGTTTTGAAAATGAGGCAAGGTATGCCGAGACTCGAATTTGGAGCATCAGTTGAAACTGATTCACTTCCTCCAACTTTGGCTTCTGGCAAAGATGATCCAAAGATTATAAGTGAAAATGTGCCTGAAATGAGTGACACCAGTGCAGGTTCTTCATCATCCACATTCTGTCATTCAACACCGATAAAGCATAAAAGGCAAAGATCAATTACACCATTTGTGGTAAGAACGACTGTGGACCAAAAGGAAGAATTAGATTTACGAGTTGCGAGGTTCTTTTTTTCAGCTAGCATACCCTTCAATGTTTTAGAAAATAAAGAATTTATAAAATTAATCAAAGGTCTAAGATCAGGATATGAACCACCAAACAGGAAAAGGTTGGCACCTGATCTGTTAATAAAAGTTAGTGATGAAGTAATCCATGAAATGAAGAATGACCTTAATCTTGATGATTGTACCATTACCCTTATACAAGATGGCTGGAGTTCAGTAGGTAATAATCCTATTTTTGCCCACAGTATTCATAATGGAAAAAAGCTGTATCTGATTTCAGCAGCAGATGCTGGAAGTACAAAAAAGACAGCAGAATATTGTGCAGTTAGCTAGAGAAGCAATAACAAAAACTAAAGAAATATATGGCATTGATTAAGTATAACTATTTTGTAGGTACATTTTATTTTAGTTATAAACTGAATGTAATTCTCTGCCTTGGTATACTCAAATGCTCAGTTCCTTATGAGTTATGACATTTTATTTTCAGGTATTTGCTATATGCACTGATAACAAAAACAAAATGATAAGAATGAGAGAAATTCTTAAGGAGGACAACTACAGTCTTACTACTTATGGCTGTTCAACACACCATCTAAACTAGGTAGAAAAAGATGTCCCCCCCAAAATCAGTTCAAGCATGTTGTAGAAATTAACAAATATTTCCGAAACCATCACCAACCTCATGTAAGCTAAAAACAAATCCAATAAATTAGCTACTACTGTCAGCTTTACTTTTATGCATTAGCACCATCAGTTAGCATTAGCACTGTCACCAGTGTGAATCCTAATTCATGACTCATTAATAAGTTGCATAGGCTATTTATTTATGCTGTCAAATCCAGCAATACAGGTGACCCTCTGTATACATGGTTTCAGCTATACAGTTTCAGTATTGCTCCCCACCCCCCCATATACACAGGAGGGGATCTCGTCCATACACAATTTCCTGAGCCGACACAGCTGTGTGTGATAGCCTGTCGCTCTACCCTCCCCTCCCTACCTTAATTGTGGCGAGGATTCTATTACCAATTTTGCAAATTTACAAATTATACATCACAAAGGATGTTATCCAATATTTTAATTAATCATTATGTTAAATATATGAATCTCTAATGATTTTAACTTCTTTACAATGTATTTTTATACTTTATTAGTACTACAATTAAAAAAAAAATCACAACAAATAATCACAATAAATAACAACACACTCACCAGTAAACATCATCCACAGCAACTCTACCCAGTCTGCCTACCTTTATTTATAAGTTAAACTGTTTTTTTCTTGTTACTGCAGTATTATTATTATGTGCAGTTAATATATAAATATACATGTATGTATAGTATGTGTTTTGGTGTTTCTGTACATGTTTTAGTGATGTATGAGGAAATATAGTTGGTCATAGGGAGGGGGTCAGTTGGTCTAGGGATTGATTGTATTTTTTCCCATAAGGTATTAGTCCCCGTATGCATGGTTTCCGTTTACACGGGCATTTTCAGGAACCTAACCCCCATGTATACCGAGGGTCACCTGTATTTGTAATAAAAATTTATATTTTAGGGTTGGTTAATGGAGAAAGGAGGTACGATGCCGCAACTACCAAATGAAACCAGATGGAATTCTCAGTTAGAATGCATAAAAACCTATTTGTCAAATTACTCTCTATATATAGAAATAAGAGGAGAGCATATTAAAGACATTGATCACAACATCAGAAAATTGATAGATAGCTTATCTATACAGAGAGAGGCACTCAATTTACAGTCAACTCTTACTTGTTGGAAATGCTCTAGATAAGGTGTGTTTATATTATGCAGTTAAAATTACTTAACTTTAAATACTAATATTAATTTCAAGATATTTTATAGACTTATAGTGCACATTTTATTTATAGAATCCTGTACTAAAGCACTACTAATAAATAACTAAAATACACCATTTTATGTGTTGTAACTTTTAACACCAAAAAATAAATTCTAACAATGCATAATTCTAAATGTTTAAAGATATTTTGATTCAGCCATATATAACTATAGTTTTTATTTTTTTATTACAGTTGCAGGCTGATAATACATTATCTGATGCTGTTGAAATTTGGCTCAATTTAATCCAAGATGAAAAATTAGCTCCATACAAAGAAGATATTAAGAGATTTAAAAAAGCTATGGAGCCATGTCATCTTTTGGCAAATATAACTGACTGACCAAAGTATGAAGGTAAATAGGACCTAAATGCTTAATACTATCAATACATAAAACATAGGTAACAACTGTATGGGCAGAAGAGTTTTCTCTAATCTGAATCAAATCATCTGGCATTGCCATATTAGATAACAATTAGCATAAATTAGATACCATAACAAATTATATACTCTATATTATTAGCTTTATTTTTGTTTCCACACAGTTCTATTATTTTTCAGGACAAAAACTGAATAGAGTTCAAGAGGAAGAGGCTGAAGAATGGCTGACTGAAATAAATTCAGAATACATGGCAGGATATTATGCATTCCGCTTAAGAGACGCACTAATTTTTCCTCCTCATTTATTCAAAGATAGTATAGTGAGCTCTACATCAGCTAGTAATTGGTGGAAAATTGTTGAAATGAAAGAAAAAAAGACCAGGTTACCATTAGGTTTTGCTAAATTTATGAGATCTATTCATAGTTGTCTGGCCAGTTCCGGATCATTAGAAAGATTTTTTTTCCAATGTTTAGCTTGGTATGGAGTAAAATGCGAAATAGGTTAGGGAAAGAAAAGGCAGAAATGTTGGTTCAAATCTACCGCCACCTAAGGTCAAAAGATGCTGAACACAACTGATCAATAATCAATATTAGGTACCACTTAAATTATTTAAATTATAAAGCTGAAAAGAAACATGGTTTATTTTTAGATATAGGTAGCCAATTAGAAGATAGATAAATTAGATACAGTATTAGATATAAGGTTCATAATGAAACATGTCAAATAAATAGTTTCTGTAAATTTTAGTTTATATTGGCCTTATCACATTAATTATAGTTTATATTTGTTAATATATAAGACTGCATAACCATATTATAAAAAATGCCAAGTTAAAAATAAGTTTATGAGAAGTAAATTGATGTGGGTTTTTAGGTTGGGTTTTTGCTAGATTTTTGGTCTTGGGTTTTTGGGTTTTTGGGCACCAACCCTGATTCTACATCATAGTTACTACATACACAGTTTCCATACCCGTGACTAGCATTTAATCCTGGGAAAAGATTTTTGATTTCCTGGAAAATAAAATTTAAATTGCAATTCCCAGGAATTTCCAGAAAAATTGCTAAAACAATTAAAACTAAAGGGATAAATTAAATTAATGAAAATGGTTCTTTATTGAACCATTCTGCACAAGATTCAAAGAAATATTAAATCTATATAACTAAAGAAAACTAAAGCAAAATAACCAAAACTTAAACGTTTGATTTTGAAATAATCATTAAACATGTAAGGAGTTGTTAAACATTTGGTTATTATTCTGTTTTTGAAATAACTATACATTTATTATTTTGGAACAAATTTTTTTTCATGTGTACTTTTAAGAAACATACAGCATTCAAAGAACAGACAACTCATGAATCATCGCACTAATGGAGTGATCAAGGTGTACAATGAAGCAAAAAGTTGTAAAATTGTATTTATTTTATAAATTATAAATAAAGCATTATTCTTTCATTCCTATCCTGGGTATTAAACACTATCCCTGACAACTACTCTTAACACAATCCAAAAGTTGTCCTCTTCTGCACATTTATCATCACATGATGCATATGCTAAAACCTCTGCAATTTCATTCTATTAAACTTAAAGCATACACACATTTACTACACACACACACACTTTTATATGTTTATGCCACTTCTTTACCCTATCCTCCTTCCATAGGCAATTTCACACCCTTCCATTCAACATTCCCTTTCTGCTTCATTGCAATCAATCCAAGCAAGTTTAATGTCCATCCCCCAAATATCTTACCCATTTATACCCTCCCCTCTTTTGAATACTCTATGATACATTTAACATCACTATCATACCATACATGCCCAAAAAGCTTCTGAGAGTAGCTTTGGCAAAGGCACTACCCAAGTCAGAGGAACATTGTATCATACATAGCAGAATCTTTTACCAGAGAAAGGACACCAACCCAGTTAGCACAAGGAAGCATAAGATATAAGTAACCTTTATGGCCTAAGTTTAAGAAATATCCAATTAGGTAGCTTTTGCCACATGGAAACCTTTACTTTTACGCTTTCATAACAATGTGGTTTTGAAATAAACATCAAAGCCAAGAATAAAAACCTTGTCTGAATTATATGACAAATCTAATTTAAGTGTAACCATGTTCATATTTGACTTACTTGTCCAATGCCGACGAGGCCGCCAGCTGTGTGATAAAGAGGCAGCGGGTTGTAAATTATCTCCTCATTAATGTCAGCCATAATATTAACCGCAGTAGCAAATGTCAAATACCTGATTCAAATTAGCATTTTACCTTAAATTTCCAATAAAAATTAATAATTTAAGCCTGTTCTAACACTAAAAAAATCCTTTAAAAAACAATGACTGAAAGAAAATTCAATCTCCTTTGTTTTGACCACTAGATTATTAAGATCCAGAATATTGTAAGTCCAGTTAGTACAATGATTTAATTAAATATAAGGTGGTGCAAAAAGTCATGATTAGATTAGCTTCATTATAAGCCAGCAATGCATAGGAAACTACAATTGCAAAGTAAAATTCTGTAGCAAGTCTTGACAAACTCATTTTTTAAAATCTATTCATTTGTGTCTATGATATTTTAAAATGCTTAAGAATAATATGAGGTGAAAACTATAATCAAAACTGAAAACCTGAATGAGCCACTAATAATATGTAGCTAAAAGCAATGAACATTACAAAAGAAATTTAAGAATGATTTTACCCTACAGTAATAAGTAACTAAACCTCTTGCCTTTCATACCATATTTACCTGGAGTTCTTAATAACTGCAGCCTTTGGTAAACCTGTTGTTCCTGATGTATATATGTATACGAGGTGATCACTAAAATTTCCATCATCTATTTGGGCAAGTGGAGTGGGAGAGGCCAAAGACAGACATTTATCCAAGTTATCAAACTCTGAAGAACATAAAAGCTTCACCTAAGGAAACATTTCACTCATTCTGTGAACATTAAATTGCAATCATACGCCCTTAAACTATAACACCATTAAGTGTAAAAAAATGAGCCAAATACTACTTCATTACATATTAAAAATTAACACACATTTCAACATTTATAGCACTTAATATACATAAATAATCCATTGGTTTTCACTTTAGGCTCTTTTTGGAATAATTGAGGAACTCCGGACCACAAGCTGCCAAGTGCCAAAATTTAAAAAAACAGAAAAATGCAGTTAAAGTTTGTCAACTTGTAAAATGCCATAACTTTTGAACCAACAAGATATTTGATTGATTTCGACCATACGTACAGACTACAGATCCACAATCTGCTCCCTGACTCACCCATGGTATAGAGAAAAGATGGGGGAATATAGTGGTATAAATAACTCACTTCTGGCTCCACTGGCGCTTGGCAGGTTGTGGTCTGGAGCGCCTCAATTCATAACTTAGTCATACTTTCATTTCCAGCAATCTTGAATAAATGAAAAATTTAAATATTGTGCAGTCCTTACCTGGTTTAATAACTTCACAATCCTTTAATCCTGAGACCATAATGAACAATCCATCCAAATCAGTATATATATCATTAATTGCTGAAAATTACAAAACTTATTAGGCGTAAAAGTTTAGACAAAAATACCTTTAATTTACTGATTCATACATAAAATTCAAGAATGATCCATGAGAAAAGACTCACCATGCTGAAGTTCAGCTCCACAAATTACTGCTTTTGAATCAACAATTTTGATGGAATGTGCAAGAGGGACACGTCGTAAATTAGAGTTTATAAAGGCTGGAACTACACCTACCTAGAAAAATACCAATTGATACTATACACAATTTGATGTTTTCACATTTTACAAAGTACCATATTGAATTACAATGCCCAAGATGATAATTCTTTCACCCAAAAGTTCCATTTCCTTAGTTTGAAATAAAGGGAAATTACACCCTGATTCTCTCTAAATGAACTTCAAAATATATCTTTTAATATTTATTATACAAAAATCAAATCATCTTGACTTTCAAAACATTTTATTTGGCATAGATGTAACAAGTCATAAATACCAAGTTTTTCTATCTGAAACAAACGTAACTCATCCCTGTGACAACCCCTCTGTACTTTATGCATGTGTACCATCAGTTACCAGAATTGGTATACACTGGGTCACATGTACCTTTGGTACCCAACTGTACCCTGTAGCTATGTTACGATATAGCTACTAAGGTACATTTTCTGTAAAGATTGTACTTGTGCAATAATCAGTTTTATCTAAAACGTGTATACAGTATATGCTTATAAATCAAGTTCAAACTCTTCCTGCTAAAAGATCTTAGAAGTTACTATATAACTATTATGAATTAACTTCATTGTGGGAAGCACATTGTAATGAGCATCCAAATGCAAGATACTTTTATAAATATCTTGCCATAAATGCATGCATCTCAGAGCTTGCCAATTAGTGAATTACCATACTTTTATTTCAGGCATTATTTATGAAAGCATGTCCTTATATAGGAACTAACCTTAAAATTATTCATACCTTAGCACAACCAAGCCAAGTTGCTACATATTCAGGTCTATTTTCCATAAACAATGCAAGAGACTCTTGTCTTTTAAATCCTTTTTCAATTAAGTAATTTGCAACTCTATTACTGTATTCATCAATCTTTAAAAAAGAAGAACATATTCATTCATGTAGTCTAGTAGTAAAAAAATTCTTCATATGGTAAAAGTGTGTTTCAAGTCTATTAAAGGTTTGAAACATTTTAATTTGAAGAAAGAGCCTTATAGAAATGGTAGCCAACCAAATTCCCATTTATATTACAAAGAAAGGGTCAAACTTAGTCACTAAGGAGGAGGAGAATATAGACACCAATCAACCAGGAAAGTACTCCAGGGGGTATGTTAGTCAGGAGACAGGGAGTGCTGGAACTCCCATTTCTCCTGCCACTGTCCTCCTAAGCTGATCTTTTTCCATATCTCATCTACCCAGTGAGCAGTCTGGCATGCTTTCAAACACACACTTCTCTCATTCTTCACTACATATACATACATCTTACACGCACATAATCTTTTTGAAATTAATAAAAATAAACAAAATGGCAATGACTTCAAGAGCCTTGGAGTCCTCTGGGGAGCGGACCATAAATGTTGCCACTTCTGAGACCAGCAACACAGACCTGAACAGTGGGGCTGTTCTACTACTGCCAATTTAAGATATCCTCAGCATCTGCCAGACTCACTTTTCATCAACTTCTACAGCACTTGTGGCCTTTCCTCAAATCTACAATCTGTTGACCACTACCTATGCTCCTCTAAACCTCACCTTCTCTTTCTCACTGAAACTTGGGCTGGGACCACTGAGAGCAACTGCTTTTCTATATCCTCCTACTTTCTCTTCACTCAATTTCATTCCAAAGGTGGATGTTGCATACATATACACAATGACCTAACTTGCCCTCGTATTCCTGAATGTGAATCCTCCAAATTCTATACTCTCTGGCTACAGCTTAATTGCCAATCTCAAACTAAATACAGCTGCAGACATGGGGTCATCATCATTGTAATGGTAATTAATTACAAATCTCTTGTAATGATAATGTAATGAAAGAAATTTCAATGTGTGCGTGTGTGATTCCTTCCAGTCCCAGCCAGCACCAAAGCGGTGCAAGTTGTTCAATTTTATGGCTGCTCCAGCTCCCTTTACAGCTTCTCAGAACCCTATTGTCAGCCAGGTGGAAAGCTACCTTGACCAGCCCTGCATTGATGAGGATTGCAATCCCCTAACATGGTGGAGGGACAATGCACATCTGACGTATCTATTCTTGCTGCCAAGCATCTTTGCATCCCTGCCTCCAATGCACCAGTGGAGCACTTATTCAGTATTGTAATGATCATTATAATGATAATGAAGGGCTTGTAATGATCATGTAATAATGAAACAAAAATGCTGTAATGGTAATGAAAAATTTCTGGTAATGATAAACCTTGTAATGATCCCATGTCTGTACAACTGTGTTGTCTAACCTTTCCCTTAATTCTACTGGCTATCCAAAACTCTTTGACAACCTTACTTCCACCAAAGTGGAATACATTCTATCCCATTATCCTTTCAGTGAAATCTCCATTGTAGTAGATTTCAATGTTCAGCACCACTCTTTGCTTTCCTCTAATTTCACTGACATCCCTAGTGAATTAACTTGCTTCTCTATCCTGAATGACCAAAAGCAGATTGTACAGCACCCTACTCATATCCCTGATTGCCTTGGAAACAGGCCAACATTCTGGATTTACTTCTCACCAATCATCCTTTTTCTTACTATACCTTGGTTAACCTTGGTTTTGTTTCCACCCAAATTGTTCATTCTGATGAAGGTCAAGTTTGTCACCACCTTAGACTGACAGTTTAACATGGAATCCAAACCATGCCCCAACAGCAGCCCAGTGTCTTAACCACTAGCTACCCATTTATCTACCAACCAATTTTTTTATTGTCTGGCAGGTTGAACAGCTGGGTTTCCCTACTGTCACTGTGTCTCAATCCTGGGTCAGATGGATTCATAGTCAGTAATGCTAACCACTGCACCACCAAGGCACAAGACTATGTCAAACTTTTTTTCTCTATTGGGCTTCTCCAACCACACTCTTATATCTGTTTCCTGTCCTATCACTCTATTTCAGCCTTTGGATCCTCCCAAGAGGAGGCGCCTCTGGGCACATTGGTGCTGCTAATTGAGAGGCCCTTAGGCAGTAATTCTCCAATTTTCCATGGAATGATTACCGCTTCTGTCTGGAGCCCCTCCAAGTGCACTGAGCACATCATGGTGGTGATTCTCTTGGGCATGGAGGCATACATTCCATATTCTAGTCTGACTGTCAGTACAAGTTCCACAAGGGATGCTCTTCTTTCACATCTCTCTGACTCCTGGTCATCCTCCTTTCAGGATTCCAGTGAAACCTTTGCTATTGTGCAAGACATATTTCAAGCCTTTGATAGAATCTGGTAGAAATCTTGTTTCCAAACTACCCTCCTTTGGTTTCTATCCTTCTATCTGTGCTTTCATCTCTAATTTCCTTTCTGGCTGATCTATAGCTGCAGTTGTAGATGGTCAGTGTTCTTCTCCTAAAGCTAATAATAATGACGTTCCTCATGGGTCTGTTCCATCATCTACCCTTTTCCCTTTATTTATCAATAATCTATTATATCACACTTCCTATCCTATCCAATCCTATGCTGATGATTCCACTCCACTTCACAAAGCATCCCTCTCAACAATCACTCCATGATTTGCATGGGATGGCTATGGTGCACTGCACATCTGATCTTTCTACTATTTCTGATTGGAGGCAGAAAAAATATTGCTTTCAATGCTTACACAACTCAATCCTTCCTCTTCTCTTAACAATCTTGGTATTCCCTTTTCTTGTGATCTTTCCTGAAAAGATAATATATCACTTTCTCTAAAACAGCTTCTAAGAGGTTAGGTGTGCTATACAAGCTCTGCAGTTTCTTCATCCCCACTCAGTTGCTGTCTCTGTACAGGGGTCTTGTCTGCCCCTATATGGAATATGCTTTTCATGTGTGGGATAGTTCAACCCACACAGCTCTACTTGACTGGATGGAATAAGTTTTTTTGTCTCCTCCATTCCCTGCCTCTTAGGGGGTCATTCAAAAACCATGTGGTCCTTTTTTGGGTGGTTTTCCTTCGACTGAAAATAACGTCGGTTCCTTCGACTGAAAATAACGTCGGTTCCTTCGACTGAAAATAACGTCGGTTCCTTCGACTGAAAATAACGTCGGTTCCTTCGACTGAAAATAACGTCGGTTCCTTCGACTGAAAATAACGTCGGTTCCTTCGACTGAAAATAACGTCGGTTCCTTCGACTGAAAATAACGTCGGTTCCTTCGACTGAAATAACGTCGGTTCCTTCGACTGAAAATAACGTCGGTTCCTTCGACTGAAAATAACGTCGGTTCCTTCGACTGAAAATAACGTCGGTTCCTTCGACTGAAAATAACGTCGGTTCCTTCGACTGAAAATAACGTCGGTTCCTTCGACTGAAAATAACGTCGGTTCCTTCGACTGAAAATAACGTCGGTTCCTTCGACTGAAAATAACGTCGGTTCCTTCGACTGAAAATAACGTCGGTTCCTTCGACTGAAAATAACGTCGGTTCCTTCGACTGAAAATAACGTCGGTTCCTTCGACTGAAAATAACGTCGGTTCCTTCGACTGAAAATAACGTCGGTTCCTTCGACTGAAAATAACGTCGGTTCCTTCGACTGAAAATAACGTCGGTTCCTTCGACTGAAAATAACGTCGGTTCCTTCGACTGAAAATAACGTCGGTTCCTTCGACTGAAAATAACGTCGGTTCCTTCGACTGAAAATAACGTCGGTTCCTTCGACTGAAAATAACGTCGGTTCCTTCGACTGAAAATAACGTCGGTTCCTTCGACTGAAAATAACGTCGGTTCCTTCGACTGAAAATAACGTCGGTTCCTTCGACTGAAAATAACGTCGGTTCCTTCGACTGAAAATAACGTCGGTTCCTTCGACTGAAAATAACGTCGGTTCCTTCGACTGAAAATAACGTCGGTTCCTTCGACTGAAAATAACGTCGGTTCCTTCGACTGAAAATAACGTCGGTTCCTTCGACTGAAAATAACGTCGGTTCCTTCGACTGAAAATAACGTCGGTTCCTTCGACTGAAAATAACGTCGGTTCCTTCGACTGAAAATAACGTCGGTTCCTTCGACTGAAAATAACGTCGGTTCCTTCGATGAAAATAACGTCGGTTCCTTCGACTGAAAATAACGTCGGTTCCTTCGACTGAAAATAACGTCGGTTCCTTCGACTGAAAAAACGTCGGTTCCTTCGACTGAAAATAACGTCGGTTCCTTCGACTGAAAATAACGTCGGTTCCTTCGACTGAAAATAACGTCGGTTCCTTCGACTGAAAATAACGTCGGTTCCTTCGACTGAAAATAACGTCGGTTCCTTCGACTGAAAATAACGTCGGTTCCTTCGATGAAAATAACGTCGGTTCCTTCGACTGAAAATAACGTCGGTTCCTTCGACTGAAAATAACGTCGGTTCCTTCGACTGAAAATAACGTCGGTTCCTTCGACTGAAAATAACGTCGGTTCCTTCGACTGAAAATAACGTCGGTTCCTTCGACTGAAAATAACGTCGGTTCCTTCGACTGAAAATAACGTCGGTTCCTTCGACTGAAAATAACGTCGGTTCCTTCGACTGAAAATAACGTCGGTTCCTTCGACTGAAAATAACGTCGGTTCCTTCGACTGAAAATAACGTCGGTTCCTTCGACTGAAATAACGTCGGTTCCTTCGACTGAAAATAACGTCGGTTCCTTCGACTGAAAATAACGTCGGTTCCTTCGACTGAAAATAACGTCGGTTCCTTCGACTGAAAATAACGTCGGTTCCTTCGACTGAAAATAACGTCGGTTCCTTCGACTGAAAATAACGTCGGTTCCTTCGACTGAAAATAACGTCGGTTCCTTCGACTGAAAATAACGTCGGTTCCTTCGACTGAAAATAACGTCGGTTCCTTCGACTGAAAATAACGTCGGTTCCTTCGACTGAAAATAACGTCGGTTCCTTCGACTGAAAATAACGTCGGTTCCTTCGACTGAAAATAACGTCGGTTCCTTCGACTGAAAATAACGTCGGTTCCTTCGACTGAAAATAACGTCGGTTCCTTCGACTGAAAATAACGTCGGTTCCTTCGACTGAAAATAACGTCGGTTCCTTCGACTGAAAATAACGTCGGTTCCTTCGACTGAAAATAACGTCGGTTCCTTCGACTGAAAATAACGTCGGTTCCTTCGACTGAAAATAACGTCGGTTCCTTCGACTGAAAATAACGTCGGTTCCTTCGACTGAAAATAACGTCGGTTCCTTCGACTGAAAATAACGTCGGTTCCTTCGACTGAAAATAACGTCGGTTCCTTCGACTGAAAATAACGTCGGTTCCTTCGACTGAAAATAACGTCGGTTCCTTCGACTGAAAATAACGTCGGTTCCTTCGACTGAAAATAACGTCGGTTCCTTCGACTGAAAAATAACGTCGGTTCCTTCGACTGAAAATAACGTCGGTTCCTTCGACTGAAAATAACGTCGGTTCCTTCGACTGAAATAACGTCGGTTCCTTCGACTGAAAATAACGTCGGTTCCTTCGACTGAAAATAACGTCGGTTCCTTCGACTGAAAATAACGTCGGTTCCTTCGACTGAAAATAACGTCGGTTCCTTCGACTGAAATAACGTCGGTTCCTTCGACTGAAATAACGTCGGTTCCTTCGACTGAAAATAACGTCGTTCCTTCGACTGAAAATAACGTCGGTTTCCTTCGATTGAAAATAACGTCGGTTCCTTCGATTGAAAATAACGTCGGTTCCTTCGATTGAAAATAACGTCGGTTCCTTCGATTGAAATAACGTCGGTTCCTTCGATTGAAAATAACGTCGGTTCCTTCGATTGAAAATAACGTCGGTTCCTTCGATTGAAAATAACGTCGGTTCCTTCGATTGAAAATAACGTCGGTTTCCTTCGATTGAAAATAACGTCGGTTCCTTCGATTGAAAATAACGTCGGTTCCTTCGATTGAAAATAACGTCGGTTCCTTCGATTGAAAATACGTCGGTTCCTTCGATTGAAAATAACGTCGGTTCCTTCGATTGAAAATAACGTCGGTTCCTTCGATTGAAAATAACGTCGGTTCCTTCGATTGAAAATAACGTCGGTTCCTTCGATTGAAAATAACGTCGGTTCCTTCGATTGAAAATAACGTCGGTTCCTTCGATTGAAAATAACGTCGGTTCCTTCGATTGAAAATAACGTCGGTTCCTTCGATTGAAAATAACGTCGGTTCCTTCGATTGAAAATAACGTCGGTTCTTCGATTGAAAATAACGTCGGTTCCTTCGATTGAAAATAACGTCGGTTCCTTCGATTGAAAATAACGTCGGTTCCTTCGATTGAAATAACGTCGGTTCCTTCGATTGAAATAACGTCGGTTCCTTCGATTGAAAATAACGTCGGTTCCTTCGATTGAAATAACGTCGGTTCCTTCGATTGAAAATAACGTCGGTTCCTTCGATTGAAAATAACGTCGGTTCCTTCGATTGAAAATAACGTCGGTTCTTCGATTGAAAATAACGTCGGTTCCTTCGATTGAAAATAACGTCGGTTCCTTCGATTGAAAATAACGTCGGTTCCTTCGATTGAAAATAACGTCGGTTCCTTCGATTGAAAATAACGTCGGTTCCTTCGATTGAAAATAACGTTGGTTTCTTCGATTGAAAATAATATCTTGACTAAAAAATGTAATTTTGAATGTTCAAAAAATTATTTATTGTAGCATACACTATACAGTGTAGCGTATTTATATTTCTTCCCAAAACTGTACTCTTTGATCCTCTAGGATTATAGGATATTTTAATGCTTAGTATTGGCCACATGGTTAAACATCAAGACCCCCCCTCCCCCATGTGGCCCTTGATGGTCAAATAAGGAACCCCCTCCCCGCCTTTAAGGACTACATGGTTTTTGAATGGCCCCTTACTGACCATCTTCAATCCCTCTCTCTTTACTATAACTATTATAGCAGTCGCTGCTCTTCTGAACTGCATGCCTCCTCCCCTTTAAGGAGAGCATGCAGTACCAGACTTTCAACACATTCTGATCCTTTTCCTGTCCAACTATCTAATGCAGGTGTTAATTTGAATTTTTTTCATTTACTCAACCCTGGTGGAGTCAACTCTGGAACAATCTCCCTCAATCCATTTTTCTCCATTTCTATGACCTCCAATTTTTCAAGCAGTGTCCAGGCATCATGAAAACTTTGGACCTTGATTTTGGCTCTCTTCTTCCTCTATTTGGGGGGGTGGGGGTCTGACCTTGGCCCCTCCTTCCTACACTAAAAAAAAATCATTAATGGCTAAAAAAGGAAAATTATTTTAAAATAAGGATAAAAAGTCACAAGTAGTTCAGTATTAGACTAATTAAAAAGATATAGCACATAAAATGATCTTACATGAAATCTTAAGAGAAAGTATTAACATAATTCTTAATCTTACCTGTGCAAATGTCCACTTTGAACCTTCAAAAATAAGAGCAACCTTATTGGGATTTTTAGCTACATTCTGAACAAAATATTTGGCAACAGTTAAATTGTTTGTTTGTGCATGAGACAGAGTTCGTTTGAGTTTAAGAAATTTAACCAGTGCTCTGAAAAAAATAAAAAATAAAAAATAAAAAATTTTGAATAATAGGCCAATCACATAATTTAAAATTTTCTGATAAGAACATGAAGACTTACAGAATTCTATAATTTTCATACATACTTTAAATCCCTTGGTAATGTTTTGTAAACCAGCCATAGTGTGTAATATCCTCCAGTTGATATGTAAAGTCCTGTTGCAACAATGACTGCATGGAAACCCGTTATTACAGGAACAGCAATATTTCCAATGCTCAAACCAACTTTCCCACTCCACCACAGAATCCCCGCAACACTCACCGCAGCTAAAGCTTTCAACATTTTATCTGTTGGAGAATCAACAATGTTAAAACCAATATTCCAAATATATTGCCTATAAACAACAACTCTCAACATGGTCACTATCATTTAATTTTGGTTGTCCTAATAGTTTCAAGGGGATGACAATTTCAAATTTTACCATCTATTTTATCAGTTTTAAAAATACTGTATAGTAGTTCTAGGATTTAAAAGTTATACTTTCTGGTTTACAAATGGGTTGTACAATTATAAATAACTGCCGATGACATGTCTGGAGTTTGTGGATAAGCAACTGTCCAGAAAATGAACTCCCAAAATTTTTAAGTTGAAAACATCAGAAATTTATCTGTAGCCATTGTACTGTATGAAGTTGTGTTTGCATTTATGAATAAAATGGTTGATAACTTTCAAGGTATGTTTCAACAATTTCTACTTTTGGTAGCCTTCATAACCAGATACAATACCAACTTTTAAAGCATTGAACTACATGTAGGTACTTATAACTTCAAACAGAGAATTATTGTCATTTTGAGGCCTATTGTGAAGGTGCAAAATATTTCTTTTTCAGCCATATAGGACTTGCCAATGATCTAAAAGAGGAACTTTTACAACATTAAAATAATTAGCCTATCTTAGAGAGAAAGATAGAAATGTTAGTATGTGATGCACTCAGGAATTAAAAAAAAAAATTTTTTGAAGTTTTAAATACAGTTACTAGTAAAAGTATTTAACCCTTAAACGCCAGTCAATATCTATTGATGTTCTCTTAGAGAACACTGGTCAACATCAATTGATGTTTTAAAATCTTGCAAAATGTCAATCTCAAGTTGGCCAATTAATATACAACTATTTACTACCACCATAGTAGCCTACATAACTGAAGCTAAGAATATAAACTATAGCTATACAATCTACAAACTATCTTTCTCTCATAAAAGTGTCTAAATTTTTCTTAAAATTAACTAAGAAGCTACCATTTACCACATCATATCACAAGTCATTCCAAAAATTTACTACTATATGACTGAAAAAGTATTTTCATAGATCAAGTCTACAAGTATGTTTTCTAATTTTTTTATTATGCCCATGAGTTATCCCATCAGCCTCTAGTGAGACAAAGTTACATGCATCTAAATTGTCCAAACCTGAAAATATTTTGTAACATCTGTATCATATCTCCGCTCATAGTACCTATTCACAAAAAGGGTAGTAAAAAGGAGGTAGGAAATTATAGGCCTGTTAGTTTAACATCATTGGTAGGTAAGATAGAAAGAATTATAAAGAATAATATTTAAGATCATTTGGAGAATTTGAATCATATTTCAAGTTCACAACATGGATTTAGATAAGGAAGGTCTTGTTTGTCTAATCTCTTAGACATTTTAGAGTTTGTAACTGATCAGGTAGATAATGGATATGATGTATGTAGATGTTATTTATTTGGATTTTAGTAAAGCATTTGACAAGGTTCCACATAGGAGTTCATAGGATATTGGGGGTCAGTTATAAATTGGGTAGAAAAATGGTTAGAAGGCAAAGAACAGAGGGTAGTTCTAAATGGTCATGAATCTGGGTGGCAGAAAGTGAAAAGTGGGATACCACAGGGATCACTTATAGGTCTATTACTCTTAATTTTATATTAAATGATTTAGAGAAGGGAGTAGGTAGTAAAGTTTCTAAATTTGCAGATGATACAAAACTAGTTGTCCCAGTTACAAATATAGAAAGTTCTTATAAACTGCAAAAAGGTCTTGATAGATTAGTTGCTTGGGCTGGTAAATGGTCCAGTCCAGTGCTAGTGTCTCTGAGCAACTGATACAATGAGAAAATGGAATGAACAGATTACAGATGGTAGATGGAATTCAATATTCAAAAATGCAGTCACACATTTTGATAGAAATAATGACTAATTAGTAATTACCACACCAGACCTCATTGGACTGCACCAGGACAAAAATATTAATAATATAGCTACTAATCAAAATCAATAATAAAGCAATGTTATATGCATTAGATGTAGAGGTGTTATTTGACCAGCACTGACTAAATAGTCTCCCAGGCTATTTAGCCAGCAGTCCTGTACATATAGATTGTTTTTGTGAGCTTTGTATCATTTTTAAAAATTTGCTATAGCTACTGGGTAATCTTCATCTACATTATGTTAATAAAAAAACAAATAAAAATTCTCAATTTTAAATTTGTTAACAATTTGTTTTACGTTTTGAAGTGCCGTAATAATTGAATGCCCAGTTAGGTCAACTGTATACCTTATATACAGGGTGAGTCAAAAGTAGCGCCCGATTTCTGTTTTTTCGGCTGTCAGATTCTTTCTGGGAAGTCTTCTTGTTAATAATTGTCTTGCAGATTATTAATTTTCTTAGTTTATTTATTTTTGTTTTTGTTTTGCAGGTTATTGCTGAGAGTTTGGAAAGTTACTGAATTTGCACCAAACTGAACCATGAATTACCTTTCAATGAATCAACGCATTGCGGCTGTGAAACATTACTACAAATGTAATGAACAACCAACAACGGTGGCACGCTGTTTGGCACAGGAATTCGATATTAACCCACCCCAGGGAAGAAACATACGATTGATTGTCGAGAAATTTGAAGCAACAGGGTCGGTAGCCACTGCAAAGAAGTCTGGTCGTCCGAAAACAGCAACGAATGTAGCTAAGGCTGAAGAAGCCATCAGGAGACTGGAACAAAGTCCGCAAAAGTCAACTCGCCATTTATCTGCAGAGTTGGAAGTGAGCCAATCAAGTGTTATCGTTTCCTTCACCAGAAAAAATGGAAACCTTACATTCCACGCTTACTGCATGCCCTAGATGATGGATGATGATGACCACCATCTTCAATTTTGCGGAGTTCTTAGCTAAACTTGACGAAGAGGACACAATGCTAGACAACATCTGGTGGTCAGATGAGGCATGTTTTAAGCTTAACGGCACAATTAACAGACACAATTGTGTCTACTGGGCTGCGGAGCATGACTCCAGATTTGAAAAAATTTACTGGAGCACAGCTCTGAATTTACTTTTTTTCCCCTTACACCACTAGATAGGTTAATGATAGTAAACTCTTGAATTGACGACACCAATTACAAATTGTTTTAGCTAAACATAATGTAGTGAACGCTTTTATTATATCTTTTTCTTCATTATTTCTTTATTTACGCTTCTTCCTACTTTACTATATCTCTATTGCTCTTTATTTCATTTAACTGTACACTCTCGTTACTCATTTTCGCCGTGCAGTATAATAGTTTCCGGTAGCCACACCGAGTTCTGACTCTAAAAGACCGTTACAAAACGAAGGGGGGGGAAGGTATATTAATACTCTTATTAACACTTGTTACGTTTTATTAATTTCGAAAGTGGTTTAGTTAATTAGGGGATATGCGAGTATGAAATATTACTAAATATATTTAGGTCGGAGAGGGACACACACAACTTATTTATTCTACGTTACATTTTGCCCAACTACGCGTAACGCGTTCTGCCTCAAGACTGAAAAACCGTTATAGGTATAGTCCACTCTCCGGGCCTATTTAGGATTACCAACCCTACCCATTTTAAACAATTCAAATCTAACAACCATGCTTTATCGTACTCATCACAATTTTTAGTAAATTTATATTAAACATTATCTTATTTAATTAAACAAATTAATATTCTTAACTAAGCATTACTACAATAATAATACAATAATGTACAGTTTATAACTCACCTTAAGTTTATTTATTCATTGCAGCAGCAACAGTGGATGATGTTAGACATTGCATGTAGGCATTTGTTGTGAATTTACCACCATGTATGCTTGGCCACTGATCAATGGCTTTCTGTGTGATCATTACAGCAGATCTAGTGCCTGGAGCTGGACCCTCCTTCACAATTCTGCACAGCTTAGTCAAATGAGATGGCTTAATGGATCCTTTGTGTTCAACAATGTAACCAAGAATGGAGAATGTCCCTTCAGCTAGTGCTTCACTCCAGGCAGTTGATCTATCTTTATCAAAATGCTTTAATCTCTCTGTGATTCCTTTCCACAGCTGTCAGCCAATTTATCACTGAGTCTTTTGTAAAACTACTTTCAGATCTGGTTCTGGATGGTCTAGCAACTTCAGCAACCTGGTAGTAATCAGAACGTTTCTTGATGTATTTGTAAACTTCATTTAGGATGTAATCCTCAGCTGTTAGTTCCTTTTGCTGCCCTGTGGTATCGTGCTTAAATTCAGAAACTACATCATTTGCATTTCCTCCATTAGCTAATTTGGAAATTGTTTCCATCACTCTTAACATAACAGTTTTCCCTCCTTCTTTATAAAATATATTTTCTACAAATTCTGCACTAACTGTGGTTTTTTGAGCTACTTGCAACATAATCTTTGTTACATAGGAAATCAATACATAGAACTTGGCACTAATTTCTTTCTCTTGTGGATGATCAAAAAAAACAATTTTCCACAAATCTATCAAATTGATCAAATTCGTAATTAACCATGCGAGTATCAGATTTGAGTTTTGGTCTCTTAAAACCAATGATATTGTCAAGAACCATATTGGTATAGTCAAGGCCTGATCTCAGATTTGAAGAGTGATTCTGAATAAAGTCTAAAAGCTCACTTAGTTTACAAATTTTCTTCAATGCATCAACGTGGGCTCTGTTCACAAGATGCATTAAGTCCCATCGAAATTTGAAATTTTCTCCAAACAACTTTTTCATTTCGTTTTTAAATGGCTCGTTGTCCTTACAAAAAGCCCCATCTCCAACCATTCCAGATACCTTGGATTTAATTGCTTCTTCAGATAGTTTCAAGTGATTAGGAGACTTCAACACATCAAAAATTTCATTGGCCAAATAAACTCCTGATTTGCTGCATACTAAATTTATCCCAGCAAGTTTTACAGTCTTATCTTCTTCACTCATAACTAATACAACTAGCATGCTTAATCCCAAAATTGTTCCAATGTCAGCTGTTATTGTTACTGAAGTTTGTTCTAAGAACCACTTTACAGTTTGTTCTTTAAGTTGATTATCTAATAGCTCACAAATTGTCTCGCACGCATGTGTGCTATGATTCAAATTTCCAACCTCACAACCAGGGTTGTGGAGTCGGAGTCGGAGAGTCGCACGTTTCAGGGCAGAGTCGGAGTCGAATTTTTACAATGTGTGGAGTCGGAGTTGGAGTCGGAAAATTTTGGACCAACTCCACAACCCTGGTTATAGCCACTAGGTTAAGAAGGGTTATTCAATTTTAAGTAGGACTACTACTGGTTAGACCTTAATTATGTTTAAGAGAATCTTTTTCATTTATATATATATATATATATATATATATATATATATATATGATACACACAGACCGTGCATGGAACAAGGAACTCTTCTGGGATAATTAAATCCACTATAGTCTGAATAAGTAATGGTAAATGACAAATACCATAGTTTTTCTTTTTCATGATGCTAGCCCGATGTGGGCAACGGGCCACTCACAAAGAGGTCCCATAAATATAGCTTCCCTCACCAGCTATCTGCAAAGCAGACAGGATCCAGCTTTGGGACATGGATCTAGGGTTTAAAGCAGCCTAGCCCTGCTACATTTAGAACCTCAATATAAGCAAAAGACTCGCTGTCTTCACGTCAGATTGAATACATCAACGAAAAAGGGTAACTATTATATTTTAGCCAAAAACCAAAACTTAAACCTCAACTGGCAGAATTGAGCGTCCACTTTTCAAGGCACATAACATGTCCGTTTCAAGATGGGAAGTTTTGGTTTTTGGCTAAAATATAATAGTTACCCTTTTTCGTTGATGTATTCAATCTGACGTGAAGACAGCGAGTCTTTTGCTTATATTGAGGTTCTAAATGTAGCAGGGCTAGGCTGCTTTAAACCCTAGATCCATGTCCCAAAGCTGGATCCTGTCTGCTTTGCAGATAGCTGGTGAGGGAAGCTATATTTATGGGACCTCTTTGTGAGGGGCCCGTTGCCCACGTCGGGCTAGCATCATGAAAAAGAAAAACTATGGTATTTGTCATTTACCATTACTTATTCGGACTATAGTGGATTTAATTATCCCAGAAGAGTTCCTTGTTCCATGCACGGTCTGTGTGTATCATAAAAAACTCAGGGAACCATTCTGAGTTCATTCCCATATATATATATATATATATATATATATATATATATATATATATATATTAGGGTGTCCCAGCCTCACATGTGAAAATAAAAATTTGCAAGAGTCAAATTGCACCCCTTTAATTAATTACACTTGAAGAAAGGAAAAAATGGGCAAAATTTCATTGGCCTATTAGGAGGGAAAGGGTCCCCTCATTGACCTTTTTATTCGACCCTATATGAACAAACGTAAATGCTCAGCATTAATCATTCTAGAATGGAAGAATGAAATGTAAATTCTTTCTAATGACTAAATTAAAGGAAATGGAAATTCTTCCTAATGACACATTTCATTTCGGGGGACAGAGGATCTTTTTGTCTGCTGAGGGGAACTGCTGGCGGTGGTATTCGACGACTTGGTACATGAGCTGCCGTTCCTCCTCGTTTTTTGTCAGGCCCTCGTTGAAATCTTCCGCCAGTTTCACTGCCCGTTCTGCCGCGTCGTTCACAGACTTCAACGATGGTGCACATCCTTCGAGATCTTTGGGGGTTTTTGGAACCGGCAGCTTCAGGCAATGAAAAAGGTTTTGAGTCCTTTTCATGACCAAGGTGCTCAAATCCGACCGTCTCACGGTCAAGACACTCTTTCCCTCCAGCCAACGCAGATCTTTTGGGTTTTCGGTCTTCTTGTGCAGGTTTTGGAGCATGGCCGTCTTCTCTGCATCGGTGGTTTTGGAGAACATAGTGAGTCCGGCTAAATCTTCGCTTAGGTACCAGAGGTGGCCCCGGAATTTCGTCAATGCGGCGGTACCTACATCATGATCCACCGCCTTGTACCGCTCTAGGTCCTCCAACAGCTCCAGGTCATTGACGGGCGCGTCCACCATCAATGGAGCCTCGAACCACCTCTGGATGTAGATGGTGACGGCAAAGACGTTTATCCTGTGTAGTGACCGGACCTCGTGAGCGGTCAGGTGGAATTGGCTTCGGAAGATGAACATCTTAAGACAGTAAATGCCTTTGGCCATCCACCTGGCCCGGTGGTATGCTCCAGGACGATTGTACCGGAGATCTCGTTTGCCATGACCATCGAGGAAGACCAGAGCGAGGATCAGGAACTCCTGGTAATCGTCTCTTGGGTGGCCAACTTCAAGCTGGTCTTCAATGAAGTGGACAATCTGCTCTTTTTTCAACGCCACCCATTCCGAAAGGATGTCGCTTGGGCCATGCCGTTGAATGGAGAAGCCTGCTTCTGGTCGATGAACTCCCATTGGGATTTGAAGCGACCGAACAGCGCAATTTGGGGCCAGAAGACCTGAAGAACAGGTCAAAGACTGAGGTGATTACCAATTCCACCATGTGGTGTCTGCAAGCCAGGAAAAGAACGCAGCGGTCCATTTGGTCCTGGATAATCGTACAAGCGCCACTGTGAATACCGGTATTCGCCACTATTGTGTCGAAGCAGACCAGCAATCCATGGTTGAACTTGCGGCCAATCATCCAGCACCTTCAGAAAGCTCCAGCCATCCGCTGTCCCGTGCTGTCAGGGATTTTTGGGATCGCCAACAACTTCTCAAGATTCTTCCCGCTGACCAGCACTGGTATCCGATTTCCCTCCATCCGAATCAGGGAGGAGTTTGCCATCAAAGTGGACGACAAGCAGCGTATCAGGATTGAACTCGGTCTTGATTCCAGCTGCCGAGTTCTTCCTGGACTTCTGCCGTAAATGGTGAAGACTTGATTTCGACAAGGTGACCGAGGATAACTCAACTCCCGCGGCAGCGAGTGCTGGAGCCACAATGTGCATCGCTTGGCGTACTGAGGTTCCAGTTCGATCCAGGGCTGCAGCAAAATTGGGATATTGGATGATCCTCCTTGCCGACACTTGGCCGTCCTTGGGAGCGGATCGAGGAGCCGAAGGACCAGGAGAGGAATATTGGACATCATCATTGGATGCTTCGGCCATGGACTCCGAAGAAGAAGAAGACCCATTTTTCACCGTTCCTTTTGCTTGCAGTGAGTCCATCTCTTCGCGGCTTTTCTTCTTCCTCTTCTCTTCAGCTGCTCGGCGTTTCTCCCGCTCCGCTGCCCTGCGAGCAAACTCCAGGTCCTCTCCTCCGATGTACATCTTCCGCACGGTTCGCTGGTCATTCAGAAAGTCTCTATCTTCGGGGACTTTGATGAGTTTCATGGCGTTGGCATCAGGGTTGTGGAGTCGTGGAGTCGCACGTTTCAGGGCTGAGTCGGAGTCGGAGTCAAATTTTTACAATGTGTGGAGTCGGAGTCGGAGTGGAGTCGGAAAATTTTGGACCGACTCCACAACCCTGGTTATAGCCACTAGTAGGACTACTACTGGTTAGACCTTAATTATGTTTAAGAGAATCTTTTTCATTTATATATATATATATATTATTGGAAAAAAATAAAAATCCCTTAATATGATAATATCTACAAGTCAACATCCTTCTTAATATTTGAATGTTCCCTTATCCTAGAAAGTAACCTGACGATTCATGTGGTGGTGATGAAATGTCTTATTATTATGATAATTATAGAGTGAAACACTAGAGGAGTCGGAGTCATATATTTAAAATGTGAGGAGTCGGAGTCAGATTTTTAGATTTTTTACAATGTGTGGAGTCGGAGTCGGAGTCGATTTTTTACAATGTGTGGAGTCAGAGTCGGAGTCGAATTTTTACAATGTGTGGAGTCGAGTCGGAGTCGGAATTTTTACAATGTGTGGAGTCGGAGTCGAATTTTTACAATGTGTGGAGTCGGAGTCGAATTTTTACAATGTGTGGAGTCGGAGTCGAATTTTTACAATGTGTGGAGTCGGAGTCGAATTTTTACAATGTGTGGAGTCGGAGTCGAATTTTTACAATGTGTGGAGTCGGAGTCGAATTTTTACAATGTGTGGAGTCGGAGTCGAATTTTTACAATGTGTGGAGTCGGAGTCGAATTTTTACAATGTGTGGAGTCGGAGTCGAATTTTTACAATGTGTGGAGTCGGAGTCGAATTTTTACAATGTGTGGAGTCGGAGTCGAATTTTTACAATGTGTGGAGTCGGAGTCGAATTTTTACAATGTGTGGAGTCGGAGTCGAATTTTTACAATGTGTGGAGTCGGAGTCGAATTTTTACAATGTGTGGAGTCGGAGTCGAATTTTTACAATGTGTGGAGTCGGAGTCGAATTTTTACAATGTGTGGAGTCGGAGTCGAATTTTTACAATGTGTGGAGTCGGAGTCGAATTTTTACAATGTGTGGAGTCGGAGTCGAATTTTTACAATGTGTGGAGTCGGAGTCGAATTTTTACAATGTGTGGAGTCGGAGTCGAATTTTTACAATGTGTGGAGTCGGAGTCGAATTTTTACAATGTGTGGAGTCGGAGTCGAATTTTTACAATGTGTGGAGTCGGAGTCGAATTTTTACAATGTGTGGAGTCGGAGTCGAATTTTTACAATGTGTGGAGTCGGAGTCGAATTTTTACAATGTGTGGAGTCGGAGTCGAATTTTTACAATGTGTGGAGTCGGAGTCGAATTTTTACAATGTGTGGAGTCGGAGTCGAATTTTTACAATGTGTGGAGTCGGAGTCGAATTTTTACAATGTGTGGAGTCGGAGTCGAATTTTTACAATGTGTGGAGTCGGAGTCGAATTTTTACAATGTGTGGAGTCGGAGTCGAATTTTTACAATGTGTGGAGTCGGAGTCGAATTTTTACAATGTGTGGAGTCGGAGTCGAATTTTTACAATGTGTGGAGTCGGAGTCGAATTTTTACAATGTGTGGAGTCGGAGTCGAATTTTTACAATGTGTGGAGTCGGAGTCGAATTTTTACAATGTGTGGAGTCGGAGTCGAATTTTTACAATGTGTGGAGTCGGAGTCGAATTTTTACAATGTGTGGAGTCGGAGTCGAATTTTTACAATGTGTGGAGTCGGAGTCGAATTTTTACAATGTGTGGAGTCGGAGTCGAATTTTTACAATGTGTGGAGTCGGAGTCGGAGTCGAATTTTTACAATGTGGTGGAGTCGGAGTCAAATTTTTACAATGTGTGGAGTCGGAGTCGGAAAATTTTGGACCGACTCCACAACCCTGGTTGGCATGAGCTGTTTCGAACAGTGTATTCAGGTTGGCTTGGAATCCCTTTTCCCGTTCCAGTTGCTTCTCTCCCCCACGGTTTCGGTTTCTGGCAACCTTCTCGTAGTTCGTGGAGGGGGCCTTGATCCTCTCGACGCACTTGGGCTTGTGGGAGGTCGGAATAGATGCCCGAGCCCACACCGCCATAACCTCATCAGCTACCACATTGGCAGCTTCCGCCGTGGACGTTTTTTTCTTCCGAGTGAAGAACAACAGACGTCGAAGAACATCTCCCACTGTCGGGAGTTGACACAGCGTTTCCAGGGGTTCATTTCGCAACACCCCCACCAACCACACAGTCTCCTGCTTTCTTGTATCCATAACCTGAAAAGAAATATGCTACAATTAGTATAAGGTAGAGAGTAGCCATTCAGCAATAGTAACACATGGTTTGAGGGGACCCTTAAAATTAAAGAACACAAATGAAATTCATCTTGCTGGCATGTTTTCACGAGTGGAAGAAATTAGGGGTGTGTGCATGACAAACTTCAGGAACAAAGAAAATTGGGACACTCTAATATATATATATTAGGGTGCCACTTATTTGGGGTGTTTTTCATTTTTTGGGAATTTCTATCAGGACGGGCGCATTTCTGGTGTCATTCCGTCTAAAAACATTGTGTGTAAAATATTTTTGAAATAAAATAATAATTAGAACTGCCTCAACGAGGTCAAAGTTTATACTTTTTGTCGAAAAGTACTCATGGCATTCTGTTATGTCAGTTTTCATTTCGATAGCTGCTGTAGTTTCTGAGTTGAAAAATGATAACAGACGGACGGATGGTCAGAGTCGTTGGTTTAGTCTTCCGCACTGGTGTACAGAAGACTAAAATGAGGTATTATACAGGGTGTAACACGAGTTTATCCAAATATTGATACAGGCGAAAGAACATGTTATTCTAAGTAGAAAATGGGTTGGGACGAGTTTTGCCAACACTAACAGTGTTTCATTCTCTTTTTCAGTGAGTTCTGAAACGACGTGATGGCTTCGGCAACAAGATCTAAAACAGCAGTCTATCTCCTGGGGACCGTGGACCACAGCATCACAGGAAGCATGCTGCCTATGGGAAAGCAGGCGCTTCAGTACTTTTTCCACCTTCACGTCAAGAAGCCGATCAAGGAAGCAGCCGCTGAGACAGTGACCGCAGTCAAGGAATTCTGGGAGTGGTCCCGTATTCCTACGCAGAAAGACCAACGCGCAAGGGACAAGGTTCTCCGAATGTACGAGAAGTGGCGGGCTCTGAACAAGAACTCGAAATGGCGCACTGTGACCCAAATCAGGAACGAGGCCGAGTTCCTCTCATCCCTTGACCGCCTCTTCGACATCGCACACGAACAGGCGATGTCGATGATCACAATCGAAGAGGACAGGGAGTTCCTGATGGGACAAAGGGCCGAGGTGCGGCGCGGCCGCATCTCCTCCACACGTGACATGACGCTGCACACTGAGGAGGAGCGTGCGAGGAGACAGGAAGTGGAAAGGAGCCGCCGGCAAGATGATGAAAGGGCGAACAGAGAGAGCCGAGAAGAACTCGTCGAACTGGCATCGAGCTCCAGCTCAGGTGCAAGCAGCCCGACTCGGTCACCGACACGGCGTCGTCGCCGAGAAGAGGAAGAGCTCTCTCTCCCGGGCCCATCCACGTCGAATGCAGAAGCATCTACGACCCCTTTACCACCCAAGCGATTCCGCGCGTCGAAAAAGATGATCACCCCTGATCTCTCCGCAGCGATGGATCGGACGAAACTTACCGACCGAGAAGGTGTTTTTTTGCTGTCGGCGGCTGCGAGGAGCTTGGGCCACGACCCTGAGGAGCTGGTCTTGAACCGCGAATCCTCCCGCCGCGACCGAGCAAAGTTCCGTGCTATGGCAGCAGCGGAAATGAAGGCAGCCTTCCATCCTACTGTGCCGCTGACCGTTCACTGGGACGGGAAAATCGTACCAGCGGCTGACGGAGGCCCTGCTGAAGATCGCCTTCCAGTTCTGGTGTCTGGGGAGAACGTCGACAAGCTTCTGGCTGTGCCCAGCCTCCCCGACGGCACCAGCCGCGCCATGGCGGAAGCCGTCCTCTCTGCCCTCGAGGATTGGGACATCAAGGGACGGATCTGTGCCCTCTTTTGACACCACTGCCTCAAACACAGGACTCTCAGGAGGAGCTTGCTATATCATTGAGCAGAAACTCGAGAAGACAGTGCTTCATTTGGCTTGCCGCCACCACATCCACGAACTGGTGTGCGAGAAGGCATTCACGGCGTGCCTCGGTCCCTCTACTGGTCCTGACATCCTCCTGTTCAAACGATTCGCCGCCCAGTAGGACTTCATCGATCAAACCAAAGCGAAGCCCTTCGAGGATGGAACCATGCTGCAGCACCTGAAGGACGCCCGCGACGACCTGCTGATCGAATTCAGCCGCCTCCTCGATGGTCAACATCCACGTGATGACTACAGGGAACTTCTGGAGCTCTCTGTAATTGTGCTGGGCAGTCCGAACAAGCGGGGTGCCCGGTTCGCTCGTCCCGGCGCCTTCCATCGCGCGCGCTGGATGGCAAAAGTCATCTATGCCATCAAACTGTTCCTGTTCCGGGAACAGTTTCAGATGTCGTCAGGCGAAGCGGCTGGAATCCGGCGATTCACCATCTTCACCGTGTCCATCTACGTGACGGCCTGGTACAAAGCGCCGCTCCCAGCAACGGCCCCAGCCGCGGACCTCGCGCTGCTCAAGGCCCTCGTCTATTATCCGGACTCAGCGGTGGCCAAGGCGACGGCGACAGTCTTCGCCAGGCACCTATGGTACTTGAGCGAGCGCCTCATCACCCTGGCCATCTTCGACGAGGGTATCGACTTGGCGACAAAGCGGGAGATGATTAAAGCGATGGAAGAAGAGGAAGGATCGGAGGATCCCCCGCGGCGTATCAATGTGGACCTGTCCACCGCCTCAATCACCAACAATACATTGGCCAAGTTCACAACGACTACATCAAAGGAGTTCTTCAAGGTTCTGGACATCAGCACCGCCTTCCTGCTCAAGGATCCAGAGGAGTGGCGGATGGACCCAGCCTTCATCGCCGCATCCCGCCGAGTCCAGGCCCTTCAAGTTGTCAATGACTTCGCGGAGCGCCGGGTGGCGTTGATGCAGTCTTTCAACCTGGCCCTTACCAAGAGTGAAGACCAAAGGCAGTTCCTCTTACAAGTGGTCGAGAAGCACCGCTGTGACTTCCCAACCACCCGCAAGTCCACCGTGACCTCTGCAAAGTAGGCAACAATGAGAGGGAGATGGGCGCCCATGATACCCCCCCCCTTGAGGGGCTAATACTCGAGTTGAGGGGGACCTAGAGTTGAAAGTATGAAGTCCAGTTATATGTTTTAGGTCAAGATTAGTAGCTTGAACAAACTAGAAGTGATATTTTATTTGCTAGAGGCATAGAACATCATGATCTAAAATTTCTACTTTTCGAGAAAATATACAAACTTTGACCATATTGAGGCAGTTCTAAATATTTTTTATTTCAAAAATATTTTACACACGATATTTTTTGACAAAATGGAACCAGAAACGCGCCCGTCCCGATAAAAATTCAAACTTTCGAAAATAAGTGTCACCCTAATATATATATATATATATATATATATATATATATATATATATATATTTATTATATATTATTGGAAAAAATAAAAATCCCTTAATATGATAATATCTACAAGTCAATATCCTTCTTAATATTTGAATGTTCCCTTATCCTAGAAAGTAACCTGACGATTCATGTGGTGGTGATGAAATGTCTTATTATTATGATAATTATAGAGTGAAACACTAGAGGAGTCGGAGTCGTATATTTAAAATGTGAGGAGTCGGAGTCGGATTTTTAGATTTTTTACAACGTGTGGAGTCGGAGTCGGAAAATTTTGGACTGACTCCACAACCCTGCTCACAACCTGACCTATGTAATACAGCTAGAAGTACTGGATATAGAGCCCATGCAGTGTTTGTTTTCATTATGTAGTATAAGATGTTGTCACATAAGTCTTCTATGCGTTTAGTAGTGTTCCGAGAAGATGTTTTCATCACTTCATAAACAGCAGCTCTTTGATGATGCTGAAGTTTAATTAAATGTCTCTTCAGGTGGGTTTTCAGATTTCTAAACCATCTCTCTTGATTATCTCCTTGTTTGCATACATAGGTTAAATCTTTAACATTGAAGTAACCTTTTATGTTAGAATGTTTGTCTGAAGCACATGCTTTGGGGTCTGTGCAAGCTATGCAATATAATGTAAACATTTTATCATCAGAAGCATCATCAATATCTTCTTGATTATCATCATCTTCATCCTCAACAGCTATATCTACATCAGGCATATTAGTGTCACTATTTGCAATGTTTTCCATTATATCACTTGGTACTGAAAATGAATCATCAGCATGCCCTAGATCCTTCTTTTCCACCAATTTGAATGTAGATTTGATCAAATCATTGTTCAGGATTTCTTGTATTGATTTAAACTTGCTTAAATGGGCTATGGAAATGTCAAATTTGTTGCTTTTTGCTTTATTAGATTTGGATGCAACACTTGAACTTGAAGGCATATTTTGACTCTTCTCTTTATTAACCACAACAGCTTGGTGAGTTTCTTTTGTTAGGCGCAAAATTGCATTCAATGTCTTCTGGATTTGGGAATTTTCAAATTCCTCTAAAGCAGTTTTGTTAGTCTGATGCGCAGATTCCTCACTTACCTTTTGTTTCTTAGGTGGAGGAGAAGCACTTTCTTCAGTCTGTGAAACATCTAGTGAAAAAGTTTCATTTTCTAGATTAGCAGTTGATGAAGTTGGTTCATTTTTCTGAGGTCTAGCACTAGCACATTTTGTGAACAAACTAAATGACTGCTTTGCCATATCTCTTTGCTGCACTTCATCCTGGTATTTCTTTACTGCAATATCTAAGCTGTGGGCCCAAACTCTGGGATGTCTTGTATTGTAACAAATATTTTTTTGGAATTAAAATGTTCCTCCCAGTTTTGCTTCTTTGAATATTTGTTCTTGCATTGACCACAAAAGTAACCCCTTTTAACACCCTCACTTTTCTCTCCAACTTCATCAATATTAGGATCCATTATTGATTATTGACTACCTGAAAAAATACAAAATAAGTAAAAGTTAGTAAATATAGTATGGTAAAAGTGAGTAAAAGTAAGTAAATATAGTACAATGAAAGTAAGTAAAAGTAAGTGCTTTAAACTTAGTAAAAGTAAGGAAGAGTAAGTAAAAGTAAGTTTAAACTTAACTAAACTTTTCAATTCTAGAGTCATGGTGGATTACTTAAAACCGCACAAGTAATTATCTGGCCAATTTATCAAACCTGGCCGAGATCAATGGAACATAGTCCAATCCTGATAATTTTATATTAAAAAAATATACGTTTTAATAAAATTTTAATTATCAAAACATTGAAGCTTAACAAAAAATAAAAATAATTGTTAAATATGGAATTACCAACTAAACTTAAAATAACTAAATTTGTAATTTAAAAAAATTGGTTTGTACAAGAACGTATACGCAAAAAAATTGCATAACGTCTAGCGGATGAACAAAACCCAAACCCAAATTTACTTTTTCTCATGGTCAAATTTACTGGAGCAATGCTCCCAAGATCCCAGGAATCTGGAGTCATGCTGCGGAGAACCCAAGAGTGACAGTTGAGAAGGAGGTAAATTTACCTGGCGTGACAGTTTGGGCAGCCATATCCCCATTAGGGATAATTGGACCCTTTTTCTTTGAGGGATCTGTCATTGCAGAAATTTACCTGGATATGCTGCAAACCTTCTTTTGGCCCAGGGTACAAGATCAGGACTGTTATTTCCAGCAAGATGGAGCTCCACCTCATTATGGACATCATGTTCATCAGTGGCTTGATGAAAACTTTCCCGGAAAGTGGATCGGCTGCCGCGGTCCGATAGAGTGGCCGGCACGCTCCCCAGACCTTACACCTCCAGATTTCTTTCTTTGGGGGCTCATGAAAGACCTTGTTTATCGTGAAAAGCCTCATACCATTCAGGAATTGAAGGCTCAAATCACTGCAAAGTTTGATGAAATTGATATCGAACTCTGCAGGCGTGTGTGCCACTCTGTGCCTGCTCGGCTGCAATTGTGCATCGATCACGAGGGAGGGCACTTTGAAAATTGCAAGTAAAACAGCTTGGTACAATTCTGTAATAATTTTCCCCCAAATAAATGGTTAGATAAACATGTCATTCATTTATTTCTACCTTCTTGTACACTGTAATACAAATGGCAAACAAACAATCAACTGACAGAAATCGGGCACTACTTTTGACTCACCCTGTATATGATGCAAACCCACAAGGAAAAAGAAAAATGATTCCAAGGTATATATATAGGTCAAATGGGTAAAATGTTAGATATCAGGGTAAAACAACAAAAAATATGCCTGTAGAACAGCAAATAATTCTAATGCATTGTTTAACCCTATGTATAGATTAGTGATGTAGCGGATGTCATTTTTTTCACATCCACGGATGCGGATGAGGATGTTTGATTTCAACATCCGCGGATGCGGATGTCTACATTTTCGTTATTTTTTAGGATATATTCGAGATTTGTTGTGTTTAACGTATATAATAAGTTATTATATAGAGAGAGCTGTAGCTATAATGTAGTATAATTGATTAATTGTACAATAATTGCTGTACTTTTCTCTGAACATATAAAATAATATCAAGCATATAACTAATATAGAAATCAATTAGTGAATTCGTCTGCAAATAAATTTGTTATATTTTGTTGAGTTTCAGCCACAATTAGAAACCATAATTGTGTTATCAGGATGCGGGATGTGAACCCAACTCAAATGCACCCCCACCAACCTCTTTCCCCAACCTCCACCCTTATAGAAAGAGATCTTTAATTAGCTTGATAACTATTTATATTAAGTTTAAAGTTTTATTAGGCATATTTATAAATGAGTAATTAAAATAAAGTAAACTAAGATGTTCATCGTTTAATGTTCAAACTTAATTATAGGAAGGTTATGCTTAAGGAACATTAATTTTTCTGCCTTTTCTGCTGCCAGTCTGTTTCTCTTTTCATCATATATTAATCCAGCACTGCTAAATAATCTCTCGCTTGGTACGTTTGTTGGAGGACAGGCTAAATGTTTCCTTGCAAGTTTACTCAAGTATGGATAGATATTCTGCGTATTTTTCCACCAACTAATAGGATTGTCACATGCAGCCAGGCGTTTTTCTTGGTGATAGCTCTCGATCATTTTTACTACATCTTTTGACATCGCGTAGGTCTCGTCATTGCTGCTTGACTCAAGAAACTGAGAGACAGATTCTGTGATAGATTTGCTTGTTGAAGGTGTTGGTTCTGTCACAAACTTTTATTCTTTTGGTGGGTGGCAAAGCGACAGATTCAAGAGATTGAAGCTCTTCAACTGCTTTGCCAAGTGATGATTTAACTCGTTCTAATGTACTAGGTGAAAATAACTTAGCTTTGTAATGTGGATCTAAGTAGGTTGCAAGAGAGTAACTTCATACAAGAACAGCCTCTCGTCTTGTCGCTTGCATCACTTTTGCACACAATGAACTAGTTCTATTAATATAGTAGAATTTGATAATTTCCGCTTATTAATGACATTTTATCTCAACGGTCCACATCCGCACGACATCCGCAGTCCAAAGTGCGGATGCGAGAAAATGTGCAGATGTTCCGCGGATGCGGATGTGACCTACATCACTAGTATAGATGTAATCATACTATCAAATGGGATAGTTCTAAAGCACTTGTTAAAAACACAGATATAATTAAAAGGAATATTTTAGAATGTGCATTTATCCATTTTAAAAATAATTTCAATAACAGTGCAGGAATGTATAAAATTGACAATATCCTGTTAAAATACCTTTTGCCTCAATTTAATTAACTCTTGTAAATCAGATGCAAATCTTTTTATTTTTCCATCCTGTTGTACGTATGTATATATTTGTCATCTCACCTTCTCCCTTCATTCCCTGATGAGTGTACTGTACTTTTGAATACACAAAAGGCCTTGGAATCATTATTATTTTTCCTTGAGTTTGCATCATTAATTCATTTTACATATTTAATTATGAAATTCATCCAATTCATCCCATATATATACACAGGGTGTTTCAGGTCGACCCTAGAAATATGGAAATTACTATGACAAACTTCAAATACCAAATACAAACTACAAATTCCACCAATTTCCATATTTCTAAGGTTAACGTGCGTGTGTGCGTGTGCGTACTGAGGAAAGAAGCAAACTCCAAGACTATAAATTTTGAAGCAATCAGATTGCACATGTCCCAAATAGCGTGGAGAACAGTTTTAGAGAATAAAACAACTGAAGAAATGCTAACAACCTTGGAAGAAAAGACACTGACAACTTTAGAAAAATATGCTCCAAAATCACAGCCAAAAGAGAATGATATTCCACAAAAGAAAGAGTGGAGATGAAGTTAGCCAACTGCGGAGATAATGATAGGAAAGTAATACAAGAAAAACTAGAGGGTATCGATAGGGAAATACAAACCCTGATTAAGGACCATACAGAGAGGGAAGACGAAAAGGCAGAAGAAGCAATAAAGGAAAATCCAAAATACTTCTATAGTAGTTGAAAAGGAAAACAAAAATGTGCATTGCTATTGGGCCCTTAAGGAAGAGAAATAATGAACTAACCAATGATAAAAAAAAATACCTGAAACATTGAGAGCCCAGTATGAATCAGTTTTTAGTACCCCAAAAAGTGACAAAGTGATACCTGACATAGATGCATTCTTTGAAGAAAAATTGCGAGTGTGTGTATAACTGTATAACATACTTTGATTTTACCCCAGAAGATGTAATGAGAGGTATAGGACAAATGAAACCACATTCAGCTTCAGGTCCTGACAATTGGAACGCATTATTGATTAAAAATTGTAAAAATGAAATAGCTACACCTCTATACTGGATATGGAGAAGATCCCTAGACACTGAGGAAATACCGAGCATCTTGAAAAGAGCAAACATTGTCCCTATACCATATATAAAGGAGGGGACAGATCTCAAGCAAAGAACTATAGACCAGTGTCATTGATATCCAACCTTACCAAAGTATTTGAAAGAATAGTTAGAGAGAAAATGTATGACTTCTTGGAGACACTGGAAATATTCAATGAAAATCAGCACAGATTCTGATCTGGTAGATCATGCCTATCACAACTAATAGAACACTACAACAATATCCTAGATGCACTGGAAGGAAATGACAACTACGATGTCATATACACAGATTTTGCTAAAGCTTTTAACAAATGTGATTATGGGATAAAAGCACATAAAATGAAACATATGGGAATAACAGACAAAGTAGGAAAATGGATCTACAACTTCCTCAGAGAATGTCTACAGGTTGTCAAAATTCAAGGCATATCATCAGAATCAGAAGTACGCAGCTCAGTACCACAAGGTACAGTACTGGCCCCACTCCTGTTCATTATCATGCTAACAGACATAGACAGCAACAGTATAGTAACATTATTTGCAGATGATAAAAGATCAGGGACGTAAATGAAGTGGAGGCCTTGCAGAGGGACACAAACTAAATATACAAATGGTCAGAAGACAACATGACATTTAATACCAAGAAATTTCAGCTCTTGAGATATGGTAGAAAAGAGGAACTTAGACTGCATATTATGCTCCAGATACAGGAAATTCAGAGAAGCACAAAAGCGATCAATCTGAGGGTAATAATGACTGATGATGCAAAATTTTGAAACACAAAATCAGATAGTGATAAATAAAGCAAAAAGTAGTGGGATAGGTACTAGGAATGTTCAAAAGAAGGGGCAGGACAGTAATGATTCACCTGCTAAAAGCTGATTATACCAAAACTTGAATACTGCTCAGTTTTGACATCCCCATATAAAAAGGAAGAAACTAATAAACTAGAAGAAACTCAGACATTTCACAGCAAAGATTGATGGCTGCAAAGAACTCAACTACTGGGAAAGACTTCATACTTCAGCTCCCAGGTAGGCTAGTTAGCTTGTCAGTGGAGCCAGCCTCCTTCACCACTTCGCCCTGTCCAGCAGCACTCCATTTCCCCAAGCTCTCCTCCACTTCATCCTTCCATCTCCTTCTCAGTCTCCCCTGCAGTCTTCTGCCATTCCCTCATCTCCACTCCCAGCACCTCCTCACAGTTCTCCCCTCCTCCATTCTCTCCAAGTGGCCAAACCATCTCAATTTAGCAGCATCAATTTTTCTCAAAATTGGCATTACTCCCACATTGGCTCTTCTTTCTTCATTTCTTATCCGATCTCTTCGCGTCTTTCTCAGAATAGTTCTCAGCTGTCTCATTTCTGCCACCTGAATTGTACTTCAATCTGCCATGCACATTTTCCAGTGTTCCGACCCAGAAATCAGTATTGGTGTTAAAACTGTTTCGAAGATTATTTTTTTAGTCCCAAGGGGCATATGTTCCTCTCTCAGTAGCTTGTATAACATTTTGACATTTTTACTAAACTTTGCAATTATTTCAGTTATTTCTTGCACATTACCGCTTTCTTTAGTAAACATACTCCCTAGATATTTAAATTTTTCAACATTTCTTATTTCCTTATCTCCTATTTGAACTCCAAATTCTCCTCCTTCTCTTTGACATATACTTAATATTTCTGTCTTTTCTACATTCATTTCCATTCCCCCCCTTCTTCAAACATTCATTCCAATCAATTAAAGCTTGTTCTACTCTCTCTGTCATCCAGAATGCTATGTTAGCCACATATGCCATTATTCCATTATTCATTTCATGATGTCACTTGAAACTTGCAATGACTGTGTCCATGTAGGCTATAAACAGGAGTGGTGATATAACACTGCCCTGCTTCACTCCTGTTCTAACTTCAAATCACTCATCATTTTTGTGTCCAGTCCTTACTTTGCATTTGCTAACTTGATACAAACTTTTCAAAGCCCTAAGAAGTGTCCCCCTTACCCCATAAATCTCCTCCAAATATCTCCACATTCTTCCTCTGGGCACTGTATCGAATGCTTTTTAAGATCTATGAATATTACAGAGATGTTAGTATTAAATTCCCATGCCTTTTCTATAACAGAACTGAGGCCAAAAATAAGATCTACCATACATCTATCTTTCAATAACCATGCTGTTCCTCTCCCAACCTTGCTTCAATTATTTGCCTTGCTCTTTTTTCTATTATTCTTTCATAAAGTTTTGTTATATGATTAATAAACGATATTCCCCTATAATTCTCACATCTACCTGAGTCACCCTTTCCTTTATATATTGGAACGATGATTGTTTTTCCCCAATCACAGGGGACTTGACCTTCTCTCCAACAGGTTTCGAATTTTTTCTTTCATGGCTTCGCCTCCCTCCTTTATAAGTTCAATCGGAAACTCATCCACTCCTGTTGACTTGCCATTCTTCATTTTATTAACAGCCTCTTCCATTTCTTCTCTGGTAATAATTACCTGTTCTAATAATTCCTGGTATATTCCATCCGCTTCCTCCACTTCTTCTGGATCTCCATTCAATAGATCTTTAAAATAATCTGACCATTGTCTATTAATTGCTCCAGGTTCCACTATCACATTTCCCACTTCATTTTTAATACTGTATAGTTTTTTCGTTTCCTTCCTATAAGAGTTTGCAAGGCTATAAATCAGTTTGTTTCCTTTCTCATCCTCTCTCAACTTTTCTCCCAATTCCCTCATTGCCATTTGTTTTGCCCTTTTCTTCTCCCTCTCAGCTTCATTTCTTGCTTGCACATATTCCTGTCTTGAATCCTGTGTACATTGCCTCAACCACTTCCTATATTTTATAGTTTTCTGTTTTACTGCACCTCTCACTATATCTGTCCACCATGGTGTATGTCTTCTTCTTCCTCCCCTAACCCACTCGGTTCCCAAAATCTACTCCGCAACCCTCTTAGCACAATCTCTGTTTCCCATTCATTGTTTTCCTTCATCTCAGCTATATTTCTTTCATGTTCCTCTCTGAATTTGACTAATGTTCTCATCCTGCAGTTTCTTTGTCTTAATTACCTTCCTCTTCTCCTCTTTCGTTGCTACTATTTTCTGCATTTTCAAATCTATCAGTAATCTGTGGTTGGAGTCTAACATAACCCTAGGTATCACCTTGACGTTTCCAACAATTCTCTTATTGGAGCATATAAAGTAATCTATGATGGATTTTTGGTAAGTTTCCTGTCACTTGGTTCCACCTGTAACTCGTAAACTTATGGGTCTCCTGGTATTTGAAAAATCTTTCATGATCTTTAGTTTGTTCCTTACGCAGAAATCTATTAGTTTTTCTCCTTCTGCATTTCAGTTCTGTTCTCCAAAAGGTCCAATTACCTGCTCCACTCCTTCACTATGCCCCTGTTGTGGTGCATAAATCTGGTAGAGAATATATGTTTTATTCCTAATTCTCAACTTACATTTCATTAGTCTTTCACTCATTAATTCTACAGTCTGTATGTTTGGGGACAATCTCAGTCCAATAATCATTGCCACTCTGTACATCCTCCTCTGACCCTCTTCCACTCCTCTGTACATGAGCACATATCCATCCCCCCAAGTGCCTTCCCAGTTCTCCACCCATATGCCTTGTTTCTGCCATTCCCAAGATGTTGATTTTCCTTTCTCTCATAATGTCCAAAATTTCATCTTCTTTCCCCCTATAAGTCGCTATGTTAATCATTCCGCATCTAATCCTGAGTGTATCCATTTTTTGTGTCCAGTTTCATTTCCTTGTCTGTGATCTATTTATCAATCCTGGTTCTGAGGCTGGTTCTTGAGTTTCTCGAGCAATAAGGTTTTTACACCACCAGCTTGCTAGGCCTGTCATGGCAACCCTCCTCTTTTATCCAGGCTTGGGACCAGCATGGGATTCCAGATGTCATTCCCCATGGCAGAGTTTGGGAAAGTAAGTAAATTAAGGTTGTACTCCCTGGAAAGAAGAAGAGAGGTACACCAGTCTACATATGGAAAATGATAAAAAAACTGGTACCAAACCTCAAACTAAACCCAATTACCATTCAAACAACACTGGAAAATAGGAAAGGCAGGATGTGTGGTAGGCCGGGTCGAAATTTTATATTGAAAAGGTACATATTGTGAGGGGTTTGAACGGAACACAGGAACCCCCTCATAAATTATTTTTGCTGTTTAAAGCCTCCTACCCCTGGCATAATTTTTCACTTTTTGACCTATATTGAAGAATATTCCATTTATACGAGACTTACTCTACATTCATGGTTTTTTGACATAAAACTTTATTAATGAAAATGTTTATTGGCAGACTATAGTCCATATGACAATTATTATTAATACAATGACAGTTCATATACTAAGGATAGAAATATATACAATTGATTAGAAATAATACTGCACTGTCGAAGTTAAGTGGAGCTACACACACAGACAGACATTTTCGTACCAAGAAGTCCATAGCTTAGAGGATAAATGGCAGGACTCATGGATAGCTTGAATGATTGGGTTAGTTGATTTTTTAATTCTTTGCATTAGACTGTGTTGAACACATCTTGTTACCTCCGGGAAGCTCAGGACATTGCAGGTAGCAAACATTTGCGAAGCTGAGCATCTCGGGGGGGTAATTTATGTAAGAGTCTAAAAGACCTGTTGTACAGCAAATTTAGGGTTCTGCCAGAACCTTTTTTATAATTCACCCAGAGTTGCTGTGCGTATATATTACTGCAGAAAGTACGAAAGTGTGTGTCTTTAGCTTCACTTGTACAGAAACCAAAGTTCCTTATGGTCATATTCGCTTTAGCACACAGACTTCGAGGATGTTTTCTTATATCAGAGTCATCACTCAAGGAGCTGGTAATAGTTTGACCCAAATACTTAAACTCTTGTACTTCCTCAATTACTTCACCACTCATTTTAAACCTTATATCAGCTGGCTGATTACAGCTTTTAGGATGAAATTGCATAACCTTAGTTTTTGTAACATTAAAAAGAAAATCATGTTTCTGCAAATATACTTCGCAGACTTTTAGTAGCTGATCCAGACCTTTAACAGAGGGACTTATTAACACCATATCATCG
The DNA here is from genome assembly GCA_023014485.1 of Bathynomus jamesi. Taxonomy (NCBI): domain Eukaryota; kingdom Metazoa; phylum Arthropoda; class Malacostraca; order Isopoda; family Cirolanidae; genus Bathynomus; species Bathynomus jamesi. The sequence goes on along the minus strand of JAJOZX010001025.1, from coordinate 345,826 downwards.
GCATAAACTAAGTTATTAATGTATAATATTTTATTTAATAATGTACAGTATTAGGAAAATTAATTAAGTACAACAATATATTCAGAAGAAAAAATTAGAGGCATAATAGATGTGCTAAAATTCAATTCACTTTTTCATTGTTCCTTATTATATCAAAAGGGAAGAAATTTTCAATATCATTAGGAAATTTTATTTCATGTTTCTTACTCATTCCATTGGGCCTTCCATTCAAACTTGGGCAGTTTTTGCCTCTGTTCTAATGAGTTTAAGATGAACTTTTGATGGTTGTCATATTGTATTCTTTCCTGACATGCCTTTGTTACTAGGTTCACTGCCCTTTCCACACTTTGGCTGTGGCATGGAAAAGAAGCTATCTCCAGTGGCTTACATCGAGCCTGTAGTAGCTCATCATCACTAAAATTATTTAGCAGTGGTGGAGTAGTAATGATCTCTTTTTGCCAATTGATCATCTCGGTGTAGTCAGTAGATTGGAAATTGAGGGTTCAAGACAACTCAAAGTTTCTGGTACCTGAAAATCCTGTTCTTGAAAGGATGATTTTCTGAATAGCTTGCTCCTTAATTTCTAGTCTCTTGTCAGTTACCATTGATACAAGTATATTTTCTGGGTGGGCAAAGTAGGCATTATTCTTTAATACTGGTTCTATGATTGATCTATGTTGTTCATCTAAATTTTGAAGCAAGCGCATTAAATGCCAAAAGTTATATGCACCATCATTTGCATTAGGATGAGATTTTATCCAAAACCACCCTGGAGCATAGAATTGCATAATCTTGACTATATCTTTAAGGTTTTTATAAGGATTTGGCATTGAGATATATAATTGAAGGACCCTGTTGGCTAGAGTTAGCCAGCGAGCATGGTGAAGGGTACCTGGGGATCGAGTGGGCAGATCTTGAGAAGTATCTCCAGTTTGCACTGCCAGACACATATCATAGAGATATCTTTGATCACTGCTTAGCTCCTTCACAACATTTGCTGGAATTTCTTTAATGTTTCCCTTTACGCGAGAATATTTGACTACCTCCAATTTTGTTAAATCTGTTTTCAGTTTATTCCTAATTGAACCCACAAAAGTATTTGGACCTGTTGTTTTACCATCAATGGCTTTGTAGATGTGCATAAAAGGCAGCTCATTCAAATGCAAGAGGCACACCAACCATTGCACTGGTCTGTTAAGATGAATTTCAACCAGTTTTATGGCTCCACCAATTTTTCCTGTATTTACAGGAATACCATCACACAGTAAAGCTTTGATAGCAGTTCCATTATCTGGTGTGACATGGTCTACATAGATGCTTCCAGGTTCTTTCACAATAACATAGTGTTGTTCTTCTATCTTTCCACTTGTAGTTAATGCGTTATCTTTCCTTCCATCAAATCCAAGGCACTCCCCATCTTCAGATTTTTGGATTTAGACCTAAAAGTATTTGTTTCACCCATGCAATTTCTTTCTCTTTCTAATTTCTTTCTGTCAAGCATGTTGGTATGGTTAAAGATCCCCATATCTTTTAAAGCTGCATTGACTATTGCAGCTGCAGCTCTACAACTTACACGATAATGATCTGCTGTTAATGCTTGGTTTTTATAGGAATGCCTGTTCTGAATATTCTCAGTCAATTCTAAATCAGCCTCATAATCTACATCCATGTCTTCTTCAGTATTTTCTATAAATTCCGATGGTAAAACATTGGTGGCTTCAGTCATTTCTTCTTGTGCTTTTAGTTGACAGTGTTGTGCACATAGGAATAACACAATTATGACATGCCTCTTCTCTAGGCTTTATTCAGCACAAAACTATGTACAAAACAAATAACCATATCCTAGAACAGAAAGTAAAAACAGTTATAGAACAAATCAATTAGAAAATGTCAGACATAGCACAAACATGCAGTTACAAAGACAGTGAAGAGACACTATCATGACAGACTGTTTTGTGCTTTTTAGGCTCTTGCTAAAGAGCTTTTCTTTGTTGAACTAGCTGTGTGATCAATTGGTCCTTAACTGATTTTTTCTTTGTTTTTGACCCACAAAAGACTCCTACTCTGCCATTGGTATTTTATCCTTACACCTGCAAGATTTCCTATCAATTCCTTTATCCTAGGATACTTATAGCTGCGGATAGTAAACATAATCCAAAAAAGTGTTTTGAATACATCAATAATCATAAGCCAATAAAAGATAACATAGGCCCTCTAGTGGATGTTAACAGCGCTTTGGCTTCTGATGCTCAGGCGATGGCAGGTATTCTCAATAACTTTTTTGCAACAGTTTTTACCATAGAAGACGTAAATAATGTTCCCAATATGGATGATATCATTCCATTTAGTAGCGAGACTATTTTGGATGAAATAACTGTTTACGAGGGTGAGATTGCGCATTATATTGATAGGCTAAAAGTTAGCAAGGCTCCAGGCCCTGACGCTTTTTATCCCAGCCATTTGAAAGATTTGAAAAATGTTATTGTAGGCCCCTTAACAAAGATTTTTAATCAGTCACTCAAAATGGGGATTATTCCTGAAGACTTCAAATTAGCTAACGTCACGCCCATTTTTAAAAAAGGCGACTGCACAGTAGCTAGCAATTATAGGTCCATTAGCTTAATGTCAATTGTCGGTAAAATTTTGGAATCTGTAGTTAGGGATTGTATCATTGATCACTTAGAAAGTCGAGATTTGATTAATAGTAGTCAGCATGGGTTTTGATGCTATAGATCATTTTTAAATAATTTGTTAGAATTTTATAATGAAATAGTGCACGAATACAATAAGCATAGAGCAGCTGACATTATTTATTTAGATTATAAAAAGGCATTCGATAAAGTTACGCATAGAAGATTAATTGCGAAGGTTAAAGCACACAGTATACGCAGTCAGGTAGCTAACTGGTTAGAGGAATGGCTTCGTGCTAGGAGACAGAGCCCAGTCATTGTTAATGGTAGTGAATCGGGGTGGTTGGATGTAGGTAGCAGTGTCCCACAGGGGCTCAGTGTTAGGCCCAGTGCTATTCGTAATTTACATTAATGACATAGATGTAGGATTGACTAGTAACGTGTCAAAATTCGTAGATACTAAAATAGGCAGTAAGGTTGTTAACAAGGATGATAGAAATAGGCTCCAAGATGATGTAAATAGGACTATGGAGTGGACAGATAAGTGGCAGATGCAATTTAACGTAGACAAATATAAAGTTTTGCATATAGGTTCTCATAACAATAATTACATGTACATGATGGATGATAGAAAGTTAGCAAGCATTGATGAGGAAGTAGATTTAGGTGTACACGTATCTAAGGATTTAAAAGTTAGGAACCAGTGCCTGGAGTCTTGCGCAAAAGCTAATAGAATGTTAGGCTTCACAGCGCGTAATTTTGGACTTAAATCAAAGGATATTATATTGCCCCTTTACAAGTTCCTTATCAGGCCTCATTTAGAATATGCCATTCAATTTTGGTGCCTGTATTTGCGTGGATATTGATAGGTTAGAAAGGGTTCAGCATCGTGCCACAAAACTAATTCCATAACAAGCCTTATGAAGATAGGATTAAAGAGTTGGACTTGCATTCACCCGAAACTAGGCGATTAAGGGGGGAAGCTTATTGAAGTTTTCAAAATTGTTAATAACATCGATAACAAATTTTGACAAACTGTTCACTTTTGATAATAGCAATACTCGTAATAACATATTTAAGTCGTGTGGCAGACATTTCATTACTAATATTGCTAAAAACTTCTTTACATTTAAAGTAATTGATAAATGGAATAATCTTCCCATATCCATCGTGAACTCTACCAGCGTTAAATGTGTTTAAAAACCATCTAGATAGACATTGTAAAAATATTAACGGTTTAAAATAAAAAACAATTGGCAACAGGAGCTCTGGGGGTGGTAATCGGGGAATGGTCTGTTGACGTCTAATGCCAGCTTGTGATATGCCAGCAAAAAAAAAATAATAATAATAGACTAACACGAACTTAGTTGTAGCTTGTTGAGTAAATTAACCCACTTTTTGTTATTCTTTATACTTATTTTTCTTCTCTCTTTATTGCATGACTGTAGTTTGTTGCATGTTTGCATGGTATGATAGTGTTTGAGTTAAGAATGTGTTGTAATGCGTTCTTATTTTACTTCTTTTCGTCTTTCATACCTTTCCAGCCTAGTGGGCTACATCCTCTACCTCCCTATGGAGTGGAGGATCGGTCTGCAACAGTTGGAAGAATGTGTTGCATGGTTTGTAAGCATTCTTATTTTACTTCTTTTCATCTTCTGCCAGCAGAGTGGGCTCTCTACCTCCCTATGGAGTGGAGGACCGTTCTGCAATCTTTCCTATTCTCTCCGACTATTTTTCTGACTTGTCAGCAGTGGCCAGTGGATGATGGAGTGTCTTTTTTCTCTTTTTCTGAATGAATGTTAACCCACGAGTGATAGGTGTTGCACTGTTGCTACTTAACCCCTTGTTCTCTTCTCTTAACCCCCTACTCTTTCCTTTCTCTCGGGCTAACCTTAGAGTGGATCTTAGGGTCTTTGTTAGCCTTAGCTTCTGTAAATCAAACATTTCATCATACTGAGCTCCTTTTAAGGCAAACTTTCATTTCTTTGATGTAATGGCACCTTGTTCAATTTTGAGGCTTCTTCTATTGGTTGACTGAAAAGAAAATTTCACCCAAATGTCTTCAATATCTTTTACAACAACCCTGTAATAATCATTAGCAGTTGCTGATCCTTTTGATTTAGCTTCTTCATGATGGCGCACAAAAAGGTAGTGTCTCACAACATCTGCTTTTGAAGGAGTCATGGCTGCTGGGAATTCCATAGGATATCCAAAGGCTGCATTCAAGGACTTGCTTCTAGTAGTCATATAGTTTATATTCAGAAGTAAAATCAAATATGTTATTTATAATAATTCAAATTATAATTAAGGGTCATTCCATCTCAGTTCAACGGTGAAAAAAATGTGACCATCACCAATTTTTTTTAAAATTGGCACACTTATAGATCTTTGAGAAAAACAGAATGACACTTGTTTCAACACTCTAGGTCACAGTGGTGGGCACCATTAACCAAAAAGTTAACTTCGATAATGATAATCCGTTAACCCTAATTTTTAACTCCAATAACGATAATCCAATAATTTTACTACAAAGTTAACGGAAGTTAATGATAATCCATTAACGATAATTATTTCTTTACTAACATTTTTAAAAAATCAAGGAAAAAAGCTTTGAAACCCATAGAAAATGTTTATTTATGCAAAATCCAACAATAAATAGGTATTTAACTATTTTTATCAAGTTTTGCAACTTTTTTGCTTAACTTTTTTTTTATTTTTAATAAAAAATGTACTGATTACATGTTTTGAAACCCTTGTAACCACTAACCATTAACTAAATTTTAATTTACCAGAGAATTATTATGGCGGGAACTGAAAGGTAAAATTAAATTTTAGGCACATTTATTAAAGACTGACACAATGTGCTGGTTGCCCTTCAGAAAGACCAACTTCTCAAAGTTAGGCCCAACTGCCAGTCTTGACCTCTTGGGCCTCAGGATGTCCTTGCCGAGAGAGAAGAGCCGTTCCACTGCAGCAGAGGACGGAATTGGCAGACTGAAGTTATGGCGGTTTGAATTCATTTGTGGATCGGTGATCTTCCGTGAATGACTCCTCACAGTTAACGTGTTAATGGACTTTAACGGACTAAATATCGAGTTATCGGAAGTTAACTGGTCCAATAACGATAAATGGAAATTAACTTCCGTTAATAGTCCATTAAAAAAAGTTAGCCGTTAAATTAACTGTTATCGGATTAATGCTTTAGTGCCCAACACTGCTAGGTTATATGGTTCTGGAGATATGGCCCTTCAAATTTTGTAAAAAAAGGTCATACCCTATTTCAATATGAAATATCTTGGCTCCTATTGCACTTACAGAGACCATTTAAACACTATTTTAAAGCTTTTAAGCAGAGATCTACAACTTTGTTTCTATTTATATTTTACCTCAATGGTCAAAAAAAAAGTTCATCTTATTTTTTACCTTTGACCTTGTGTAGGTCATTTGATGTCACAACCGATTTTTTTCTCCTTTCACCCAATTTTGGGTACACATGTCTACCTTAACCTAAAACAAGATTTTTAGTGTTGATTAAGTTAGTATAGTTGCTATAGCCATTTATTTCAGTGGACCATACCCACCTCCATTTTGACCAAGTACCTTTTTCCACCAAACTTTGGAGCATGACTCCAGATTCCTGGGATCTTGGGAGCATTGCTCCAGTAAATTTGACCATGAGAAAAAGTAAATTTGGGTTTGGGTTTTGTTCATCCGCTAGACGTTATGCAATTTTTTTGCGTATACGTTCTTGTACAAACCAATTTTTTTAAATTACAAATTTAGTTATTTTAAGTTTAGTTGGTAATTCCATATTTAACAATTATTTTTATTTTTTGTTAAGCTTCAATGTTTTGATAATTAAAATTTTATTAAAATGTATATTTTTTTAATATAAAATTATCAGGATTGGACTATGTTCCATTGATCTCGGCCAGGTTTGATAAATTGGCCAGATAATTACTTGTGCGGTTTTAAGTAATCCACCATGACTCTAGAATTGAAAAGTTTAGTTAAGTTTAAACTTACTTTAACTTACCTACTTTTACTTACTCTTCCTTACTTTTACTAAGTTTAAAGCACTTACTTTTACTTACTTTCATTGTACTATATTTACTTACTTTTACTCACTTTTACCATACTATATTTACTAACTTTTACTTATTTTGTATTTTTTCAGGTAGTCAATAATCAATAATAGATCCTAATATTGATGAAGTTGGAGAGAAAAGTGAGGGTGTTAAAAGGGGTTACTTTTGTGGTCAATGCAAGAACAAATATTCAAAGAAGCAAAACTGGGAGGAACATTTTAATTCAAAAAAAATATTTGTTACAATACAAGAGGTCCCAGAGTTTGGGCCCACAGCTTAGATATTGCAGTAAAGAAATACCAGGATGAAGTGCAGCAGAGAGATACAGCAAAGCAGTCATTTAGTTTGTTCACAAAATGTGCTAGTGCTAGACCTCAGAAAAATGAACCAACTTCATCAACTGCTAATCTAGAAAATGAAACTTTTTCACTAGATGTTTCACAGACTGAAGAAAGTGCTTCTCCTCCACCTAAGAAACAAAAGGTAAGTGAGGAATCTGCGCATCAGACTAACAAAACTGCTTTAGAGGAATTTGAAAATTCCTAAATCCAGAAGACATTGAATGCAATTTTGCGCCTAACAAAAGAAACTCACCAAGCTGTTGTGGTTAATAAAGAGAAGTCAAAATATGCCTTCAAGTTCAAGTGTTGCATCCAAATCTAATAAAGCAAAAAGCAACAAATTTGACATTTCCATAGCCCATTTAAACAAGTGTAAATCAATACAAGAAATCCTGAACAATGATTTGATCAAATCTACATTCAAATTGGTGGAAAAGAAGGATCTAGGGCATGCTGATGATTCATTTTCAGTACCAAGTGATATAATGGAAAACATTGCAAATAGTGGCACTAATATGCCTGATGTAGATATAGCTGTTGAGGATGAAGATGATGATAATCAAGAAGATATTGATGATGCTTCTGATAAATAAATAAACTTAAGGTGAGTTATAAACTGTACATTATTGTATTATTATGTTTAGCTAAAACAATTTGTAATTGGTATGTCGTCAATTCAAGAGTTTACTATCATTAACCTATCTAGTGGTGTAAGGGGAAAAAAAGTAAATTCAGAGCTGTGCTCCAGTAAATTTTTTCAAATCTGGAGTCATGCTTTGGAGCACCATATGTATCTTTAGAACTGTTTGAGCTAGTGTTGAGAAAAATACCATTAGATTTTTCTTACTGAGATATATAATGTCTGCTAATTTTAAAAAAAATCAGTAATTATCTAACCTAACCTAACCCAGTTATTTGGTTGAATAAGTATCTGGCCCTATTATAAATTTTTCTTTTTTTTGTATATTTCAGAGAATTATATAATAGGTAATTTAAATTACATAATTAATTCATTTATATGGACATTCAAAAGAGTGAAGAACTTTGAACTTGCTATCCTGTTTAAAGGTAAAGCTATGTACGTATATAAGTACCTTATACAGTACTAGGCTATAGGTACTACCCTATATAATAAGTTCAGTTTTAAGAGTTAGACGAGTTTTAATAGAATTACTGTACTTAACTTTGTGTATTCATTCATTGTGTACAACAGTATGTACCCATGTGAAAATAAGCTTATTTAAACCTTGGAGCAAGGATTTTTTTGGCACCTGTATTTATTCCAATCTGTAAATCAAACTGCACATTTTTTCTTGTTGTAGACCTCTGAAACAAGATCAGTGAGTCCCAAATTTTATTTGTGCCATCTAAGCAAAAATAGCTTTTAACAGGGTTGGATACAATGAATAATTATAATTGTATTTTTAATTAATTGATCCTAATTTCCATTAATTGTAATTGTAAATGATTCAAAATAAAATAAAAATAAAGGTAATTGTAATTGATTTGAGCTATAACTGATGTAATTGATCAATTAATGTCAAATGTTAAAAATTATACCCCTAGATCTGGCAGTCATACATCATCCAATGAAAATAAACCTTTGATAGTTTATTTAGTTATACTTAGATATAGATATATATTTAGATATATAGAATAGATAGTTATATTTGTGTAATTGTAATTGATTCAGACAAAATTAATTGTAATTGATCTTGAAATTGTGAAGTACAATACTAACTAATTAATTTGAAGAAAAATAAAAAAAATTGTAATTGTTTCCATTTTGTGTAATTGAACCCAACCCTGGGCTTTTAAGCTACATATGTTTTTTTTTTCGTTTTATGATAGATAAACATGGATTTCAGCAGTTTGAATATGGGCAGGTTCTGTTGTGACCCATTTAAAAAACTCAAAGGAAAAGTGAAAAAAGGCATTCATGCATTGACTAAAAATTTGATTGATCAAAATCCTGAACTGAAACTAACAAATAATCATAAGGCATGTGCAACCTGTCGAAATATACTAGCAAATCATCCATCCCCAATGCCTGAATGTGAACCACTTGAAAAATCACCGTCCACCTCATCAAGTGCCCCATCTGAGCTAGAAACTGTTGGAGATGTAGTTGAAATGCAGTATGAGCTTAGTAAATTCAATGCTTCATTGGCCACACTTGATGAGACCCCAATAAAACCATGTAAACTCGCTGACAGCGCTGGTTACACAAAGAGAAAGTTGAGGAAAGTAGAGAGAGTTGTGAAAAGAAAGCTTGAACTTGCAACTAAACAACCAATTTCATGCAGTGACTCAGATGATACAGAACTGGAGATTCTTCAACAACTAAGAGAGAAATTTAATCAAGTGACAAGTCGAAGTGAAAAACTGACAATTCTTACTATCCTACCAAAAAGATGGACACAAGTAAAGATCAGAGAAGAATTTAAGTGCTCAGATTACATGGCTAGGCAAGCAGAGAGTTTGGTGAGGGAGAAGGGAGTGCTTTCAACTCCTAATCCCAGCTAGACAAGAATCGGTTCTTATAACTCAATTGGTAAAAATAAAGGAATAGGTTATTTTAATATACATATTTAAAGGCAAATTGTCTTAAAAATAGCAGACATTATAGATCTCCGTGAGACAAATCTAATGGTACTTTTCTCAACACTCTAGCTCAAACAGTTCCAAAGAAATGGCACTCCAAAGTTTGGTAGAAAAAGGTACTTGGTCAAAATGGAGGTAGGTATGGTCCACTGAAATGGCTGTAGCGACTATACTACTAACTTAACACTAAAAATCTTGTTTTAGGTTAAGGTAGACATGTGCACTCAAAATTGGGTGAAAGGAGAAAAAAATTGGTTATGACATCAAATAACCTACACAAGATCAAAGATAAACAACTTTTTTTTTACCACCGAGGTAAAATATGAATAGAAACAAAGTTGTAGATCTGCTTAAAAGCTTTAAAATTGTGTTTAAATCTCTCTAAGTGCAACAGGAACTGAGATATTTCATGTTGAAATATGGTATGACCTTGGAAATTGACCTTTCTTTACAAAATTCAAATGGCATATCTCCGGAACCATATGACCTAGAGCAGTGGTGCACAAACTTTTTTGATGTGAGGGCCAAGCGAAGAAAATAACTAAATGTAGTAGCCTACTTACTTTCCATCTAAGTCATAAATTGGGTCACTTTTATATTCTAACTTTTTCATTGAATTGAAAAGACCCGTGGGGCCACTGAAAAGACCCGTGGGGAACACATTTGGCCGGCAGGCCAGGGTTTGTGCATCACTGACCTAGAGTGTTAAAACAAGTGCCATTCTGTTTTTCTCACCAAGATCTATAAGTATGCCAATTTTCAAAAAAATCGGTGATGGTCACGTTTTTTGACCCAAAATTCCATTGAACTGACATGGAATGACCCTTAAAGCAAATGCAAATTATTTCTATTTATCTGAAACAAAAATATCAAGCACTAAACAAAACTTATCATGTACATATAACAACATTAAACATATGCAAATATGAAGGTAAAAAAGGGAGGAGGGGCATGTGTTAGGGGTAGTAGGGCAGCACATGCTTGATTTTTTAATATTTTGTTAAGTGATAAAAAACCCTTCTCACATAGTATACTTTTTAAGAAATAACATTTTTTCCCATTTAAATATATAATATGCAAATATGAGAGTAAAAAAAGGGGGGGGGGGGGGGGTATGTGCTATGGGTAGCATATGCTTGATATTTTAATATTTTGTTATGATGATAAACTGAAACTTCTCACATAATATACTTTTTAAGAAATTAAAAAATTTCCCATTTTTGACCCAAACTAATGTGTAGTGTTCCCAAATTAAAAGCCTGACAAGGGACCTCCTCAATACTGAAGGAAAATCGCTTGGTTGTCAGGGGGTCAAGGCTTTTTAACCAGCATTCTAAGGACCTCAGAAACATTACAGAGTCAAAGTTGAAGTCTTTCATGAGAAGACTAGATGCCTGGCTCAGGATGGTACCAGATGAGCTGGGTGTACCTGGCTATCTACAGTGGAGAGCGCAAGAAAGCAACTTGCTCCTCCACCAGGCCAGACCTAGAGGCAGTGCCACCAGCTTGACCTTCATGTAAAGAGAGACCAATGCACAGAACAGCAATGAGATTAATGAGGTGGTGTAGTGATTAGTGTCACTGACTACGAATCCATTCGCCCTGGGTTCAAGACCCAATGGCAGCTGGCATGCAGCAAAACCCAGCTGTTCATCTTTCCACACAATAAAGAAAATGGTTGGTAGATAAATGGGTACCCTAGGTAGCCTAGTGGTTAGAGAGGCTGAGCTGCTGATGGGGTGCATTTCGGATTCCACATTAAACTGTAGGTCTAAGGTAGAGTGAAAAGCTTTACCTTCGTCAAAATGAACAATTCGAGCAGAAGCTAGCCAAGGATTTTTAATGCGTCTATTTCTGAGGGGTGCGTACCAGATAATTTCAAGTTAGCAAACATAACACCTATCTTTAAGAAAGGCGATAAAGGTGCGGCAGGAAATTATAGGCCAATCAGTTTAACGTCTGTTGTAGGTAAGCTACTGGAATCAATAATTAGGGATCGTATAGTCGAACACTTAGAAGTGCATAATCTGGTTAGAAATACACAGCATGGTTTTAGGCAAAACAAATCTTGCTTAACTAATCTTTTAGAATTTTTCCAAAGCGTGGTTAATGTTTACGATAGACATCGGGTGGTTGATGTAGTGTATTTAGATTTTCAAAAAGCGTTTGACACCGTGCCGCACAAAAGACTGATTGAAAAAACTAAGGCTCATGGAATCAGGGGTGTAGTAATAAATTGGCTAGAAGAATGGTTGCGAGGCAGGAAACAGAGGGTGGTTGTTGATGGAGCTGAGTCGTGTTGGGCTAATGTAGCGAGTGGCATTCCTCAGGGTTCTGTATTGGGCCCCTTGCTTTTTCTTATATATATTAACGATTTAGATGTCGGCCTAGTCAGTACAGTTTCAAAGTTTGCGGATGACACGAAGCTGGGTGGTAGGGCGATTAATGACGAAGATAGAGGTAAAATTCAGGAAGATCTGAATAAAATCATTGATTGGTCAGTCACATGGCAAATGAGATTTAACGTGGATAAGTGCAAAATTATGCATATAGGTTCGCATAATGGTAATTTTGCGTATAGTATGTCAGGGAAAGATTTAACAAGCGTAGAGCAGGAAAAAGATTTAGGAGTTATAGTCACTGGTGATTTAAAAGTAGCGAAACAAAGTACAGCGGCGGTCAATAAGGCGAACAAAGTGAGAGGTTTTATAGCTCGAAATTTTGAGTACAAATCGCGCGATATTATAGTTCCTCTTTATAAATCATTAGTTAGACCCCATTTGGAGTACGCGGTCCAATTTTGGAATCCACATATGCGCAAAGATATAGACAAAATCGAGAGAGTTCAAAGACGAGCAACTAAGATGATTCCGTCTCTTAGGTCAAAGTCGTACGAGGATAGGCTTAAAGAGTTAAAATTGACTACACTCGAGACTAGGAGGTTAAGGGGTGATCTAATCCAGGTTTTCAAAATTATGAATGGGTTTGATAACGTAGATAGAGATAGCTTTTTCGAAATATCTCAATATAATAGGACTAGAAATAACGGGTGTAAGTTGACAAGTAGAAGGTTCGAGACAGCAGTTGCGAAAACCTTTTTTACGCATAGAATAGTAAATAGCTGGAATAGTTTGCCGGTAGAAGTAATTAGTAGCACGTCTATAAACATGTTTAAGAATCGATTGGACGCGCATGTTGATAGAAAGGGTATAGTTTAAGGTAGTAAAATTAAGGCTTTGTGGGGATAGATCCCACAGCTCAACACAAGTGTTGTGAGATATAGGGAGGCATCTTGGGTTAGGGGATACTCTCTGTCCTTACACACCCCATTTAGAGAGATTCCTCTGCCAAGCGGTGCCCCCCATAGTACTGTGAGGTATTGAAAAACTCATGATCTTCACTTGCCTCACAAACACCTTTAAATGGGAGACCCATAATGGGTGCACACACATTTCTACATTACTGTACAGTCTTTACAGCCACACCTACACTTTTCCTCGTAAGTGTATATATTGTAATGTATATGGTTGTAAATTTGACTTGGTCCGCAATCGATATGAACCGTGACTTGATGGATACCGTAATGAAATTGACTGGATTCTTTGGATCTGATATATTTGCATGTCCGTTATAAATAGATATAGAATGTAACATATTTGTGGATAGTAGTCTATTATGACTTGCTCCTCTGGACCGAGAGATTCTATCTTTAGTTTTAAACCGATAATTAATTATTTTTAAATTGATAATTATTTAGTTTCGTAAAAATTGGTCATTGCCAATTTGCCGGCAGTTTTTGAATAAGTTTATGTTCTTGTGGTTCGGAACCCACGTAAAATTGTAGGTCCCCTCCGCCACCACGGAGGACATACACAATACACGATTACGAACACAGTTAAGTAGACCAGCCATGAGTGGATCCTAGGGTCTTTGTTGGTCTGAAACATTATAACATTATATATAATATATATATATATATATATCAGGGGCGGCTTCTTAATGAATGCAAGGCATGCACTGCATGCGTAAATAATATACTCAATGAATTTAAAATTATTATTTGTTAAAAAAATAAAGTTAAAATTATTATTAATATTATTAATATAATATTGGTTCTATCCTCGGTTACTACATAACTCATAAGAATACCATAAAAGACAAAATACAGCTTATCTAATATGTACTACACTGTAATGCATGTGACTACATGCGTAAGTAAAATTACCACGAGCTGCCACTGATATATATATATATATCAGATAGCTAGTAAACTCAAAATTTGCTAAAATTTATACTCAATCAGATGAAAATACATCTAATGCCTATAACATTGCTTTATTATTGATTTTGATGAGTATATTATTAATATTTTATTCTGGTGCAGTCCGATGAGATCCAGTATGGTCTGGTGTGGTAATTAGACAGACCTGTTATGAGATGCAAGGAAACTGGTTAAAGGATGTTAGATAAGAAATAGATCTTTGCATTATAGTTAGTAGTGAGCTAAAATTTTCTAAGCAGTGCTTAAAAACTAGAAATAAAGCAAATATAATATTAAGTATTATTTAGAGAAATGTTAGTTACACGAGTGAGGAAGTGATCTGTAAATTATATAATTCTTATGTTAGGCCTCACTTAGAATACTGCATTCAAGCTTGGTTCCCTCAACTTAAGACATGATATTGATATGGGATCTTCTCAGTTTGACAGCCTGTAATATATTTTTTAACATTACTTGTTTTTTATTGTCCAGTTTTAATCAAGGATTTCAAAAATTACATTCATGTTTTAGAGAAACAAATAGTGAGGCAGTTATACATTTTAGTTTAGAGAATATCATATATGCTTTAAGATTCCAAAATCCCTGAAAGTTTTAGGTCAACTGTACGCTCATGACAATTGGTTAGGTTAAGTCATGATATTTTCATTTGTTTTGACAGTAAACTAACGAAAATATCATGACTTCACCTAACCAATTGCCAAGCGCATACAGTTGACCTAACTGGGCATTCTGTTAACCTAACCAGTTGGTAGTCTAGAATTTGATGGTCCTGTAGGTATGACTCATTTTTTCCACTGGCCATCAAACCAAAAAGATTCTAATACAGTTTAAAAATATATACAGTATTTTAAATTTGTTAAATTGCATATAACTGTCTCACTATTTGTTTCTTCCAAAACATGAATGTTATTTTTGAAATCCTCAATTAAAACTGGACAATAAAAAACAAGTAATGTTAAAAAATATGGTATTTCTCTACTATTACACTGGTCTCTGGTAGAAAGTTTTAAAAGCTGGTTTTCAATGTGCTGAATTAAAAAATGATACTCATTTCCATCACAAATGATTTGTTAAAGGGTTATAGGTTAGGTTAGGTTGTGTTAGGTTAGGTTAGATTTGCTTAGGTTGTTTTAGGCAATTTTGAAGGTGAAATTTATGTTTTTCCTATGGTTTTTTATGCACTTTGTACTAATCTGACTTTCAAAATCTTTGGAAACCACTCATTTTTGTGATTCTCCCCACCCAAAAACTCCCAGTTCCCACTGGGGGTCCCCCAGGTTAAAAAGGGTAAAAAAGGGGTAAAAACAGGTAGAAAGTTTTAAAAGCTTTAAGCTTCACTAACTCTTTAACAAATCACTTGCGATGGAAATGAGTATCATTTTTTAATTCAGCACATTGAAAAATATTAAAAACCAGCTTTTAAAACTTTCTACCGGAGACTGGTGTAATAGCAAATATTTACCAAAAATATTACAGGCTATCAAACCAAAAAGATCCTTGATATGCTTGAAAGTATGCAACTTAGGGCAACCAAGCTTATACCTCACCTAAGAAGATTGGAATACAGGGATAGATTAAAGGAACTACATATGTTTAGTTTTGAGACATTGTATGAGGGGAGATATGATAGATGTTCAAAATGTTTTCAGGTTTGGACAATTTAAATGGAAGTAACTTTTTCTCATTAGAGGTTGATGGAAGAACTGGAGCATATTAAGAAAATGTGAAAACAGACTTGACTGATCTATGAAAATACTTTTTCAGTCATAAAGTAGTATATTTATGGGTATTAGTTACTTTTCAGCCCAGAATGTTTCCCAACAATTTTGAGGGGTTCTACATTAATGTCTCAACAGGTACAAAATATTTATCAATAACATTTCCGTCGCAAATATTTAGTTTACGAGAAAGTTATTTTGTTGAAAAAAAAATTTTTTTGAAGGGGCATTCTATTACTGCCATAACAGGTGGCAGCAGCATCTAGCGACGAACTATGTAAACATTTTTGAGGTATCCAATCACAGGCCTCTATTTCGTCACGTGACCTAATCCAGCAAATCACTGACCAATCTACTTCCTTATTCATCTCCTGTTTTCAGTTCAAATTCAGAATAGACATGGCTATCCAGTGTGGGTAACCAGTACCCTCCCATTCCAGCACGCATTTTCACACTTTGTTTTGAAAATAACGAAGAAAGCCTCGATTTTCTTCACTGGCATGGTGTTCTACCTTTAAATGTAGTGTGTCCAATTTGTATAATTTAGGTCTCGGGGATACGGGGCGGAGCCCCCATAAAGATCACACATCACAAATTGATCAGTATAGGGTTTTATTTTTTATTTTTGAATTTCTAATGCTAAAATGCCGATCAATATCAGTCAATTTGTCATGCGTGATCTTTACGGGGGCTCTGCCCCTGTACCCCCAAGACCTAAATTATACAAATGATAATGTAATAACATTCATATTAGGTTAGGTTAGGTACTTTTAGGTTAGTTAGGTTACGTTAGTGGTTAGGTTTTCCATGAAACCTAGGTTTTTCTCATAGTTTTTGATGTGTTTCATGACATTCTTACCTTCATTTTCGTTGGAAATAACAAGTTTTTCACCCCCAAAAAAATAATTCCCCACAGGTTCCCCAATATTGATGGGGTAAGGGATGGGGTATATCTTAACAACTGGTCATTTCCGACAGAAATGAAGGTCAGATTCGCATGAATCACATCAAAATCCATGAGAAAAACCTAGGTTTCATAGGAAATAACAGTCTGGGCTGAAAAGTAACAATTACTAATTTGTGGAATGACTTGCCATATGATGTGATAAACAGTAGCTCATTAGTTAATTTTAAGAAAAATTTGGACACATTCATGAATGAGAGAGTTTGTAGATTATAGTATATATTCTTCACTTAAGTTATGTAGACTACTTTGGTGGTAATAAATAGTTATATGTTAATTAGCCAACAGATAATCTCTAGGAGCGCTCCATTTTTCAATATTAAACATACACTCATAAAACATATACCATTTGAAAGCTCACATTTTGCCGAGTCTAAAAATGTAGTAATCCAAAAGTATCAACAGCAAATGCAAGATTATAAAAAAAATTACAAGTTATATTTTTATAGTGAATATTTCCTGTTTTGGCTATAATGTACTTTTTTTCATAAAATATTTTTCCTGATTAGGCTATTTTTTCGCTACTCTGCGACTTAGTTGGTTGGATTCTGTTCTGTCTATTTTTTTTTTCTAATTGGATTCAGTTTGGTCGTGTTTGTGATAGAATTATGACGTGCTGTTCGTGTAGTTTCTGACTTTTGAGAACTTGATTCATCATGTGCCCTAGATGAAGAGAAAGTATTGGATATTTTTATCTTTTCAATATTAAACATACACTCATAAAACATATACCATTTGAAAGCTCACATTTTTCCCCGAGTCTAAAAATGTAGTAATCCAAAAGTATCAATAGCAAATAAAAACTAGGTTTAATTGTTTGACATGCGACATAATTAATTACATTATAAAGGTTGGCTAAATTATAAATCTTCAGTCTGTGTTGTAAGATGATTTTTGGTAATTGTTACGCTAACCTAACCTAACATGAATGTTATTACATTATCATTTGTATAATTTAATTCTCAGGAGTACAGGGGCAGAGCCCCCGTAAAGATCATGCATCACAAATTGATCAGTATAGGGTTTTATATTTAAACCTAATTACTTTTTATTTGCTATTGATACTTTTGGATTACTACATTTTTAGACTCAGAAAAATGTGAGCTTTCAAATGGTATATATTTTATGAGTGTATATTTAATATTGAAAAATGGAGCGCTCCTAGAGATTTACCTAGCCAAATTGAGATTGACGTTTTGCAAGATTTTATTATTATATAATATAGCTCATGACTTGGATAACCTCGATTGGTCCCAGTGGCTTAAAGTTTTCCAAATGAAACTTAATTAATGTAATGTCGGCTGACGAGGTGGTGATCCATCATTTTCAGAGATGTTTGAGCTATTTTTCACTTCATTTATCGAATTATTTGAAAGTGTCGGTGTGCCTCTAAATAATTGGCTTTTAAGTATATACTACAATATATACATGGTCATATTTTACCGAAATGTTAAAATATTATATAAATATATCATGAAGTGATAATAAAAATTATTGAAGTCGGTGAACGAGACGAAAGAAGAAACATCCTTCAGCTAAACATTTTTGGAAAAAGATTATATGACTAAACTACTTTCACTTCAGAACTAGGGGCTTACCCTTAATTAAAGTATTTTGACGAAACCTCAAATAGATTATGTACTGTGTCTTTGCTAGTACAAGTATTGAGAACCTCGCAGTCCAAGTTGTACAGATAGCCTAGCGCAGCCGCGAACACGAAACTTACGTAATAAGAAAAATTACAGATAAAACCATAGTCTAATATAATTTACTAAGTCTAACCATAAAAGTTCATTTCATTGATAAACGTTCATCTAAAATATGACTCACAGCGCTCTCTCAAGTGAACTACACAAAATATAAACCCCATTCATGAGTCAACCAAAATCTGGTAAGTTTTGAATTTTCATTCAGCAGAATACGTCATGACGTCATTTAGGTGGCGGGTGTCTACAGAGAAGGGCCGCTAATTTCAGCTCAGGGCTAGGATTTGTAACACAATTCAAACGATTCTTTCACTGATTCTCTGAAATTTTAAAATTTTTATTGCAAAGCAAAATCTATATTTATAGAAAATTGAAGAGACAAAAAAACTAGTTTTTTTTATGCAGGAAGGAGGGACCAAGGGCAAATGTCTGCAAAAGCGTCTCCCCCCCCCCCCCCCCCCCCCCCCCGCCCCCATAAAAGAAGAGGAGAGCCAAAATCAAGGTCCGGAGTTTTCGAGATGCCTAAACACTCTGCATTTGAAAGATGGGACGTCATAGACAGGAGGAAAAATGGAGTGATGAAGATTGTTCCAGAATTGACCGGTTCAATAGATGAAACATTGACGACACCGATTAATCCTTGCGTTAGAGAGTTGGACAAAAAAGGAAAGAGAAAGTGTAGAAAGTCTGGTACTGCGTGCTCTCCTTAAAGGAGGAGTCATACAGTTAGAGAATTCAGAAGAGCAATGTCCATTATAATAGCGATAGTAAAGACAGGGTGTCCACTACTCTGGAAAACAGGGGAAACTCAGGGAATTTATAATGACTCTGGAAAACTGGGAAAACTGAGGGAATTTGTAAAAAAAATTAGAAGTCTCAGGGAATTTTGTGAACTCAGCTAATTTGGCTGTCTATTGAGCCCAAATGTTTCAAATATATGTATTTTAAAAAAAAATTATAATCGCACATTTTTCTTATGTTCAGGTATTTATGATTGATTTTATTTATAATAATTTAATAATTTATAATAATGTTATAGTAGAAACGATGAAGTTACTCTGGAATTTTGGAATTTTTCCTCTGGAAAACATGGAAAACTCAGGGAGTTTTGCAGTGAAGAGCTGGTAGACACTATGAAAGAGAAAGTGAAACAACATTGTGGCGAAGAGAGAGAGATTGAAGACAGTCAATAAGAGGAGTGGAATTGATGAGACGAAAAACCTTTTATGAAAAACTGATACATGTGGGTAGTTGGGAGGTAACGAAAATGGTCCACTAAGTAGGTAGGTAGTTAATCTAACAATTATTAAACTCCTTTTATGTCAATAACTGGGTGGATGAAACCAATTGGTTGCTCACCAGAGTTATTCTCCACACTAGTATTTGTGTACTGTGTGATAGAGCGTGCTTGGTAGTATTGATACACACTACCAATCAACCAACAAACAAAAAGGACGCTGGTGGAAAAAGCCGGGAGAAGAACAGAAGGAACTTGTGGGAAGAACGGCATGGCAGACGAAAAAGGACCACATGGTTTTTGAATGACCCCTAAGAGGCAGGGAATAGAGGAGACAAAAAGACTGATTTCATCCAGTCAAGTAAAGCTGTGTGGGTTGAGCCACCCCACACATGAAAAGCATATTGAGCCATATTCCATACAGGGGCAGACAAGACCCCTGTACAGAGAGAGCAACTGAGTGGGGATGAAGAAACCGCGGAGGCGGTACAGCACACCTAACCTCTAAGAAGCTGTTTTGGAAAGAGAGTATATTGATCTTTCCAGGAAAGATCACGAGAAAAGAAAATGTCGAGAATGTTGAGAGGAGAGGAAGGGTTGAGTTGTGTGCTATTGAAAGTAAAGGGATAGACGTGTGGAAGATTGTGACGAGTAGACAGATGGAGGAACTGAGTTTTTGAAGTATTGAAAGCCACAAGGTTTTCTCTGCCCTAATCAGATATAGCAGAAAGATTGCAGGTCAGGTGCCCCATAGCCGTCCTACGCGAATCATGAAGTGACTGCTGTGAGGGACGCTTTGGGAAGCGGGTGGAGAAGTGAAGAGTGGAATCATCGGCATATGAGTGAATGGAACAGGAAATATGAATTGAAAGATCTTTAATAAATAAAAGGAAAAGAGTGGATGAGAGGATAGAACCCTAAGGAACACCACTGTTGATAGCTTTAGGAGAAAAACAGTGGCTATCTACAAATGCAGCTATAGATCGGCCAGAAAGGAAATTAGAGATGAAGAGTAGAAACGGAAGGAGGGCAGTTTACAAATTAAAGATTTGTGCCAGACTCTATCAAAAGCTTTCGCTATGTCTAGCACAACAGCAAAAGTTTCACCGAAATCCCGAAAGGAGGACCTACAGATGTACAGAAGCTAAGGCTAACAAAGACCCTAAGATCTACTCTAAGGTTAGCCCGAGAGAAAGAAGAGAGTAGGGGGTTAAAAGAAGAGAAGAGGGAGTTAAAAGAAGAGAATAAGGGTTAAGTAAGTGGCAAAACCTATCATTCGTGGGTTAACATTCATTCAGAAAAAGAGAGAGAAAGACTTACCATCACAGGCGCGGATCCAGGGGGGGGGGTCGAGGGGTCCGGACCCCCCCTGCTCACGGTGACCAACGATTTTTCGATTGCGTTTGTTTGCTCCTATATATGAAAAATAAGACCTGAAGACTTAAAATGGCTTAAGGTACATGTATCCCGGTTGCCACAAAATTAATTTCCTTAAAAAGAATAAAGAAAAAAAAGTTTATGTCCGATCCTGAGACATTTCAGACCTGGCCTGGGTGTGTGAACAAGCAGGATTTTGATAACGGGAATATACTTCAAATCCATCTAAAGCTATCTTCAAATATGAAAATTTCCCCCCCCTGGCACCCCCCCTGGCGCGAGCGAAGCGACCGCGTCCTTGGCCTTCGGCCGAGGACATATCAGTAACGGGCCCTACCAAGACTGGACCCTCCTCTGCTTAAATTCCTGGATCCGCCCCTGCATCATCATCCGCCGGCCACTGCGGACAAGTCGGAAAAATAGTCGAAGAGAATAGAAAAGGGGTGAAAGATGAAAAGAAGTAAAATAAGAACGCTTACAAACCATGCAAACACAGTCTTAACTCAAAGAAACCAAGAGTCAGAGAGATATGCAAGAAGATCGCCAGTAGAACGTCCCTTCCAGAACCCATACTGACGATCTGAAAGAAGATCGTGAAAAGAGAGGTGTTTAAGAATTTTGCTATTAAGGATAGATTCAAAAACTTTAGAAAGGAAAGAAATCAAAGCAATTGGACGATCGTTGGAGGGTTGAGAGCGGTCACACTTCTTTGGGTCATGCTGAATGAAAGCGAACTTCCAGCGGGAAGGAAAAGTACCAGATGAAAGACAAAGACGAAAGAGTTTGCCTAGACAGGGTGTCAGCACTGAAGCACAGTTCGTAAGAACAACAGGAGGAACACCATCAAGGCCGTACACCTTCCTAGAGTTGAGCCCAGATAGGGCAGAAAGAATAATTTTAGAAGAGATTCTAATTTCACACATAATAAAGTCAGAGGGAAGAGGAAATGGAGGAACAGCGCCGGAATCGTCCATCGTTGGAGGCAAAAGTTTGAGCGAAGAGTTCAGCTTTGTCAGGAGAAGAGACGGTAATTGAGCCGTTGGAATGGGAAAGAGGAGGGAAAGAAGAGGAAGTAAAATTGTCGAAGAGGTTTTTAGATAAATGCCAGAACAGAGCATTTGTTAAGCTTTTCCCACTGGGCGACAAAGGCAGATCGGGAAGTGGGGGGGGGGGGTGATTAAGGCAGGGATGTGCTGCCAATTTCTTAGCAACCAGTTCTGATACAGATAGGGGTGTAAACTGGAGAGCGCCAATGGCGCGAGTCATTAAGCTAGGGGGTCTGGGGTGAGCGGTAGCTCCCTCAACGGGCTCCGGGGTGGAGCCCAGAAAGCCAACGCATTTTAACTTTTCCAAACAGCATTTTGAACATTTTGGCAGAAACTATTTAACATATTCTTTATACTGACTCATGACATAATTATCTAAAAATAAACTAATTTTTCTTTAAAAAATAAATAAATATTGAAACGACCACTGCTTGTTATACTACTTACATTTTTCTATAAAATCCTGAAAAAATGAAAAAAAAATTAGATATAAATAAATTTCTACTGACTGTTAAATATTTGTTAAAAACAAACAAACGGTTCGGTGATCCAATCAAAATTTAACAACCAGTTCGGGCGAACCGGACCGAACCTGTCCCAGCACATCCCTGGATTAAAGATACTATGGATCCGGATGTTCCCTAATCAGGCCCACCATCCCCGTGTGGTCTGAAATAACACTAGCATTACCTATGTATAAATATTCAATGTAAATTTCATATTTACATTTAGGATAAACAGTTGTAATTGTGGCATATGTGCAATTGTGCATGTATTATATGTATTTATATGGCTTCCAAGACAATGCTCCCAAGACAACTCCCAAGACAATTCTATTTTTACAAATTTTGAAAATTCCTTGTCGCCCAGTACCCTAAAATTTCATTTACTGGGCGACAAATTTTCTTCACTGGGTGACATTCATGTCGCCCATTCACTAGGTTAAAAAATGCTCTGTGCCAGAAAGAACGAGAAGAATTAGAATTGGATAGGTTTTCATATTTTTGTCGGATGAAGGAATTTTTGGCGAGTCGAAGAACAGATTTTGCACGATTCTGTGCAGAAATATAAGCCGAGCGAGAGTCAGGAGTT
The DNA here is from genome assembly GCA_023014485.1 of Bathynomus jamesi. Lineage (NCBI taxonomy): Eukaryota > Metazoa > Arthropoda > Malacostraca > Isopoda > Cirolanidae > Bathynomus > Bathynomus jamesi. Next base: position 322,741 of record JAJOZX010001025.1, on the reverse strand, counting down.
GGGTGGTAACAGTACCTTCTGAAAGCTTCCTCTCTGTTGCGGATAGCATTAGAACAAGTAAAGTTAAACCAAGGTTTTTTTACATTAGTAGTAAGAATAGAATATGGTATGTACGCCTTCATGCCCGAGAAAATCACCTCCGTGATGCGTTTTGCACACTGGGCATCATTTCCGAGCACTTGCAGCATCCTTTCTACTCGTTTGTTGAATGCGGCACTGCTAGGGCGTGGTCTTATAGTTATCTCTTTTGCAATTCAGTTTGGTTGTTTAGATACAGGATTGTTGCATCGTGCAATGGTGCAAGTTGTATTGTTGTTGCAAGGTTTAGAAAGAAGACCATAAATAGTGCCCTTTTTTTCATTTTATGCTACTTAAGCTTAAAGTAGGTCAACATCGAGTCAGCATCCCTGAGGTAGGACCAAATAGGACCTCCAAATCCGTAAAGTTTGTTTTAGTCTGGCTTAACTTAGGTTATAAGTTAAAGTAGCCCTTCAGTGCTTGGTCGTTCAAGGTTCAGCTGGGATTCTGAACCCAATTAAAAAAATAAAATAACATTAATTAGATTAATTGATGGTTTAATTAATATAATTATTTAAGATGGCGATAATTTCAGATTTTAATAATAATGTTTAGCATTAGCGTTATATATCCACAGATAACAAAAAATATCATTATCAATATATAATCTAGAATTTTAGCATCTGATGAAGATCAACAAGTAAATGGTGACAACTTTAAAATAAATTTTGAAGACAAAAATGTGACGTTATTCATTCTTCTAGAAACGATTCATATTTTTGAGATGAAATCTAAAATTAAACGATTATATAAAACCTCTCCATATTTTAAACTAGCGGAGCGACCCGGCGTTGCCGGGATGAATGTTGAACGCTATAAGCTAACGAAAATATCACTACTTAACCTAACCAATCGTCAAGGGCGTACAATTAACCTACCCGGGTATTCAATTAACCTACGCGGGTATTCAGTTGACCTAACACACCCCATTTAAAGAGATTCCTCTGCCGAGCGGTGCCCCCCATAGTACTGTGAGGTATTGAAAAACTCATGATCTTCACTTGCCCCACAAACACCTTTAAATGGGAGACCCATAATGGGTGCACACACATTTCTACATTACTGTACAGTCTTTACAGCCACACCTACACTTTTCCTCGGAAGTGTATATATTGTAATGTATATGGTTGTAAATTTGACTTGGTCCGCATTCGATATGGACCGTGACTTGATGGATACCGTAATGAAATTGACTGGATTCTTTGGATCTGATATATTTGCATGTCCGTTATAAATAGATATAGAGTGTAACATATTTGTGGATAGTAGTCTATTATGACTTGATCCTCTGGATCGAGAGATTCTATCTTTAGTTTTAAATCGATAATTAATTATTTTTAAATTGATAATGTATATGGTTGTAAATTTTGACTTGGTCCGCAATCGATATGGACCGTGACTTGATGGATACCGTAGTGAAATTGACTGGATTCTTTGGATCTGATATATTTGCATGTCCGTTATAAATAGATATAGAGTGTAACATATTGTGGTATAGTAGTCTATTATGACTTGCTCCTCTGGACCGAGAGATTCTATCTTTAGTTTTTAAACCGATAATTAATTATTTTTAAATTGATAATTATTTAGTTTCGTAAAAATTGGTCGTTGCCAATTTACCGGCAGTTTTTACATAATTTCTTATGTTCTTGTGGTTCGGAACCCACGTAAAATTGTAGGTCCCCTCCGCCACCACGGAGGACATACACAATACACGATTACGAACACAGTTAGGTAGACCAGCCATGAGTGGACCCTAGGGTCTTTGTTGGTCTGAAACATTATAACATTATAACATTATAACTGGGCATTCAATTAAACTAACCAGGCATTCAATTAACCTAACCGGGCATTCAGTTGACCTAACCGGGCATTCAGTTGACCTAACTGGGCATATACTATATATATATATAATATATATTATATATATATATAATCTATATATTATATATATATATATATATATATATATAATAATTATCGTCGTTCAACATCCACCCTAGCAACGCCGGGTCGCTCCGCTAGTTGTTGTTTAGCCGATCAGCCCACCCTGATCGAACAAGCCGGCGGCACGCAGGTAACCGATCGCCCTCTTCCGGAGTGGACCAGAGGTTCAGCGCACTAGTGATGTTGTGTTGTGTTCGTTGTTGTGCTAGAGCGGTACGTACAGTCTGTCATAATGTGTTCAACTGTTTGTGGTGTGTCCTGGCACAGGTGGCAGGTGTCGTCTATGGAGTTGTCTAGTCTGTGTTTATATGTTAGTAAGTTGGGGTGATGTCCACATCGGAATCGTGCTAAGTTAACTCGATCCGATCTGCTCAGGCTGATCTCTGACCTGTTAATGGGTGGCGACTTCGCACCTAGGACCGCATTCGGACCGAGTCGTGTCAGTGCTTTGTGGGTTAGGTGTGTGTGTATGTGTTTTCTGTACTGTGTGATGTCTGTGGGGCGTGGTATGGAATGGAGTATTTGGTTATAATGTCTCTCTGGTGTTACCTTAATGGTGCGAGGTGTTGGTGCATGATTGTACATGTAGTGGCATGGGTGTTGTGGGTTAGTTGTCGCTGCTGCCATGAATTGTGTTCCCCTCATGTCTAAATGTTCCCTAACTTTCAATATTTTTGTTTCTGTGTGCAGGTGTTCTATTGGTGTTGTTTGAATGCATCCTGTAATGATACGAAGTGCGTTGTTTTGTATTGTCTGTAAGGTGTTTATGTGTGTGTTTGAGATAATGGGGGCCCAGCATGGGCTAGCATAGTCCATAACTGAGCGAATATATTGTTTGTATATGAGTGATGTTGTTTCCTGCTGGTGTCCAAAGTTTGTGCCTGTTAGTACCCTTAGCGTGTTAAGTCTTGACGTACATTTGTCTTTAATGTCCTGAATGTGGTTTGCAAAAGATAATGATGTGTTGTATGTGACCCCAAGTATTTTGGTCTTGTGAGTGTGTGGAATGTTGATGTTGTTCAGTGTAAGCTGTGGAATTACCTGGTGTTCTTTTGTGTTGCTTGTAAGCAAGGTGATGGTTGATTTTGTGGGCGCTACTTTGAGTCTATTGTGTGTGAGCCAATCTTGTATACTGTTTATGTATGTTTGTAGGTTATTTGTAGCGGTGTCGATGTTGTTGTGGGTGGATGTTAGAGTGATGTCATCTGCATATGATGATAAGGTAAGCTTGTTATCTATGGGTGTTGGAATGTCATGCATGTATAAGTTGAAGAGTGTTGGTGAGAGAACAGAGCCTTGAGGGACCCCGTTCGGAAAAAGCTTGTTTTTGGATGACTTGCCATTAAATGTGACATGTGAGTATCTTCCTGAAAGATAGTTGCTCAGTCACCTTTTGGTGTTATTGTGCATGTTTGTGTTGAGTATTTTGTTTATGAGAGGGAAGCGTGGGATAGCATCAAATGCTTTACTAATGTCTATTGTTGCTAATAGTGTACGTTGAGCTGGTCGTCTGGAGTTGATGCCATCCATGATGTGCTGCGTGAGGTTAGTGAGTAATGTCGTGGTTGAGTGGTGAGGTCTGAATCCGTGTTGAGTAGGCGATAATGGAATGTGTGGGTTGGTGATTTGTAAGATTAGTCTTTCTGTTACTGTTACTTGGAAGGTGTGCATAGTAAAGTAATGGGTCTATAGGAAGCTGGTTCTGTTGGATTTTTGTTTGGTTTGAGTAGTGTAATAATTTTACCTTGTTTCCATATGTCAGGAATAATACAGTGTTGGTATGAATATGTGCTGATATTTGTGAGAGCTAGTATTCCTTGTGGGCCCAAGTGTTTAAGGTGTATGTTAGATATGTTGTCTGGTCCAGTAGCCTTCGAATTCTTAATGTTTTTGATGATCTTGGTGGTCTGGTCTGTATTGAAGGGTGTAATGGTCGTGTCGAGTCTGTAGGTTTTCTTGTGTCTGGCTGTTTGTCTGTCTGCGTGTTTCTGGTTGTTGTCTCTGTTTAAGTGACTTATCTTTGCGTAGTGATTAACTAGAATGTTAGCTTGTTGTGTATATGTTGGGATATTATTTTGGCTGCGACAGATAGCCGCGTGTGAGGTGTGAATGCCGCTGTTAGAGTGGGTAATGCTGTTTATAGTCTTGTATAGCCTGGATGTATCTGTGGAGTGGTTTTGTGTTGTTATGAATTCCCTGAATGTTTCTGTTTGTTTTTCTTTGAGTTTGTTGTTTATTTCTGTGTTGAGCTGTTGTATCTGCTGTTTTATGGCTTCTGTGCAGTGGCGGACCTACATTTTTGGGACCCTGAAGCTTGAACTGTTATGGGGGCCCCTTCGCAACCAGCAACAATAGGGCAACATCAGATGTCTTTTTATGGTTCCGATTGGCTTTAGCCTAAGGGCTGAGCTATAGAACTATTAAGCCATGCACCAACGAAGGATTCGAGGATCCAGCTGCCAAAATGTAGACTATGAATAGATTCTGGCGAGCTCAGCGAGCCCATACAGCTGGGGGTTCGGGCGCTGCAAGCCCCCGAGAAAATTTTGAAATTTGACCAATTACAGGGGCATTTTGAGGCCATATGAAATGGGTATTAGAGCATATTTTAAGGTCAATATTAAGTACTTCAACCCATTGGCTTATGATTCTATCACTAAAATAGTCTTATTTTAATAACAAACACTTAAAAAAACTCCATCGATTTTGTTGAAAAATTCACTCATTAAAAAAAAAGTTGCTTCAGGGCCCCTCCTGGATTAGGGGCCCTGAAGTTTAAGCTTCATTAGTTTCATAGTAGATCCGCCACTGCTTCTGTGTGTGGTGTTTGTGTGTTATATTTGAGGTTGTTACGTTGCCTTATGAGGTGGGCTATTTCTCTAGTGTAATTTGGGTTGTATTTCCTAATGTTGCCATTGGGTATGTATTTGTTTGCATTATTGATGATCTGATTAAATGTCTTGAGTGTTGTATTGATGTTTATGTGGGTGTGCTGTTTAATGTGGTGAATTGTTCCTCAGTCTGTATTTTGAACTGTTCCCAATCAGCTTTCTTGTAATTTCTGTAAGTGTGCCTAAGGCTGTTGGGGCAGAGTGTAGAATGTGTTGTGATGATGATGGGCAGGTGGTCTGATGACAGTTGTTTTTCTGTTCTCCATTGTGTATGTGTTGCTAGTGAGGGGGAACAGAACGTTATGTCTGGGGAGGAGTTTGAGTATCCTGCTTGATGTGGTATGTGTGTATGTTCTTCTGTATTGTTAAGAATGAAGAGGCTGTTTAGTTGTGTGGCTATGTTGGCGCCTCTGGTGTTGTTTTGGTTGTGCAGGTACCAACTAATGTCTTTGGCGTTGAAGTCTCCTCCTAAGATGACATTAGTGAGGGAGGCCAGATTGTGTAACTGTGGATTGTAATTGGTTGGCACCTGAGGTGAACTATCTGGTGGGATGTAAATGTTGATTAGTGTGGTGTGTTTTGCGCGTGTTTTAATGTTAACTGCCTGTATTTCTATCGTGTTATCTGCTTGGATTGTGTTTGTAATGTTTTGGGTAGCATCAGTGTAGCTAATGCTTTTACGTATGTAAGTGATGAGTCCACCCCCGTGACCCCCAGTACGATCTTGACGGATCGCCGTGAAGTCAGGGATGGTAGGTGTTTTGTGTGTGCGTTTTAGTTTTGTTTCTTGTATAAGTGGTATGTGAATGTTTTGTTTGTGTACAAATTCCCTAAGCTGCATGATTTTGTTTGTGAGGCCATCTACGTTGTACTGTAATATGTTAATATTATACTTCTGTATGTGTCTCATGGTGCTATTGTGTCTATGTCTTTGTGTATGGTGACATGTGTATGTTGTAGTGGGGCCTGGATTAGTCTTAATGTCGCCAGAGAGTAAGAGTAGTTCGGGGAGCACGCAATTTCTTCCTGTAATTGAAAAAAATAGCATGCTGAGAGTAGGTCTGGCCCCGGGAGCCGATCGGCACTCTGATCGTGCCACGCAACAGGCCGTCAACTGCCAGTCTGGCCAACCGTAGACAGCCCGCTGCACGGAGATTTGAGGAAGTTTGGCCACCAGCGCGTTGATGTTTTGGTTTGACGTCGCCTCTTCTTCGCGTTGACGTGTCCCGCGCTGGAGGATGCGCGTTTGATTGAGTTTGTTGTTTATTTCTGTGTTGAGCTGTTGTATCTGCTGTTTTATGGCTTCTGTGTGTGGTGTTTGTGTGTTAAATTTGAGGTTGTTACGTTGCCTTATGAGGTGGGCTATTTCTCTAGTGTAATTTGGGTTGTATTTCTTAATGTTGCCCTTGGGTATGTATTTGTTTGCATTATTGATGATCTGATTAAATGTCTTGAGTGTTGTATTTATATTTATGATGGGTGTGCTGTTTAATGTGGTGAATTGTTCCTCAGTCTGTATTTTGAACTGTTCCCAATCAGCTTTCTTGTAATTTCTGTAAGTGTGCCTAAGTGTGGCAGAGTGTAGAATGTGTTGTAATGATGATGGGCAGGTGCTCCGGCTAGTTTTAATTATATGTGAAGCTCAAGATTTTCATGACTGTTCTTTTCTATAGTTTTATTGACCAAATAATTAGTCATGAAAATCTTAAGATTCAGAAATCTTGACACAATGTGAAGCTCAAAATTTTCACGGCTGCGTTCTTTTCTGTAGTTTAATTGTGGTGCTGGGGCCTTTGGGCCCAATAATTTTAATTATTTAATTTATTAACACCCAGGTGCACAACCTGGGGACCTTATTAACATATTACAGTACAACGTAGATGGCCTCACAAACAAAATCATGCAGCTTAGGGAATTCGTACACAAACAAAACATTCACATAGCACTTATACAAGAAACAAAACTAAAACGCGCACACAAAACACCCACCATCCCTGACTTCACGGCGATCCGTCAAGATCGTACTGGGGGTAACGGGGGTGGACTCATCACTTACATACATAAAAGCATTAGCTACACTGATGCTACCCAAAACATTAAAAACAATCCAAGCAGATAACACGATAGAAATACAGGCAGTTAACATTAAAACACGCGCAAAACACACCACACTAATCAACATTTACATCCCACCAGATAGTTCACCTCAGGTGCCAACCAATTACAATCCACAGTTACACAATCTGGCCTCCCTCACTAATGTCATCTTAGGAGGAGACTTCAACGCCAAAGACACTAGTTGGTACCTGCACAACCAAAGCAACACCAGAGGCGCCAACATAGCCACACAACTAAACAGCCTCTTCATTCTTAACAATACAGAAGAACATACACACATACCACGTCAAGCAGGATACTCAAACTCATCCACAGACATAACGTTCTGTTCCCCCTCACTAGCAACACATAGACAATGGAGAACAGAAAAACAACTGTCATCAGACCACCTGCCCATCATCATTACAACACATTCTACACTCTGCCCCAACAGCCTTAGGCACACTTATAGAAATTACAAGAAAGCTGATTGGGAACAGTTCAAAATACAGACTGAGGAACAATTCACCACATTAAACAGCACACCCATCATAAACATCAATACAACACTCAAGACATTTAATCAGATCATCAATAATGCAAACAAATATATACCGAAGGGCAACATTAGGAAATACAACCCAAATTACACTAGAGAAATAGCCCACCTCATACGGCAACGTAACAACCTCAAATATAACACGCAAACCCCACACACAGAAGCCATAAAACAGCAGATACAACAGCTCAACACAGAAATAAACAACAAACTCAAAGAAAAACAAACAGAAACATTCAGGGAATTCATAACAACATTAAACCACTCCACAGATACATCCAGGCTATACAAGACTATAAACGGCATTACCCACTCTAACAGCGGCATTCACACCTCACACGCGGCTATCTGTCGCAGCCAAAATAATATCCCAACATACACACAACAAGCTAACATTCTAGTTAATCACTACGCAAAGATAAGTCACTTAAACAGAGATAACAACCAGAAACATGCAGACAGACAAACAGCCAGACACAAGAAAACCTACAGACTCGACACAACCATTACACCCTTCAATACAGACCAGACCACCAAGATCATCAAAAACATTAAGAATTCGAAGGCTACTGGACCAGACAACATATCTAACATACACCTTAAACACTTGGGCCCACAAGGAATACTAGCTCTCACAAATATCAGCACATATTCATACCAACACTGTATTATTCCTGACATATGGAAACACGGTAAAATTATTGCACTACTCAAACCAAACAAAAATCCAACAGAACCAGCTCCCTATAGACCCATTACTTTACTATGCACACCTTCCAAAGTAACAGAAAGACTAATCTTACAAATCACCAACCCACACATTCCACTATCGCCTACTCAACATGGATTCAGACCTCACCACTCAACCACGACATTACTCACTAACCTCACGCAGCACATCATGGATGGCATCAACTCCAGACGACCAGCTCAACGTACACTATTAGCAACAATAGACATTAGTAAAGCATTTGATGCTATCCCACGCTTCCCTCTCATAAACAAAATACTCAACACAAACCTGCACAATAACACCAAAAGGTGGCTGAGCAACTATCTTTCAGGAAGATACTCACATGTCACATTTAATGGCAAGTCATCCAAAAACAAGCTTTTTCCGAACGGGGTCCCTCAAGGCTCTGTTCTCTCACCAACACTCTTCAACTTATACATGCATGACATTCCAACACCCATAGATAACAAGCTTACCTTATCATCATATGCAGATATGGAAAACTGATGAGTGGGTAGTTGGGAGGTAACGAAAATGGTTCACGGAGTAGGTAGGTAGTTAATCTAACAATTATTAAATTCCTTTTATGTCAATAACTGGGTGGATGAAACCAATTGGTTGCTCACCAGAGTTATTCTCCACACTAGTATTTATATACTGTGTGAGAAGAGCGTGCTCTGTAATAGAGATACATTACCGCTCAACCAACCGAGGAAAAAACCAAGACAACGCTGGTGGAAAAAGCCCCGCGAAGAGGAGAACAAAGGAGAACGAAAACGAAGAACGGGGCGAGAGGACGGAACTGGAGAAGGGACGAGAACAGACACCGAAGAAAGATCCCCGCCAGCAAGTACGCTCTCGACAATTACACAACCGGAGAAAAGAGACTCTCTAATAACTAGCAGTAAGTGACTAATTGTGTTTTTAACCCAGCAAATTAATCACATTAAATTAAGCTGGGTCAGACAAATTAGGCCTACATTGTGGCCTAAGACCCAGCATCAACTCATAGCTTAACAAAGGTGAAGGTAGATTGCCCTAACCTAATTTGGTGAGGAATCCTACTGTGGACCTCAATTTATCTGCCCGCTCTGGACCATTTCCGGAATCTCTAGGCTGACCCCTCTAGGCTAGACTTGATCTACTCTATAGTTAGACTGGAGATATAAGGGGTGGGTTAATTGTGGACCAATTCATACAGAGCATTTTTCGCATTGGTGGTCCGTGTGTGGGGAATTTACAAACCTTAACCTTACTTAAAAAAATTGCAGAATTAGGCTAAATGGTCTAGCCTAAGCCTAAGCCTAAGCCTAACCTAATCAAGCCTAATTAGGTCTACAACCTAGGGCCTAACTAGGAAACATTTACATTTAAGGAGTCTCATTCTCTTATAAGCTTAGACCTGAGTGACACATAAGTACTTGGTGGGGATTAAACCAAATTTAAACTTGACTGTTTTGTCTATGCTCTCTCTTCTCTGGTAATTTCTTCTTGTCCTCTATTTCATTACGATCCCCAGTTAAACAATTTTGACTTAGACATGGACAGTGCGGAATTGAAAAAGTTAAAAAAGAAAAGGGGGGCAAAGTTGGGAGCTGTTACAAAGGCTGTGAACACTTTTAACAATATTACACAACCAGGTAAGGAAGATTTAGAGTGTGTAATTCTTTAATTGGAAACTAAAAAGGAGGAAATAATAGCCATTAATGAGAGTATTTCAGAGTTAGTTGAATCCGAAATGGCTGAAGAATAATTGATAGACCTTTACGCTGATAATGATGATCAGGTAATCTCAATTGAACAGTAAATAAGGAGACTACGGTCTCGTTTGACTGACTTAACACCAAAAAAACCTAATTCTGATTTTAATCAAAGTAGAGCTAACCTTCAACAAAATTTAAGTGGCATGCTAAATCCTGAGTCACAAGAATTGAGGGCTCAGTTACCCATTTTGCTAGTACCAACATTTGAAGGGGACACGGTACAATTCCCATCTTTCATTGACAAATTTGAGAATTTAATAGGTAATAAACCTTATATTTCAACTGTTGAAAAGTTTAGCTACTTAACTAGTTTCCTTAAAGGCCAGCCTATAACCTGATAGCCTATTTACCAGCCGTAGGGAATTCATATGAAGTAGCTATTGATCTCTTAAAACGTAATTACATTAATAAAGATGAGATTGTATATGAATTATCTCAACAAATTTTTGATTTTGCACCCATAAAAGATAACCATAGTGATATGGAAAATTTTTATACAAAATTAGAAGCTATTATAGGACAACTAGTTAGCAATGAGATAGATATTAAAGCTTCATCTTGGATTATACAAGGCATAGTACTTAGGTGCCTTCCTTTGAGGGTTAAAGATATTTTAATTCTAAAGACGGGTGAAAATTATCCTAATCTTGAGGATATAAGAAAACACTTCCCCAATATCCTAACTAATTACAAATTGAGAGATTTTCCAACACAAAATAAGACCCAGACTATGGATAAACTAAAGACTGTTCCCAGAGACCAACTAGCTACAGCCAAACAGACAAAACTTGATATTGTAGAATCAAATGTGACCAACTGTAATACACGAACACCTATATCACAGAACTTTAATGTAACTGCTGCCTCAACTTACACACTACATTGCAAATTTTGTGCAAGTAATGAACACAGTAGTACTGGGTGTGACAAATATTCAGACTTTAACCAAAGAGCTAAAAGATGTGAACAGTTGAACCTATGTAAAAAGTGTACTGGTCAGGGACATTATAAGAAAGACTGTAAATCTAGGTTAAGATTCAAGTGTAAGTTTTGTAAAAGTTTACGACATGTCTCATCAATGTGTGATTCACCAAAGTGTCCAAACAATAGTACTCAAACTCAAAAGATACCTCCACCAAACAAAGGTAATCAAGAAAATGCCACTTTCATGGGACATTCTGTTTGTTCAAACAACGTAACAAAAAACACTGAGATTCTTTTACGAACTATTACTTTGGACTTAGTGAATAGTGAGGGTAGCACCACTCCAGTGAGATGTCTTATAGACTGTTGTTCTCAACAAACATTTGTTTCACAAAATGTAGTAAATAAATTGGGTTTGACACCAAACCCGAATGAACAAAAACTCAATATTGCATCCTTTGTTAAGGATAACTCGGACAAAAATAGCTATAAGACAATTGACCTGGAACTACAGTTAGAAAATAAATTAGAGAAAATTGAAGCAGTTATTATTTCTAAAGTAGGACAAAACAAACTGGTTATACCCAAACTAGAACAAACCATAAATCATTTGGGAAAACACTACAAAATAGCTGATAGACATATCACTAACAACACAGTAGCTAACATTGAAATGTTAATAGGGGCAGATTATATTAATCTTATTCATAAGGGCATAGTAGAGATAGGTAATGGTATAGCTATTCAGACTCCATCAGGGATAGCCCCTTTGGGTGATCTATCCAAATACAACCTAGACCTAAACCAAAATAGTTCATGACCAACAAATACTATGTGCCTCAACTCAGTCCTACATAACACCTGTAAGAATAGCAACACTTTGAATAATATTATCTCAACTGAGAACATTAATTCATCATTATCAAATGAAACTTTGGATGAGGCAATTCAAACTTTATGGTTGCTAGAATCTGTGGGTATACATGACACAAATCAAACTTCAGAAGATCAGTTAATGGTAGAAAGATTTGAAGACACCATTCAGTGCAAAGACAATAGTTATTTTATTGAGTTACCTTGGAAAATAAATTGTCCAACTTTAAGAGATAATCTCAAAGTAGCTAAAGGACATTTATATAAAGTAATGAAAAAACAAACAAGATAATAATATTAAAAAGTACAGTGATGTCTTCAAAGAACAGCTACAGAAAGGCTTCATTGAAGAAGTAACAAATAACCCTTTTAAAAAAGATGGTTGTCATTATTTAACCCACAGGGGGGTCTATCGACAAGATGCCCCAACAACAAAACTCAGAGTAGTATATAAGTGTAGCCTCAAAGACAGTGATAAACACAGTTTGAATGATTGCCTGATTGAGGGTCCTAATCTCATTTCTGACCTTGTGAAGATCTTACTGAGGTTCAGGTTAGACAAATATGCCGTACAAAGTGACATTTCAAAGGCATTTTTGAGAATAAATCTTAAAAATGAATATGATAAGAACCAACTTAGGTTCTTATGGTTCAAGGATCCATTTGATTTGAATAAAGGGTTCATAACCTATAGATTTAATGTTGTGTTGTTTGGAGCCAATTGCTCACCTAGCCTATTCGCATTGACAATTGGACATCATTTAAACCAGTTTAATAACTCTTTAACATTGAACTTCCTTAAGGAACATTTTTACGTAGACAATCTAATAGGCTCAACAACAACAAAATCTGAATTATCTGAAGTCTATGAACACTCAAAACATTATGCAACAAGGTAACTTTGAACTTAGAGAGTGGATTTCAAATGATGAGGATTTAAACAAAAAGATTTTAAAGGATAATAATGGTCTTACTGAGCCATCAGACAGAGTTAAAACTTTAGGTATGAACTGGTATTTGGATGCAACTTCTAACAGTCATGATTCAATCTGTACTAAAGGTTTTAAACTTGATGAGGAAGCAAATACTAAAAGACAAATATTATCAGAGGCTTCCAAAATTTTTGATCCTATGGGTCTATTCCTGCCTTCAACAATAAAATCAAAGATTCTCCTCCAAGAAATTTGGAGGACAAATGTTGGGTGGGATGATCCAATAACAAATGAAAATCAAAAATCTTGGAAGAAGTTAGCTGCTGATTTAACAAAAGTGCAGAACATTAAAATTCAAAGGTGCTGTGGGTTTAGGGATAAGCCCCAGAGACTTCATGTGTTTGCTGATGCAAGTACACAAGCTTATGGGTGCTGTGCGTATCTTGTAAGCCCTACAGAAAGTCATCTAATTTATGCAAAAGGGAAAGTTGCACCTCTCAAACCTACCCGAACCATACCTCAATTGGAACTATTGGCTGCTGCATTAGCCATTAAAACCATTTCATTGCTTAAGGATGCTTACCATGATGTGAATGTAAGAGTCCGGTTTTATTATTATAGACCTTTACAAGTTTACGTAGATAATTAACTAAATGCCAGGGTCACCAGCGCCCAAATACTAGATTGGCATCCAGCAGTGCGGCGCAAATTAATTTTAATAAAAGAAGGGAAGGACTGATTATAAAATCATCAATATGAATTTTGTATTTTATTGATAACACTAGGCAACAAAGATTTTGTTACAGAAGACCAAATAGGTGCTCCTAGCTAATTTCGGTATGCTGATTTCAAATCTATAATTAGATTTTTTCTCTATCACGTCTAGATTTTGTGTAAAATGCAAATCACTTTTAGTAAAATTTTCTACCACGTCCAGATTTTGGTTTTAATCGGCTTAATGCCAGTAATATGAAACTTGCTTTTCAAGGTTAAAGCAATTTTTTTTGCCAACTATATACAAATTCGAACAATTTTGATAAATAAAATTTATCCCGAGTTGGCAACACTGAGTCAAGAGCATAGTAACGGGCAACAGCCCAACAGTCAGTCGCTACGTGACAGTCAAACAGAACGGTTGTTGAAGCTCTCTGCTGATGAGCAAGTGACAGGTTGTGGTGACTTGTGTGTTTTTATAGCATTTGTTTTGTAGTACGGTGTGTATTTCTTTTTATTTTGCACATCGTAATAATTACTTTCTACGTTTTTTCAGATATTGTATGGTAATTAAAAATGGCATCAAATAGACGTGCTTGTGTAAATCACCCAGACAACTTCTGCTTTGTCTGTGGACAATATACACCTAAGCCACAACGTAGAAACATAACAACAAAGATTAAACTTGCCTACAAGTGTTATTTTGACTGTAAGTTAGGTCGTTAATAGCTTGGATGAATGGTAAAAGAAAAGCTATGCCGTTCTCAGTCCCCATGGTTTGGCGTGAGCCGAAAAATCACTTCAATGATTGTTATTTTTGTTTGACAAAGATTGCTGGTTTCACAAAGAAAAACAAATCAAAGATCACGTACCCAAACTGCGAATCAGCAATGAAACCAGTACCACATGATGAAACAAATCCACCACCAGTTCCACCAGCAACGATAACAGACAGCAGTTCATCTGAAGATTCTGCTAGTGATATAGAAACAGGGAAAGATGGCATATATGTTCCAGATGCAAATATTTCCCCACATTTGTTAAGTCAAGCGGAGTTAAATGACTTAGTGCGCGATTTGGAATTACCAAAAGAAAAGGCAGAGTTGCTTGGTTCAAGACTTCAAGAATTTAATCTTCTCCAACCAAACACCAAAGTTTCCCATTTCCGCCATCGCCATTTGCAGTTTTCATCATTTTACTTACAGGAAGAAAACGTTTGTTTCTGCCACGATATCAGTGGTCTGATGCAAGGGATTGGCTGTCGCTATGATCCAAAAGAATGGAGACTGTTCATTGACTCTAGTAAAGCTAGCCTTAAAGCTGTATTACTGCACAACGGCAATGAAAAACCTTCAATACCTGTAGCACATGCCACTGGCCTTAATGAGACTTATGAATCGATGAAACTGCTGCTAAGACTCATCAAATATAAGGACCACACATGGAATATTTGTGGCGACCTTAAAGTTGTATCATTACTTCTTGGGTTACAGTTGGGCTACACAAAGCATATGTGCTTTTTGTGTCTATGGAACAGCAGAGATGACAAGAACCACTACAAAAAACATGATTGGCCATCTAGAACTGAACATGTTGTTGGTAAATACAATGTGAAACACCCAGCACTTATTGACCCTCAGAAAGTACATCTTCCACCACTTCACATTAAACTTGGCCTTATGAAAAATTTCGTGAAGGGTATGGATCATCAAGGTAGTGGTTTCCAATATTTAAAGGATAAATTCAAAGGAATATTGACAGATGCTAAGCTAGAAGCTGGAGTTTTCACTGGACCACAGATCCGCAGTGTCATCCACGACTCATCGTTTCCATCTAACCTAAATGAGAATGAACTAGGAGCATGGACATCTTTCGTTGAAGTTGTCAAAAATTTTCTTGGAAACCACAAAGCTGAAAACCACCGTAAACTCGTAGAAAACATGCTTAAATCTTATGCTTCCACCAACAGATCTCAGTTATGGAAAACAGATACCAAGGTAATTTCAACCCAAATATGATGGGAGATTATTGTTGGTTCCTGCAGAAGGAGAGCTCGTCATCCTACAAGCGACAAAGGAAGAGGACACACCAAAGTTTCACTTAAGAACAGGAATTTGCCTTTCAGTAGTAACAACAAAATACTAACGCGCTTTGGGTGGATGGTTGGGCGCAGGGGTGGTAACTCCGCCAGCGGAATTCCGCTGTCTGTCTTAAGCCAGAATATAGGAGGAAAGACATCCCTGTTCACTAATTATTTAAGTATGCTTACATAAAACGTGGCACGGAAAAGTAGCTTAGACGGCTTTCGTAATAGAAGCGGGTGAGAAAAAAAATGAAAAATAGGGGTTTTCGGTTACACAAAATCTGGACGTGATAGAGAAATTTTGATATCAGATCTGAAATCAGCATCAGCGCTTTAGTAGGAATCAGTAGTTCACGTGTCTGTAACAAAAAAAAAGTTGAAATTTGTTGCCTAGTGTAACAATTAATAACTATATGCAAAGGGGGATTTTTACCCGTAACAACTTTGATGGACATATAAATGCGAGATTAAATAATGGCCCGTTTAGCTAATATATAACAGTCTGCAAATAATACTGATTATAATAATAAATATGTAATAATACAAATAATAGTACAAATGATAATGCAACCTAATAATAATAATAACTAAAAATAATAATAGTAATAATAATAGTAATAATAATATAACCTAATAATAGTACAAATAATAATGCAACCTAATAATAATAATAACTAAAAATAATAGCCACAATGACAACCTTGTCACAAAGGAACTTTGCTTGCTGGCGCCGTGCTTTCGAATAATACGATGTGTGAACAGCGTCCTTTGTGTTGTCGTTTCACATAAGTTTGTTTTTACTATACAATTTTACCAACAAGCCAAAATAATCCTTAAAAGCCAATTCATGTCTAGTCACACCACACTGAATTCTTAAGAATTAAATTTGATCACTGGACATTTAACTTGTATTTATTTATTTAGATTTAAATATTTCACTCGTGCCAATTTGTGGCAGTTTTCACTAATAAAATAATCTTGTGGTGCAAGGCACTACAAGTACTGCCCCCCAAAAACATGGTTGTCAGGGGTAAAAAAAAAACACTTAAATGTCAAAGCGCACTGGCTTACGAATGACTCTTCCAGAACGAGTCATTGTTTGCTTTTGGACGGCAATATCCTGCAGCACTGGTTCTGAAGGTATGGATGGTGCTACAGGTGCAGTAGGACATTGGGGGAAGGGGATTCTTGGTGCCTGTGCAATGGGGCCACTGGCTGGTTCAAAGACAGTTGGTTGCGATAATGAAGGAGAATTGGAAGAGGGATGATAGATTGTTGTACCCTGGATCAGGTGGTGGTACATAGGATTTAGGAAGGGTAGATTGCTGTACCTGTATATGAGATGAAGGTACAGAAGATTGAGGAGGGATAGGTTGCTGTACCTGTATTTGAGGTGGAGGTACAGAAGATTGAGGAGGGATAGGTTGCTGTACCTGTATTTGAGGTGGAGGTACAGAAGATTGAGGGGGATAGGATCTTTTGTTGGAGAAAAATCAAGGTATGCTGGTTTCAAGCGGTCCACAGAAACGGTTTCACGCTTGCCCACCTTGTCAATGATGAAAGTTTTGGGTTACGGTCTAGCACAAGGAAGGGACCATCATAGGGACAGTGAAGAGGGTAGCGGTGAGCATCATGTCTCAAGAAAACATGTGTGCAAGTTTGTAAATCAGGGGAAACGAAGGTAGTTTGTGAAGTGGAAGTTCTAGGTGCTGTGGGACGAATTTGCTTCATAACAGAGCGTAATGTCTTGACATACGAAGCAGGATCACATGTGGGTTAATGGGTGTAGGTGTGAAAAATTCTCCGGGTAACCGGAGTGTGGTACCGTAAACTAATTCTGCTGCAGAGCATGCAAGATCAGTCTTCAGAGCAGTACGAATTCCGAGTAGGATTAGGGGTAGCCTGTCCACCCATGTAGTAGATGGATCAGTGGCTCGCAAGGAACTTTTAAGTTGACGATGGAAGCGTTCTACACCCCATTGGATTGCGGGTGATAGCTTGTTGTTCTGATGCGCTCAGTCCCAAGAAGGAGCATGAGTTCCTTCCATAAGGCCGATTCAAATTGAGCACCTCTGTCTGTGCAAATGGTTGCAGGTATTCCAAAACGGGAAACCCAACATGAAACAAAGGCATGAGCTACTGCAGAAGCAGTACAAGAAGTCAAAGGAACAGCTTCTGGCCATCTTGTGAACCTATCAATGACAGTGAGAAGATAGGTATAACCTCGAGAAGAATAGAGGGGGCCGACTATGTCTAGATGTATGGCCTCAAAACGAGCCTTTGGCAAAGGAAAGGTACCAATTCTGACTTTGTGTGTCGGTGAACTTTGGCACGCTGACATTGAAGGCAAGATCGAGTCCAATTGCGGATATCTTTGTTCATACTTGGCCATACAAACCTAGCTGCAATTAATTTTTGGGTGGCCTTAATTCCCGGGTGAGAAAGGGAATGGAGTTTAGCAAAAACAGCTCTTCGCAGCCCTTGTGGGCCAACGGTCGAATATGCTCAGTCGAGACGTCACACAAAATTTGTAAGTCTGACTTGGGTTCAACTGGTAAAGAGCGGACTTGCAACGAAGTGGGTGAATTAATAAGAGCTTGGAGGTCTGTATCCGTGGACTGAGCCTTAGCCATCTCTGAAAGGTTGATGTGAGAGTGTCCAGGGTCAGAAATTGCTGAGATGCGAGACAGCGCATCCGGCACAACATTCAAAGAACCTGAAATGTGTCGAATGTCTGAAGTAAATTGAAGATAAAATCAAGGTATCTTCTCTCATAGGAGCATGAGAGTCTGATTGAGAATGGAGAGCAAATATTAACGGACGATGATCCGTAAAAATGCTAAGTCACGTCCTTCCAGGAATGACCTGAAATGACGGATGGAGAGGTATATCGCCAGCAACTCTCGACCGAAAGTGCTGTACCTCATTTGTGAAGGTGAGAGCTTGCGTGAAAAGAATGCGAGAGGTTCCCAAACGCCTGAAACAAGCTGCTGGAGCACTCCTGACACTGCAACGTCAGAGGCATCAGTGGCTAAGTTCAGAGGAGCGTCTGGTTGAGGGTGAACAAGGCATGTAGCTTGTGCTATAGCCTCTTTTGCTTGTGAAAAAGCATTGGTAGCTTCGGGGTTCCACAGAACTGCAGTGGATCTGCCCCTTTTTGATTGGCGAAGAAGAGAGGTTATGGGTGCAAGAATGTTTGCACACTGAGGAATGAAGCGATGGTAGAAGTTTACCATCCCTAAGAAGCGGCGAAGTTGCTTTTGAGTTTGCGGTTGTGGGAAAGACCTTATCACAGATACTTTATTTTCGAGAGGAGAGATGCCCTTCGAAGTAACCTTGTGTCCTAAGAAGGTGAGTTCATCTACAGCAAAGACACATTTTTCAGGGTTTAGCAATACACCATATTCTGCCAACCGAGAAAAAACTAAGCGTAAATGTTGAATATGTTCTGAGGGAGAAGAACTTGCGATGAGAATGTCATCGACATATGTGAAAGTGAAGGAGAGACCTCTCAACACTTCATCAATGAAGCGTTGAAAAGTTTGGGCCGCATTACGCAGTCCGTATGGCATTTTTGTCATTTCAAATAACCCAAAAGGGGTTGTTATAGCAGTTTTATGTATGTCATCAGGGTGTACAGGAATTTGATGAAAGGCTCGCACCAAGTCAAGGCGTGAAAATACTGTGGTGCCATGGAGAGCAGAAGTAAAATCGTGTAAGTGAGGAAGGGGATAGCGATCTGGAATCGTGTTGTCATTCAAAGCACGATAATCTCCACATGGACGCCAGTCTCCAGGTGTAGGTTTTGGGACCATGTGTAAAGCAGAGGCATACGGGCTACTTGAAGGCCGTATAATACCGAGTTCGAGCATGTGTTCAAACTCTCGTCTCACAATTGCAAGACGATCTGGAGCTAAGCGACGTGGGCGGGTGAAAACAGGTGAGCCTACCGTATCAATACGGTGGACAACAGAGTGTTTAATAGGGGTATCCTTAGAACAGGGTTGAGTAAGGGAAGAAAATTCATTTAGGAGCTGCTCTATAGCAGGTGAGCACTGTGGCAGAGAACTTGCCAATAATGAGAGGGGTGCACGGTAGGAGAACCAATTACTGAAAGATGTGTGGCATTATCAATTAATTGTGCTCTACGAACATCAACTAATAAATCATTAGCAGAAAGAAATCAGAGCCTAACATTGGGGTATATACATCCGCGACAAGAAATATCCAGCGGAAAACACGTCTAAGTCCAAGAGAAACTGAAATAGAACGACGTCCATAAGTGTGAATAGATGAAGAATTAGCTGCACGTAAAATGAAAGGAGAAGGTCCGTTTGCACGGTCTGCGGCTGTTGCAGGAATAACACTGTATTGAGCTCCAGTGTCAATAAGGAATGCATAGCCTGAAAGTGGATCATGCAAGGTGAACGTTGGACCAGGTGGTGCAGTAGTTTGTGAATCATTAATTTTTGTGGAGGAAGGTTAGTATTGCTGTGGGAAGGAGTTTGTGTTGTATTTGGAGATTAGTTGGGGTATTAAATTAGCTGTGGTTGAATAAGTAGGTTGCGATTCTTTAACTTTACTTGCGTACGTAGGTGTTGGTTTGACAGTGTTAAATGAGGTAGTTGTGTGTGTAGTAATAGGTTGAACATTATTTGTGGTAGAGTAATACTTAGTTAAAATTGAGGTAGGATTAGATGAGGTAGTGGTAGGGTTAGTTGAATAAGGATAGGGAGAGGCTTGAGAGGCTGTAGTCAGACGCCTGTGACACAGCCTGGTTAGTTTAAAGGAGGGTTAGGAGTCCATGGACAAGGTGTGAGACAGCGCGTTGCACGATCTTTAAACTTTTCATGATACCAGCAAGGAGGGGTATGAGCAGTGGACTGGGTAAGGAATAGGTTGAGAATGAGGCTGAGTAGTGGGGATTGAGGATTGAGGATGAGGTAAGGCTAATAGATTCGGATTAGGAGCAACCAACTGACCTGTTTGCGGTGGCTGTGGTTGTAGTAGAACGAGGCGTTGTCCAGTTCATATTGGGAGGCTCTATTTGGACCAGAGGGTCGTCCTCGTCTTGAAGAACTTCTCTCCGTTCCCTGTTGTTAGCTAGCTCTATTCGGAGAGCTTTAAATTCATCTTTAATTGTTTGTAGAATTTCGTTGGATACTTTAAGACATTGTGCGGCCAGACTCTGAGTGTCGTCCTGCGTGGCACAGATTTGGGGGTGATGGGTGTGGTTATCTACTTGGCCAAGGTGGATTTCAATCATCATCTTATCAGCTGTTTTGGCCATAGTGAGGAGGTCTGTATCATCTGGCATACAACGGAGCATTGGTCGTAGGGCAGTGGGGAGACCATTGAGGAAGCGGCGTCGCATTAAGGGTGAGTTTTTATCCTCTCCATTGGTCTGTCCAGCCAGGTCTTGCAGATGCCTCAGGAAGGCTGTTGGCGTTTGATCCCCAAGAACTTGGTCCTTGAGTAGAGCATTGAGTCGCTCTTCTTCTGATTGGCCGAGTCTCCTGACTAACTCGCTGAGGAGGCTCTCAAAAGCTTGGTCAGACGGAGGCAATAGAGTCACATCCCGCACTACTTTGTATACTAGTGTAGGCAGGAGGTTCTTTGTGATAAGGAACTTGGTTCGTGGGTCCGTAATTCCTTTTATCGCAAAATAATCCCGCAGTTGACTCACAAAGATTCCAGGCTCTTCAGCGGTGAATTGTGGAGTGGTAGGCTGATACATTGTGAGAAGGTCCGTTATAGGTGGTGAATTTGGAGTACCACCGTTGGATGACCCTAGGTTGTTGTTGGTCATTGTGGCTATTATTTGTTACAAGGTACTAAAAAAAATTAAAATGTGTCAAAAACTGACAAGATTTCAACAAATGTTGTTGAATGCAAATAATGGCTTCAGGTAAGTTTGGTTGAGTATGAGACTCAATTGGAGTTTTGAATGCCAATAACAAAAAGTTACGTGAATTTTTTTTTTTTTTTTTTTTTTTTTTTTTTAATGATGTAGCCCAATATTAGCAGAAAAATAGTGTGCGTATAGGCTGTTTGCAAAATATAAGTAAAAAATTTTTTTAGGATGTAGCCCAATATTAGCAGAAAAATAGTCTGCGTATAGGCTGTTTGCAAAATATAAGTAAATTTGCACAAAAAAAACTTTAGAAAACGCTGATTTTATAAAAAGGCAAAATAAAAGGAATATATTTTGCAATAGAATACACTTCCAGTACAGGTGAGTGCTTAGTACTAGTGAATTTAATAAAATTATAGATGCAGACTGAATATATTGACAAAAATTGAAAAAACTTTTAGAATTTTTTTTGCATAAATTACGGTGTTTGGTCACTCCGGGAGGTTACCAATTGTAAGAGTCCGGTTTTATTATTATATACCTTTACAAGTTTACGTAGATAATTAACTAAATGCCACGGTCACAAGCGCCCAAATACTAGATTGGCATCCAACAGTGCGGCGCAAATTAATTTTAATAAAAGAAGGGAAGGACTGATTATAAAATCATCAATATGAATTTTGTATTTTATTGATAACAATTAATAACTATATGCAAAGGGGGATTTTTACCCGTAACAACTTTGATGGACATATAAATGCGAGATTAAATAATGGCCCGTTTAGCTAATATATAACAGTCTGCAAATAATACTGATTATAATAATAAATATGTAATAATACAAATAATAGTACAAATGATAATGCAACCTAATAATAATAATAACTAAAAATAATAATAGTAATAATAATAGTAATAATAAATAACCTAATAATAGTACAAATAATAATGCAACCTAATAATAATAATAACTAAAAATAAAGCCACAATGACAACCTTGTCACAAAGGAACTTTGCTTGCTGGCGCCGTGCTTTCGAATAATACGATGTGTGAACAGCGTCCTTTGTGTTGTCGTTTCACATAAGTTTGTTTTTACTATACAATTTTACCAACAAGCCAAAATAATCCTTAAAAGCCAATTCATGTCTAGTCACACCACACTGAATTCTTAAGAATTAAATTTTATCACTGGACATATTTAACTTGTATTTATTTATTTAGATTTAAATATTTCACTCGTGCCAATTTGTGGCAGTTTTCACTAATAAAGAATAATCTTGTGGTGCAAGGCACACAAGTACTGCCCCCATTTTGGACGGCAATATCCTGCAGCACTGGTTCTGAAGGCATGGATGGTGCTACAGGTGCAGTAGGGACATTGGGGGAAGGGGATTCTTGGTGCCTGTGCAATGGGGCCACTGGCTGGTTCAAAGACAGTTGGTTGCGATAATGAAGGAGAATTGGAAGAGGGATGATAGATTGTTGTACCCTTGGATCAGGTGGTGGTACATAGGATTTAGGAAGGGTAGATTGCTGTACCTGTATATGAGATGAAGGTACAGAAGATTGAGAGGGATAGGTTGCTGTACCTGTATTTGAGGTGGAGGTACAGAAGATTGAGGAGGGATAGGTTGCTGTACCTGTATTTGAGGTGGAGGTACAGAAGATTGAGGGATAGGATCTTTTGTTGGAGAAAAATCAAGGTATGCTGGTTTCAAGCGGTCCACAGAAACGGTTTCACGCTTGCCCACCTTGTCGATGATGAAAGTTTTGGTTTACGGTCTAGCACAAGGAAGGGACCATCATAGGGACAGTGAAGAGGGTAGCGGTGAGCATCATGTCTCAAGAAAACATGTGTGCAAGTTTGTAAATCAGGGGAAACAAAGGTAGTTTGTGAAGTGGAAGTTCTAGGTGCTGTGGGACGAATTTGCTTCATAACAGAGCGTAATGTCTTGACATACGAAGCAGGATCACATGGGGTTAATGGGTGTAGGTGTGAAAAATTCTCCAGGTAACCGGAGTGTGGTACCGTAAACTAATTCTGCTGCAGAGCATGCAAGATCAGTCTTCAGAGCAGTACGAATTCCGAGTAGGATTAGGGGTAGCCGGTCCACCCATGTAGTAGATGGATCAGTGGCTCGCAAGGAACTTTTAAGTTGACGATGGAAGCGTTCTACCACCCCATTGGATTGCGGGTGATAGCTTGTTGTTCTGATGCGCTCAGTCCCAAGAAGGAGCATGAGTTCCTTCCATAAGGCCGATTCAAATTGAGCACCTCTGTCTGTGCAAATGGTTGCAGGTATTCCAAAACGGGAAACCCAACATGAAACAAAGGCATGAGCTACTGCAGAAGCAGTACAAGAAGTCAAAGGAACAGCTTCTGGCCATCTTGTGAACCTATCAATGACAGTGAGAAGATAGGTATAACCTCGAGAAGAATAGAGGGGGCCGACTATGTCTAGATGTATGGCCTCAAAACGAGCCTTTGGCAAAGGAAAGGTACCAATTCTGACTTGTGTGTCGGTGAACTTTGGCACGCTGACATTGAAGGCAAGATCGAGTCCAATTGCGGATATCTTTGTTCATACTTGGCCATACAAATCTAGCTGCAATTAATTTTTGGGTGGCTTAATTCCCGGGTGAGAAAGGGAATGAAGTTTAGCAAAAACAGCTCTTCGCAGCCCTTGTGGGCCCAACGGTCGAATATGCTCAGTCGAGACGTCACACAAAATGTAAGTCTGACTTGGGTTCAACTGGTAAAGAGCGGACTTGCAATGAAGTGGGTGAATTAATAAGAGCTTGGAGGTCTGTATCCGTGGACTGAGCCTTAGCCATCTCTGAAAGGTTGATGTGAGAGTGTCCAGGGTCAGAAATTGCTGAGATGCGAGATAGAGCATCCGGCACAACATTCAAAGAACCTGAAATGTGTCGAATGTCTGAAGTAAATTGGATAAAATCAAGGTGTCTTCTCTCATAGGAGCATGAGAGTCTGATTGAGAATGGAGAGCAAATATTAACGGACGATGATCCGTAAAAATGCTGAAGTCACGTCCTTCCAGGAATGGCCTGAAATGACGGATGGAGAGGTATATCGCCAGCAACTCTCGACCGAAAGTGCTGTACCTCATTTGTGAAGGTGAGAGCTTGCGTGAAAAGAATGCGAGAGGTTCCCAAACGCCTGAAACAAGCTGCTGGAGCACCCTGACACTGCAACGTCAGAGGCATCAGTGGCTAAGTTCAGAGGAGCGTCTGGTTGAGGGTGAACAAGGCATGTAGCTTGTGCTATAGCCTCTTTTGCTTGTGAAAAAGCATTGGTAGCTTCGGGGTTCCACAGAACTGCAGTGGATCTGCCCCTTTTTGATTGGCGAAGAAGAGAGGTTATGGGTGCAAGAATGTTTGCACACTGAGGAATGAAGCGATGGTAGAAGTTTACCATCCCTAAGAAGCGACGAAGTTGCTTTTGGTTTGCGGTTGTGGGAAAGACCTTATCACAGATACTTTATTTTCGAGAGGAGAGATGCCCTTCGAAGTAACCTTGTGTCCTAAGAAGGTGAGCTCATCTACAGCAAAGACACATTTTTCAGGGTTTAGCATACACCATATTCTGCCAACCGAGAAAAAACTAAGCGTAAATGTTGAATATGTTCTGAGGGAGAAGAACTTGCGATGAGAATGTCATCGACATATGTGAAAGTGAAGGAGAGACCTCTCAACACTTCATCAATGAAGCGTTGAAAAGTTTGGGCCGCATTACGCAGTCCGTATGGCATTTTTGTCATTTCAAATAACCCAAAAGGGGTTGTTATAGCAGTTTTATGTGTGTTCAGGGTGTACAGGAATTTGATGAAAGGCTCGCACCAAGTCAAGGCGTGAAAATACTGTGGTGCCATGGAGAGCAGAAGTAAAATCGTGTAAGTGAGGAAGGGGATAGCGATCTGGAATCGTGTTGTCATTCAAAGCACGATAATCTCCACATGGACGCCAGTCTCCAGGTGTAGGTTTTGGGACCATGTGTAAAGCAGAGGCATACGGGCTGCTTGAAGGCCGTATAATACCGAGTTCGAGCATGTGTTCAAACTCTCGTCTCACAATTGCAAGACGATCTGGAGCTAAGCGACGTGGGCGGGTGAAAACAGGTGAGCCTACCGTATCAATACGGTGGACAACAGAGTGTTTAATAGGGGTATCCTTAGAACAGGGTTGAGTAAGGGAAGAAAATTCATTTAGGAGCTGCTCTATAGCAGGTGAGCACTGTGGCAGAGAACTTGCCAATAATGATGAGGGGTGCGGTAGGAGAACCAATTACTGAAAGATGTGGCATTATCAATTAATTGTGCTCTACGAACATCAACTAATAAATCATTAGCAGAAAGGAAATCAGAGCCTAACATTGGGGTATATACATCTGCGACAAGAAATATCCAGCGGAAAACACGTCTAAGTCCAAGAGAAACTGAAATAGAACGACGTCCATAAGTGTGAATAGATGAAGAATTAGCTGCACGTAAAATGAAAGGAGAAGGTCCGTTTGCACGGTCTGCGGCTGTTGCAGGAATAACACTGTATTGAGCTCCAGTGTCAATAAGGAATGCATAGCCTGAAAGTGGATCATGCAAGGTGAACGTTGGACCAGGTGGTGCAGTAGTTTGTGAATCATTAATTTTTGTGGAGGAAGGTTAGTATTGCTGTGGGAAGGAGTTTGTGTTGTATTTGGAGATTAGTTGGGGGTATTAAATTAGCTGTGGTTGAATAAGTAGGTTGCGATTCTTTAACTTTACTTGTACGTAGGTGTTGGTTTGACAGTGTTAAATGAGGTAGTTGTGTGTGTAGTAATAGGTTGAACATTATTTGTGGTAGAGTAATACTTAGTTAAAATTGAGGTAGGATTAGATGAGGTAGTGGTAGGGTTAGTTGAAGTAAGGATAGGTTGAGAGGCTTGAGAGGCTGTAGTCAGACGCCTGTGACACTAGCCTGGTTAGTTTAAAGGAGGGTTAGGAGTCCATGGCAAGGTACGACAGCGCGTTGCACGATCTTTAAACTTTTCATGATACCAGCAAGGAGGGGTATGAGCAGTGGACTGGGGTAAGGAAATAGGTTGAGAATGAGGCTGAGTAGTGGGGATTGAGGATTGAGGATGAGGTAAGGCTAATAGATTCGGATTAGGAGCAACCAACTGACCTGTTTGCGGTGGCTGTGGTTGTAGGAGAACGAGGCGTTGTCCAGGTTCATATTGGGAGGCTCTAATTGGACCAGAGGGTCGTCCTCGTCTTGAAGAACTTCTCTCACGTTCCCTGTTGTTAGCTAGCTCTATTCGGAGAGCTTTAAATTCATAGAAAAAATAGGTTGAGGAAATAGGTTGAGAATGAGGCTGAGTAGTGGGGATTGAGGATTGAGGATGAGGTAAGGCTAATAGATTCGGATTAGGAGCAACCAACTGACCTGTTTGCGGTGGCTGTGGTTGTAGGAGAACGAGGCGTTGTCCAGGTTCATATTGGGAGGCTCTAATTGGACCAGAGGGTCGTCCTCGTCTTGAAGAACTTCTCTCACGTTCCCTGTTGTTAGCTAGCTCTATTCGGAGAGCTTTAAATTCATCTTTAATTGTTTGTAGAATTTCGTTGGATACTTTAAGACATTGTGCGACCAGACTCAGATTGTCGTCCTGCGTGGCACAGATTTGGGGGTGGTTATGTACTTGGCCAAGGTGGATTTCAATCATCATCTTATCAGCTGTTTTGGCCATAGTGAGGAGGTCTGTATCATCTGGCATACAACGGAGCATTGGCCGTAGGGCAGTGGGGAGACCATTGAGGAAGTGGCGTCGCATTAAGGGTGAGTTTTTATCCTCTCCATTGGTCTGTCCAGCCAGGTCTTGCAGATGCCTCAGGAAGGCTGTTGGCGTTTGATCCCCAAGAACTTGGTCCTTGAGTAGAGCATTGAGTCGCTCTTCTTCTGATTGGCCGAGTCTCCTGACTAACTCGCTGAGGAGGCTCTCAAAAGCTTGGTCAGACGGAGGCAATAGAGTCACATCCCGCACTACTTTGTATACTAGTGTAGGCAGGAGGTTCTTTGTGATAAGGAACTTGGTTCGTGGGTCCGTAATTCCTTTTATCGCAAAATAATCCCGCAGTTGACTCACAAAGATTCCAGGCTCTTCAGCGGTGAATTGTGGAGTGGTAGGCTGATACATTGTGAGAAGGTCCGTTATAGGTGGTGAATTTGGAGTACCACCGTTGGATGACCCTAGGTTGTTGTTGGTCATTGTGGCTATTATTTGTTACAAGGTACTAAAAAAAATTAAAATGTGTCAAAAACTGACAAGATTTCAACAAATGTTGTTGAATGCAAATAATGGCTTCAGGTAAGTTTGGTTGAGTATGAGACTCAATTGGAGTTTTGAATGCCAATAACAAAAAGTTACGTGAAAATTTTTTTTTTTTTTTTTTTTTTTTTTATGATGTAGCCCAATATTAGCAGAAAAATAGTCTGCGTATAGGCTGTTTGCAAAATATAAGTAAAAAAATTTTTTTATGATGTAGCCCAATATTAGCAGAAAAATAGTCTGCGTATAGGCTGTTTGCAAAATATAAGTAAATTTGCACAAAAAAAACTTTAGAAAACGCTGATTTTATAAAAAGGCAAAATAAAAGGAATATATTTTGCATGCAATAGAATACACTTCCAGTACAGGTGAGTGCTTAGTAGTAGTGAATTTAATAAAATTATAGATGCAGACTGAATATATTGACAAAAATTGAGAAAAAACTTTTAGAATTTTTTTTGCATAAATTACGGTGTTTGGTCACTCCGGAAGGTTACCAATTGTAAGAGACCGGTTTTATTATTATAGACCTTTACAAGTTTACGTAGATAATTAACTAAATGCCAGGGTCACCAGCGCCCAAATACTAGATTGGCATCCAGCAGTGCGGCGCAAATTAATTTTAATAAAAGAAGGGAAGGACTGATTATAAAATCATCAATATGAATTTTGTATTTTATTGATAACAATTAATAACTATATGCAAAGGGGGATTTTTACCCGTAACAACTTTGATGGACATATAAATGCGAGATTAAATTCTTAAGAATTAAATTTGATCACTGGACATATTTAACTTGTATTTATTTATTTAGATTTAAATATTTCACTCGTGCCAATTTGTGGCAGTTTTCACTAATAAAGAATAATCTTGTGGTGCAAGGCACTACAAGTACTGCCCCCCTTTTGGACGGCAATATCATGCAGCACTGGTTCTGAAGGCATGGATGGTGCTACAGGTGCAGTAGGGACATTGGGGGAAGGGGATTCTTGGTGCCTGTGCAATGGGGCCACTGGCTGGTTCAAAGACAGTTGGTTGCGATAATGAAGGAGAATTGGAAGAGGGATGATAGATTGTTGTACCCTCGGATGAGGTGGTGGTACATAGGATTTAGGAAGGGTAGATTGCTGTACCTGTATATGAGATGAAGGTACAGAAGATTGAGGAGGGATAGGTTGCTGTACCTGTATTTGAGGTGGAGGTACAGAAGATTGAGGAGGGATAGGTTGCTGTACCTGTATTTGAGGTGGAGGTACAGAAGATTGAGGGAGGATAGGATCTTTTGTTGGAGAAAAATCAAGGTATGCTGGTTTCAAGCGGTCCACAGAAACGGTTTCACGCTTGCCCACCTTGTCAATGATGAAAGTTTTGGGTCTACGGTCTAGCACAAGGAAGGGACCATCATAGGGACAGTGAAGAGGGTAGCGGTGAGCATCATGTCTCAAGAAAACATGTGTGCAAGTTTGTAAATCAGGGGAAACGAAGGTAGTTTGTGAAGTGGAAGTTCTAGGTGCTGTGGGACGAATTTGCTTCATAACAGAGCGTAATGTCTTAACATACGAAGCAGGATCACATGTGGGGTTAATAGGTGTAGGTGTGAAAAATTCTCCGGGTAACCGGAGTGTGGTACCGTAAACTATTTCTGCTGCAGAGCATGCAAGATCAGTCTTCAGAGCAGTACGAATTCCGAGTAGGATTAGGGGTAGCCTGTCCACCCATGTAGTAGATGGATCAGTGGCTCGCAAGGAACTTTTAAGTTGACGATGGAAGCGTTCTATCACCCCATTGGATTGCGGGTGATAGCTTGTTGTTCTGATGCGCTCAGTCCCAAGAAGGAGCATGAGTTCCTTCCATTAGGCCGATTCAAATTGAGCACCTCTGTCTGTGCAAATGGTTGCAGGTATTCCAAAACGGGAAACCCAACATGAAACAAAGGCGTGAGCTACTGCAGAAGCAGTACAAGAAGTCAAAGGAACAGCTTCTGGCCATCTTGTGAACCTATCAATGACAGTGAGAAGATAGGTATAACCTCGAGAAGAATAGAGGGGGCCGACTATGTCTAGGTGTATGGCCTCAAAACGAGCCTTTGGCAAAGGAAAGGTACCAATTTCTGACTTTGTGTGTCGGTGAACTTTGGCACGCTGACATTGAAGGCAAGATCGAGTCCAATTGCGGATATCTTTGTGCATACTTGGCCATACAAACCTAGCTGCAATTAATTTTTGGGTGGCCTTAATTCCCGGGTGAGAAAGGGAATGGAGTTTAGCAAAAACAGCTCTTCGCAGCCCTTGTGGGGCAACGGTCGAATATGCTCAGTCGAGACGTCACACAAAATTTGTAAGTCTGACTTGGGTTCAACTGGTAAAGAGCGGACTTGCAACGAAGTGGGTGAATTAATAAGAGCTTGGAGGTCCGTATCCGTGGACTGAGCCTTAGCCATCTCTGAAAGGTTGATGTGAGAGTGTCCAGGGTCAGAAATTGCTGAGATGCGAGACAGCGCATCCGGCACAACATTCAAAGAACCTGAAATGTGTCGAATGTCTGAAGTAAATTGAAGAATAAAATCAAGGTATCTTCGCTCATTAGGAGCATGAGAGTCTGATTGAGAATGGAGAGCAAATATTAACGGACGATGATCCGTAAAAATGCTAAAGTCACGTCCTTCCAGGAATGACCTGAAATGACGGATGGAGAGGTATATCGCCAGCAACTCTCGACCGAAAGTGCTGTACCTCATTTGTGAAGGTGAGAGCTTGCGTGAAAAGAATGCGAGAGGTTCCCAAACGCCTGAAACAAGCTGCTGGAGCACTCCTGACACGGCAACGTCAGAGGCATCAGTGGCTAAGTTCAGAGGAGCGTCTGGTTGAGGGTGAACAAGGCATGTAGCTCGTGCTATAGCCTCTTTTGCTTGTGAAAAAGCATTGGTCACTCCGGGGTCACCAATTGTAAGAGTCCGGTTTTATTATTATAGACCTTTACAAGTTTACGTAGATAATTAACTAAATGCCAGGGTCACCAGCGCCCAAATACTAGATTGGCATCCAGCAGTGCGGCGCAAATTAATTTTAATAAAAGAAGGGAAGGACTGATTATAAAATCATCAATATGAATTTTGTATTTTATTGATAACAATTAATAACTATATGCAAAGGGGGATTTTTCCCCCTAACAACTTTGATGGACATATAAATGCGAGATTAAATAATGGCCCGTTTAGCTAATATATAACAGTCTGCAAATAATACTGATTATAATAATAAATATGTAATAATACAAATAATAGTACAAATGATAATGCAACCTAATAATAATAATAACTAAAAATAATAATAGTAATAATAATAGTAATAATAATATAACCTAATAATAGTACAAATAATAATGCAACCTAATAATAATAATAACTAAAAATAATAGCCACAATGACAACCTTGTCACAAAGGAACTTTGCTTGCTGGCGCCGTGCTTTCGAATAATACGATGTGTGAACAGCGTCCTTTGTGTTGTCGTTTCACATAAGTTTGTTTTTACTATACAATTTTACCAACAAGCCAAAATAATCCTTAAAAGCCAATTCATGTCTAGTCACACCACACTGAATTCTTAAGAATTAAATTTTATCACTGGACATATTTAACTTGTATTTATTTATTTAGATTTAAATATTTCACTCGTGCCAATTTGTGGCAGTTTTCACTAATAAAGAATAATCTTGTGGTGCAAGGCACTACATGAACATAACTCATATCCACATCTGGCTTGACAGTCAGATTTGTCTTGCCTGGATACGGAATGATAGCATTAATAGTAAGAATATCTTTGTAAGAAATAGGCTAAAAGAAATAGCTGAAGCTAATGAAAGCCTACAAGTAAACTTTCACTATGTTCCAACTAAACAAAATCCAGCAGACTTTCTGACCAGAGGTTTATCCTACAAGTTGTTGAAGTCAAACAAAACTTGGTTTATGGGACCTAAGTGGCTCTGTAATACAGACCAATGGCCTGTGGAACAAGTTAACTTGACATTAAATTTAATCTTTTCAAATGAAAAGGTTGAACCAATCCCTAATTCTGAAATTTATTCTGATTTCAACAAACTTGTCAGGGTTACAGCCTACTGTTTGAGGTTTGCTCACAACTGTTTAACTACAATTAACAAACAGCTAAATAAAAATAATCATAATTATACAGAAGTTGCAACCAAATACTGGATAGGCCATGCACAACAAAAAGAGTACAATAAAGAGTTAGAATTCTTAACTAATGGGAAACAAACCAAAGAACCTGTACCATCAGTAGTTGTGGATCTAAACTTGTTCAGAGATGAGGAAGGCCTTCTAAGGTGTAAAGGGAGATTAGACAAATCAAAACTGTCATACAAAAGCAAACATCCAATCCTTTTACCTAGATTTAGCTATTTGACAACATTAATCATCAGAAAAACACACAATGATGTATATCATATGGGGGTACCACAGACATTAACTACATTAAGAAAAACTTATTGGATACCCAAGGGAAGGATCACTGTTAAAACAGTCCTGAGTGAGTGTGTCACATGTAGGCGTATTCATGCTAGGCCCTATAGGAAACCAAATCCTCCTGCTTTGCCAGAGGAGAGAGTTACTCTCAACAGACCCTTTGAGACTGTAGGCATTGACTATACAGGAGCATTGACTGTAGGGGTGGGTGACACTGAACAAAAAATGTACATTGTACTGTTTACATGTGCTGACTCACGAGCTGTTTATCTGGATGTTGTGGAGGACCTTACAGCAGAATCTTTTGTTGCTGTCTTTAAGAGATTCTGTGCACGACATTCAGTACCCAAGACAGTTTGGACTGACAATGCTACATATTTCAAGGCTGGTGAACAAGTCATCCACGACTTGTTAAGCGATGAAATCACACAATTATATATACAAAATTCAAACATAAAGTGGAAGTATATTCCGGTTGCCTCTCCTTGGTATGGTTCTATCTGGGAGAGGAATATACAAACAGTAAAGAATTGCTTGAAGAAAGCAATTGGCAAAAAACAGATACACTTATTTGGGTTGCTCACTCTCCTGGCTGAGATTGAGAACATCATTAACAATAGACCACTCACTTATGTGAGTGACAACATTAATGACCCGGAACCATTAACTCCAAATCATTTGATTCGGGGAGAACAAGTTAGTCTCCTGCCGGACTACAATATAGACTCTTCAGAAGACCCAAACTGGACTCAACGACATGATGAGCTCCAGACTAAGTTACAACATTTAACTAGAGTTAAAGCTCATTTCATTAAACAGTGGAAAACTGAGTACTTGATGGGTCTAAGGGAGAGACATAAACAAATGACTAAGAAGGATTGGTCTGACACAATTAAGGTAGGGGACCTTGTTCTCATACATGACAGTACTCCAAGACAATACTGGCCTCTGGCTAGAGTTTCAGAACTCAGACCAGGGGCAGACGGGGTAACAAGATTGGTCAAATTAAGGACTTCAACGGGTGACACAACAAGAGACATTTCTCTTTTGTACCCTTTAGAGTCTGGACCCAAAACAATGGACTTTGGAGAACCTTCTCCACTGACAGTAACAACTGGAGACACTGAACTTCCAGTAACTATTCCTTTGACAGTAGGAGTGGTAACGCATCCTACTACAACATTGACAGACACAAGACCTCAGCGACAAACAGCATTAAAGGCGCGACTATTTTTACAACAAAAAATAGATGCTGGGGAATTGTAATTTTATCTTCTAACTTTCATTTTTTCTTTTCTTATAGTAAAGACCATAGACAGTTTCATCCTATGGATGTATATTTTCTCTTCTAATTAAATGCTACACTTTCTCAATGAGAAGGTGAGGATAGGCACTGTTAATCACATTAACAGGCATTTACAGTCAAACAGTTAGCTAGTCTACACTCAGACATAAAAATTGGTGACAATGACACCAAAATTTTTATCTCCCGGGGCCCCCAGTATATGGAAAACTGATGAATGGGTAGTTGGGAGGTAACGAAAATGGTTCACGGAGTAGGTAGGTAGTTAATCTAACAATTATTAAATTCCTTTTATGTCAATAACTGGGTGGATGAAACCAATTGGTTGCTCACCAGAGTTATTCTCCACACTAGTATTTATATACTGTGTGAGAAGAGCGTGCTCGGTAATAGAGATACATTACCGCTCAACCAACCGAGGAAAAAACCAAGACAACGCTGGTGGAAAAAGCCCCGCGAAGAGGAGAACAAAGGAGAACGAAAACGAAGAACGGGGCGAGAGGACGGAACTGGAGAAGGGACGAGAACAGACACCGAAGAAAGATCCCCACCAGCAAGTACGCTCTCGACAATTACACAACCGGAGAAAAGAGACTCTCTAATAACTAGCAGTAAGTGACTAATTGTGTTTTTAACCCAGCAAATTAATCACATTAAATTAAGCTGGGTCAGACAAATTAGGCCTACATTGTGGCCTAAGACCCAGCATCAACTCATAGCTTAACAAAGGTGAAGGTAGATTGCCCTAACCTAATTTGGTGAGGAATCCTACTGTGGACCTCAATTTATCTGCCCGCTCTGGACCATTTCCGGAATCTCTAGGCTGACCCCTCTAGGCTAGACTTGATCTACTCTATAGTTAGACTGGAGATATAAGGGGTGGGTTAATTGTGGACCAATTCATACCGAGCATTTTTGGCACAGATGACATCACTCTAACATCCACCCACAACAACATCGACACCGCTACAAATAACCTACAAACATACATAAACAGTATACAAGACTGGCTCACACACAATAGACTCAAAGTAGCGCCCACAAAATCAACCATCACCTTGCTTACAAGCAACACAAAAGAACACCAGGTAATTCCACAGCTTACACTAAACAACATCAACATTCCACACAATCACAGGACCAAAATACTTGGGGTCACATACAACACATCATTATCTTTTGCAAACCACATTCAGGATATTAAAAACAAATGTACGTCAAGACTTAACACGCTTAGGGTACTAACAGGCACAAACTTTGGACACCAGCAGGAAACAACATCACTCATATACAAACAATATATTCGCTCAGTTATGGACTATGCTAGCCCATGCTGGGCACCCATTATCTCAAACACACTCATAAACACCTTACAGACAATACAAAACAACGCACTTCGTATCATTACAGGATGCACTCAAACAACACCAATAGAACACCTGCACACAGAAACAAAAATACTGAAAGTTAGGGAACATTTAGACATGAGGAGAACACAATTCATGGCAGCAGCGACAACTAACCCATAACACCCTTGCCACTACATGTACAATCACGCACCGACACCTCGCACCATTAAGGTAACACCAGAGAGACATTATAACCAAATACTCCATTCCATACCACGCCCCACAGACATCACACAGTACAGAAAACACATACACACACACCTAACCCACAAAGCACTGACACGACTCAGTCCGAATGCGGTCCTAGGTGCGAAGCCGCCACCCATTAACAAGTCAGAGATCAGCCTGAGCAGATCGGATCGAGTTAACTTAGCACGATTCCGATGTGGACATCACCCCAACTTACTAACATAAACACAGACTAGACAACTCCATAGACGACACCTGTCACCTGTGCCAGGACACACCACAAACAATTAAACACATTATGACAGACTGTACCGCTCTAGCACAACAACGAACACAACACAACATCACTAGTGCGCTGAACCTCTGGTCCACTCCGAAGAGAGCGATCGGTTACCTGCGTGCCGCCGGCTTGCTCGATCAGGGTGGGCTGATCGGCTAAACCCACGCTTCTCAAACTAGGGGTCGCGTAAATATTATTGGGGGTCGCAGAAACATTTGAAAATATTATTTTTTTCATAAATATACAGTGTTAGTACCTATTGCTTTTATGACATTGAGTGAAGGGTCGCGAAAAAATTTGTCTGATCCAAAGGGATCGCAAGTGAAAAAAGTTTGAGAAGCCCTGGGCTAAACAACACAACCTGGGGACCTAATCAATATGTATGTGAAGTTTCATGTTTGTAACTGCTTCCAATATTGGAGTTATGGCTGGAACAGACAGACAGACAGACACACACACACACACACACACACACACACACGTCCTTTCATTATAAGTATAGATATTTTAAGTTTTTTTCAACAAAGTTTCTAATAATCTGGTATTTTTTATAGTATAGTATGATAACTTCACAAAGTTTAAATTAGGTACATAATTAATTTTCTATTTCTATTTATTTTATTTATAATTGTAAAGAATTTTGAACAGTTTGGTATGGGCACAGTGACGTGGCTAGGAGCGGAAGGGCTCGTGGCAAAATTTCACTGATGGGCCCCCGTCGGAGGTTAATTTGGAACCAAAATATGTAAAACCTATTAAGTTTGTCTGTCTAATTAATCAAATAGAATGAATGAGCAAGAAGGGTTAGATTTTTTAATGTGAAGCGAAAAATTCAGCTAGATGAAGTATATATTTCAAAACATACGAAATCAATATTAACAAAAATAAACATAGAAGAGTTTGAGACACGTTTAAATGAAATTTATGAATATAATAAAAAAATATATCTTTAAAAACCTTTCTCCCTTTCTTCCTTGCTTTCACCTCCGCAAAATGATTTAGTTTCTTTCGTCGTGTTTCTGCAAATAGAACAAAAAATATGAAAAAATACCTCTTTACTTTTGTTTTTTCTAAATTTTGAAGAATATAAACTAGGCCCTTCGGGCCCTTGGGCCCGTGACATTTTGCCACCAACGTCACCCTGTTGCTACGCCACTGTATAGACACTAATGATGATAAGTGAACTTATCGAAAGCTTTGTTAAAATTAAATGTTTTTTGTTGGACTCGTTTTATTATTTGTAATAAAACTTAAATTTCTAAGAAATAAATCCTCATGTGTGTGTATATATATATACAGGGCGTCCCAAAAAAATGTATACACACTTTAAATAATTATAAAGGCAGTGTTTATTAAAATACATTTCATTTTCAAAATGTAATAGAATCTACAGACATTATTTAATTGTTTTGTCAACGCCTGTTTTCAAACTGACGTCCGTTCTGGTCCAGGCACTGCTGATAACGCGAAGCAATGGAATCGCAAACATCACGAAACATTTCGTTTGGTATTTGTGTGCATTCTCGTTCAGTGGCTGCTCTCAATTCAGCGACTGTTGCAGGTTTTATAGCGTAGACTTTGTCTTTTAAGTATCCCCATTAAAAAAAGTCTAGTGGTGTGAGGTCTGGTGAACGCGGAGGGTATTCTACGAAACCCCTTCGTCCAATCCACATCCACATCGTGCCAAGTACCACTCGCAATTACTCCACTCTTCGGTCCGGATCATCTTCATTAATAGCATGGACTAATCTTGGAATGTAACTTTTCCATTGACAGCGCTTCAAAATGCGTTGGACAGACGATTCTGAAATTCCTACCTCACGACTCGCTTGCCGCACAGATTTTCTTGACTTTGGTGATACGTTTCCAGTACTCTTTCTTGCTTTGTGGGGCTTGTCGATGTCCGTGGTCTTCCGGAACGCTTCTTGTGGACATTCTGAACAGTTCCATCGGCTTCAAACTTATCTCTAATTCGAGTGATGGTAAGTCGCGTTGGTGGATCTGTTTGAAACTCCCTCCTAAACTGTCTTTGCACTTCAACTGCGTTTTCACACTTCCAGTAGCATTTTAGAATGAATTTCCTTTGTTCAAAGCTTAGTCTGACTGCCATTATTAATTCTAATGGGTTTAACTTGGAAAGAAAGAAACATCAATTGAGCTATCAGCTGTTAAAGTGTGTATACATTTTTTTGGGACGCCCTGTATATATATATATATATATATATATATATATATATATATATATATATATATATATATATATATATATATAATTTAAAACTGTAATAATAATAATCATCATAATAATAATCTATACTATAATAAGAGAGCTGTCCGTCCGTCTGTCTGTCTGTCTGTCTGTCTGTCCGTCCGTCACACTCAGAAATTGTGAGAAAAAATTGAGAAAAAAATTCAGAAATTGTAAAAAAAATTCAGAAATTGTATTACGGGCGGCAATGTGAAGCTCAATATTTTCATGACTGTGTTCTTTTTTGTAGTTTAGCAATGGGGGACGGGTGAGGGTGGGGGGAAGGGTGGGAGTGGGGGAAGGGTTGGGGTGGGCGGAAGGGTGGGGGTGGGGGTAATGGGGGATGGGGGTGGTAATGGGAGGGGTGGGGGTAATGGGGGAGGGGGTTAGCCCCAAGTTGTATGAATGGGGGTGAGGAGGTTTTGGGAGATACCAGATTCAGAAATGTTGACACAATGTGAAGCTCAAAATTTTCACGGCTGGGTTCTTTTTTTGTAGTTTAGCCTGTCTAACCGTCAGCGAAGTGACGGGAACTGTACTAGTAATAATAAATAATAATAGAAAGTCGATATCAGCCTGTCTTTATAAAGGATTTACATTTAATTTCCAATATTCTGAATAGTTTTTTATTTTCAGTACTAAGTTTCTTAATAATAATTCTAGATAAGAATTTGCAGTATGCTAAGAATACTGTCTTCATTTTTTCTTCTGCTGACGCGTTTCGTTCATATACTTTGAACATCTTCAGAGCTTTATACATAATTTTAAAGTAAAATGGGTATATATATATATATATATATATATATATATATATATATATATATATTATATATATATCGGGTGGTCCGAAAAAAATGACGCATTTTTAAAAAATTAATATCTCAGTAACCCCTTTCCTTATCATGACAATTTTTATATGCAAGATACTTTCAAACTTCTTTTTTTGAATGCAAGAAACGGAATTCTGATATCTTTTATAGTTTTCTCGCAATTAACAAAGTAACAACATGGGTCAAAAAAACAAAAATCGCAATATAATATCCGTTTTTTATACGGTATCATTTTTATACGATATCATGCGATGTTTTTGCAAGTTATTACAAAACTCTACAGGAATGAACAAGTCAAATTGTGGATATTTTTATTTTTTAACAATTCGTCAGTACCCTTAATGATGTTGTCAGAGGAAGATCGTATTCTCATTAAAAATTGTTACTGTGAAAAAGGATGGAAGACTGGAAGGTTATTGCAAGAGTTTCCCGGCAAAAAGTGGAAAAGGCGTGCAGTGGAAAGACTCTTAAAGAAGATTCGCGAATCGGGAAGTACTGCCAGAAAACCAGGAAGCGGTAGACCTGAAACAGCTTCGGTTCCAGAAAATGTGGATTACATCAACGATAAAATCTGCTCTCAAGAAGATAAACCAGGAAGTCATTTGTCACAAAGAACAATTGCTAAACATTTGAATATTGGAAAGACTTCTGTACACCGAATAATTAAAGCACAAAAACTAAAAGCCTTCAAAAGAATAGTATCTTCTAGAAAAATGATACTGTTAAGGATAAAAGAAAAACAAGGTGCAGAAAGTTACTTGATAATTTCTCTGTCGTTGATATTAAAAAGATAGTTGTCACGGATGAAAAAGATTTCACTCTAGAAATTCCGCGAAACCGTCAAAATGATGTCTACGGGCGTGGTAAAAAGTGTGGACATTTCAATAAACAGATTGTATCATGAAACGTCAAGATTCTCCAAAAAGTTATGATATCTGCAGGGGTCTCTTGGAATGGCAAGACAGATGTTCATTTTATTGAAACTGAAAACAAAGGTGAATTCTGAAAATTACATTGAACTTTTAAGAACAAAATTGTTGCCGGATTGTCGTCGCCTGTATCAAGAAAATGATTTCATATTTCAACAAGATGGAGCACCGTCGCATACAAGCTACGCCACACAGTCGTTTCTGATTAGCAATACACCAAAATTAATAACGAAAAATGAGTGGCCACCACAAGCCCAGATTGTAATCCTATGGACTACTCAATTTGGGAGTTACTAAAGAGAAGGTTTACCGAGGTCGACGAGAAAATTCACCGAATCAGAATTAAAAGTAAATACTTGAATCTTGGCAAGAAATTGGCATTAATGAAGTAAGAAGTATTATTTTTGTGTGGAAGAAAAGACTTAGATTAGTGTGTCAACAACAGTGGTGGTCCAATCTATCATTTACTGTAAATTTAATTAGTTAAATTTCTGATTAAATTTTCCTTTCTCATGATATTCGTTTTTTTGACCCATGTTGTTACTTTTGTTAATTGCGAGAAAACTATAAAAGATATATCAGAATTCCGTTTCTTGCATTCAAAAAAAGAAGTTTGAAAGTATCTTGCCTATAAAAATTGTCATGATAAGGAAGGGGGTTACTGAGATATTAATTTTTAAAAAATGCGTCATTTTTTTCGGACCACCCGATATATATATATATTTTTTTTTTTTTTTATTGTAAATTTGATACAATTTCAAATTAATTTAAGAATATTCGAAAGTTCATTAAATTTTATATTAATTTTCGATTTTTTCATTTTAATGTAAAAGGCTTCGGCAATTTTTAGTTTTTGTACGTTATGTGATGAGTATAAGATTTGAAAGTTTGAGAGATATTTTCTAACTTTAATATTTTATGATCTACTCTGTAATGTTCGTTAATTTTACTTGGACGATATTTATGTTGGTATGCTCTCTCTTTAATGTGGTTTGTGGTGTAACCAATGTAAGTCGACGTACAGTCAACTACAGGACATGTAAATTGGTACACCACATGATGTTGCTTATCAGGGTTTTTGCTACGTGTCGACAAGTAGCAAAAACCTTGATAAGCAACATCATGTGGTGTACCAATTTACATGTCCTGTAGTTGACTGTACGTCGACTTACATTAGTTACACCACAAACCACATTAAAGAGAGAGCATACCAACATAAATATCGTCCAAGTAAAATTAACGAACATTACAGAGTAGATCATAAAATATTAAAGTTAGAAAATATCTCTCAAACTTTCAAATCTTATACTCATCACATAACGTACAAAAACTAAAAATTGCCGAAGCCTTTTACATTAAAATGAAAAAATCGAAAATTAATATAAAATTTAATGAACTTTCGAATATTCTTAAATTAATTTGAAATTGTATCAAATTTACAATAAAAAAAAAATATATATATAACCCATTTTACTTTAAAATTATGTATAAAGCTCTGAAGATGTTCAAAGTATATGAACGAAACGCGTCAGCAGAAGGGAAAAAAAAATGAAGACAGTATTCTTAGCATACTGCAAATTCTTATCTAGAATTATTATTAAGAAACATAGTACTGAAAATAAAAAACTATTCAGAATATTGGAAATTAAATGTAAATCCTTTATAATAATAATAATAATAATAATAATAGCATTCATGCTTGCGATAACCAAAATGTTAACTAGACCTGGCGGGAATAAAAAACTTGAAAAGTTAAGAGAAATCAGTAAAATCTTGTTAAAAAGAACCAAGTGTACCCAAAAGCTTGAAGGCAAACAATGTACAATGAATAGAAATGCATAATTCTTTCTAACTGCTCATTTTATATATTTTTTATATGTAGCCACGTTCTTATATATATTTATTATTAACCTTTTCAGTAGTCTCGCTTTTCAAGAATAAATCCTTTTTATAGGAACCCATTTTGTTGTCACTATAATTAATAATATTCTACAGTTGTTGTTGTTGTTGGTTAGCCGATCAGCCCACCCTGATCGAGCAAGCCGGTGGCACGCAGGTAACCGATCGCCCTCTCCGGAGTGGACCAGAGGTTCGGCGCACTAGTGATGTTGTGTTGTGTTCTATGTTGTGCTAGAGCGGTACAGTCTGTCATAATGTGTTCAATTGTTTGTGGTGTGTTCTGGCACAGGTGGCAGGTGTCGTCTGTGGAGTTGTCTAGTCTGTGTTTATAAGTCTGTGAGTTGGGGTGATGTCCACATCGGAATCGTGCTAACATAACTCGATCCGATCTGCTCAAGCTGATCTCTGACCTGTTAATGGGTGGCGGCTTCGCACCTAGGACCGCGTCGGTGCATGATTGTACATGTAGTGGCAAGGGTGTTGTGGGTTAGTTGTCGCTGCTGCCATGAATTGTGCTCCCCTCATGTCTAAATGTTCCCTAACTTTCAGTATTTTTGTTTCTGTGTGCAGGTGTTCTAGTGGTGTTGTTTGAGTGCATCCTGTAATGATACGAAGTGCATTGTTTTGTATTGTCTGTAAGGTGTTTATGTGTGTGTTTGAGACAATGGGTGCCCAGCATGGGCTAGCATAGTCCATAACTGAGCGAATATATTGTTTGTATATGAGTGATGTTGTTTCCTGCTGGTGTCCAAAGTTTGAGCCTGTTAGTACCCTTAGCGCGTTAAGTCTTGACGTACATTTGTTTTTAATGTCCTGAATGTGGTTTGCAAAAGATAATGATGTGTTGTATGTGACCCCAAGTATTTTGGTCCTGTGAGTGTGTGAATGTTTGTGTTGTTTAGTGTAAGTTGTGGAGTTATCTGGTGTTCTTTTTTGTTGTTTGTAAGCAAGGTGATGGTTGATTTTGTGGGCGCTACTTTGAGTCTATTGTGTGTGAGCCAGTCTTGTATACTGTTTATGTATGTTTGTAGGTTATTTGTAGCGGTGTCGATGTTGTTGTGGGTGGGTGGATGTTAGAGTGGTGTCATCTGCATATGATGATAAGGTAAGCTTGTTATCTATGGGTGTTGGAATGTCATGCATGTATAAGTTGAAGAGTGTTGGTGAGAGAACAGAGCCTTGAGGGACCGCGTTCGGAAAAGCTTGTTTTTGGATGACTTGCCATTAAATGTGACATGTATCTTCCTGAAAGATAGTTGCTCAGCCACCTTTTGGTGTTATTGTGCATGTTTGTGTTGAGTATTTTGTTTATGAGAGGGAAGCGTGGGATAGCATCAAATGCTTTGCTAATGTCTATTGTTGCTAGTAGTGTACGTTGAGCTGGTCGTCTGGAGTTGATGCCATCCATGATGTGCTGCGTGAAGTTAGTGAGTAATGTCGTGGTTGAGTGGTGAGGTCTGATTCCATGTTGAGTAGGCGATAGTGGTATATGTGGGTTGATGATTTGTAAAGAGATTATGCTAAATGCTACGTCGTAGCTAATGTCGCAACACCGCTTCCTATTGATCAGCGAAGTTAAGCGACATTGGGTCTGGGTAGTATTTGGATGGGAGACCGTCCTCCGCGAAGCATACTATGCAGCGACCTGTGGTCCGGATTCCACGTAAAACTGTAAGTACCTTCCGTCATATGACCTTAGATCAGTGGTTCCAAACCTTTTTCGTATGGTTACCCAAAACCCAATTCTAATCCAGTTTCATTACCCCTAATCAATAGCAAGCATAGCTGCTATAGTACCTATTGTGTTTTTATAAAATATAAACACTTCTGGATCGCGTCATTACCCCACAAAGTAGTTGTCATTACCCTAGTGGGGTAATTTACCCCTAGGTTGGGAACCACTGCCTTAGATGTTGTGAAGGAGGTTAAAGAACCCCATCATTACATTTGGCGTTTCTTTACGTTGACCGGTTGACCCTGTACTCATGTATTCACCTTGGATCGTAAAGTTCATAGAGAGAAAGTGATTTTAGTTCTTAGAACAACCCATAAAACGAAAGCCTGTAAGTATAATTTTATATATATATATATATATATATATATATATATATATATATATATATATATATATATATATATATATATATATATATATATATATATATATGAAAAAGAAAAATTATAGTGTTTGTCATTTACCATTACTTATTCGGACTGTAGTGGATTTAATTTTCCCAGAAGAGTTCCGTGTTCCATGCACGGTCTGTGTGTATCATGAAAAAACCTTAGGGGACCATTCTGAGTTCAATCCCATATATATATATATATATAATATATATATATATATATATATATATATGAGATGAATTTCACAATTAAACACGTGAAATGAATGGATGATGCAAATCCACGAGGAAAAAGAAAAATTATTCCAAGGTCTTTCATATATTCAGAAGTACACCTCGTCAGGGAATTCCTGACGAGGTGTACTTCTGAATACACCAACAGCCCAGCGTCTTAACCACAAGGCTACCCAGGGTACTCATTTATCTACCAACCACTTTTTTTATTGGTTGGAAGGATGAACAGCTGGGTGTTGCTCCGTGCCGCCTGTTGTCACCGGGTCTCGATCGCGAGACCGATGGATTCGTAGTTAGCGACGTTAACCACTACACCACCGAGGCTATATATATATATATATATTTTTTTTTTAATTTTTTTTTTTTTTTCAGCGGACTGAACTAACTGCAAGGCAAACTTGTTTTCAAATATTGCATGCCATTTTGGGTAACTTTT
Source organism: Bathynomus jamesi (assembly GCA_023014485.1). Taxonomy (NCBI): domain Eukaryota; kingdom Metazoa; phylum Arthropoda; class Malacostraca; order Isopoda; family Cirolanidae; genus Bathynomus; species Bathynomus jamesi. The sequence continues at coordinate 278,608 of JAJOZX010001025.1, read as the reverse complement.
GTGGTCGGAAATATGCCTTTAGGGGATTGTGCGCACGTCACAAAGTATATTTGAAGATTTCTAAATTTATTGTTTGTACTCGTATGTATGCAGTAACTGAATCTCTTCTTAGAATACTTTCTCTTGTGTGAATGGATTGAGGTTTATCTTTTTATGTTGAAATAAGAATTATGGAATCATTTATATCATATATCTGTTGCTTGACTATGGGATTGGAATGATTTCCACAGAGTTGGAAGGTCCAAACCATATACAATAGCCAAATAAACGAGTATTAATTATATACCTGAATATAATATATATATATATAAATTGACGATTGGTTAGGTTAAGTCGTAATATTTTCGTTAGTTTTAACGTTTTATTTGATTAGGTATACGCAGACAAAGTTCCCCTACACTAGGATAATGTAGGGGAACGTAAACTACACTTGCTCCTTATAATGTTTCAGGCCAACAAAAGTGAGTGAAAAACCCTAGGATCCATTCATGGCTGGTCTACCTAACTATGTTTGTAATTGCGTATTGTGCATGTCCTCCGTGGTGGCCGAGGGGACCTACAATTTTACGTGGGTTCCGTAAAAACATTAATTCTATGACCTTAAACTGTACCTAATCTATCAACATATGCATCTAATCGATTTTTAAACATGTTTATAGACTTAAGAGTAAGCCTATCCTCGTACGACTTTGACCTAAGCGACGGAATCATCTTAGTTGCTCGTCTTTGAACTCTTCTGATTTTGTTTATAGCCTTGCGCACATGGGGATTCCAAAATTGGATCGCGTCCTCCAAATTGGGTCTAACTAATGATTTATAAAGAGGAACAATAATATCACACGATATGTACTAAAAATTCCTAGCTAACCTAGCACTTTGTTCGCTTTACTGACCACTGCTGTACTTTGTTTCGCTACTTTTAAATCACCAGTGACTATAACTTCTAAATCTTTTTACTATATGCAAAATAACCGTTACGCGAACCTATTTGTAGAATTTTGCACGTATCGACGTTAAATCTCATTTGCCATATGACCGCCCAATCTACGATTTTATTCAGATCTTCCTGGATTTTACCTTTATCTTCGACATTTATCGCCCTACCACTCAGCTTCGTGTCATCCGCAAACTTTGAAACTGTACTGAGTAGGCCGACATCTAAATCGTTAATATACTGTATATAAGAAAAAGCAAGGGGCCCACTACGGAACCCTGAGGAAAGCCGCTCGCTACATTAGCGCAAGAAACTCCGCTCCATCAACGACCACCCTCTGTTTCCTACCTCGCAACCACTCTTCTATCCAGTTTATTACTACACCCCTGATTCCATGAGCCTTAGTTTTTTCAACGAGTCTTTTGTGCGGTGCGGTGTCAAACACTATTTGAAAATCTAAATACACTACATCTACCACCCGATGACTATCGTAAACTTCAACCACGCTTTGAAAAAATTCTAAAAGATTAATTAAGCAAGATTTGTTTCGCCTAAAACCGTGCTGCGTATTTCTAATCAAGTTATGCAATTCTAAATGTTCGCCTATACAAAGGGTTCTCAACCGGTGGGTAATTACCCCCAAAGGGGTAATTTGGGATATCCAGGGGGTTAATGGAAGCCATACATATTTTATTTAAGAGTGGTGGTTAAAGACAGTTGAATGATTATAAACTACTGCTTTAACTTTTGATCAATTTACGCGTCATTAGGGGTAACGGGGTGAGCGCCAATGCTTCAGGTGGTTAATGGAAGTAAGTGGGTTGAGAACCTTTGGAATCACCTGAAGATCAGAGCCCCCAGCCTTCTTTAGTTAGCCTTATAAGGCTAACTAACGAAAATATCACGACCTAACGTAACCAATCGTCAAGGGAGGACGGACAGTTGACCTAACGATTGGTTAGGTTAAGTCGTGATATTTTCGTTAGTTAGCCTTATAAGGCTAACTAAAGAAGGCTGGTGGCCATGATCATCAGGTGATTCAACCCCTGGACTATACGATCCCTAATTATTGATTCCAGTAGCTTACCTACAACAGACATTAAACTGATTGGCCTATAATTTCCCGCCACACCTTTATCGCCTTTCTTAAAAATAGGTTAAATTTGTTAACTTGAAATTATCTGGTACGTATCCTTCAGAAATAGACGCATTAAAAAACTTTGTTAACGGCACAGCAATGCCTTCTTTTAATTCTTTTAGTTGTATGAGATATATGGAATCCAGCCCCGTTGATTTAAGCATTTTCATTTTGCAAGTATAGTGCAGTACCTCCCTTTCACTCACCACAATATTATCTAAAGTATTACCAATATCGAAAGGTATTATGTCTATGACCGTTGGGATATTCGTTACATCTTCTATTGTAAAAACTGACGAAAAAAATTCGTTTAGCAGAGTAGCCATTTGCTAATATATATTATGTATAAGTAAAATGAATCTGGTAATTTTTAAACATTCTGAAAACATGTAACAAAATAATTTAGTTCTAATCAGTAGTATGCCCGCAAAAAGGGAGAGTGCAAATAAATTGCTATGCAAAATAATTCAATGATGAAATGGGGGGAGATGGTGGTAGGGGGTAATGGGAAGGGTTACGCAACAAAAGGGAGAGGGTTTAGCCCCCAAGTTGCATGAAGGTGGGAGATGGGGTTTGAGGGGAGGCCCGGGGGAATGACCTCCCCCTAAAAGGGTAACCTAACCTAACTTGTCCTGACTTAAGAAGGTAACCTAAGAGAGAGGAGATGTTCACGCAAGCATGTCTCGACGCATAATGAATTTCTTTACAGCCTTGGTTGGCTTAGAAGGTGTAATCAGCGCTATTTATTTAATTAATGACCCAGCCAGGAGACTGTATACATATATTAAAGGAGAGGAGATGTTCGCACTGCCACGGCTCATACCATAATGAAGCTCAGCCAAGAGAGCGTGCAAGAATGCAGAGACAGCCATCTACCAACCAGTTGGCAGCGCCACCAGCTGTAGGGATGATGGCAATACATATATTAAAGGAGAGATGTTCTCACTGCCATGTCTCATAACATAATGAATTTCTTTACAACATCAGTTGGTTTGGAAGGCATAATCTTGGCATAGTGTATATATATATAAACAATATAACACGGAAGGAAGACAAAGATGAAAGAAAAGAAATAAGTAAAAATAGCGAAGTAGTCAAACTGTCCAACGAGCGAAATGATAAAAAGATAATAACTAAAAACGTAGAAAATAAAAAGCCAAAATTTATGGGTATAAAGCTATTTACTGGCTCACATACGCAAACAACAGCAGGCAGGTGTGTATATATAAAGCACGTTCGCAACACAGGGGAAGTTGCCATTAAGATCAATGGCCGTGTTTTTTGGGTGGACGGTTTAAGTGAGGACCCAACCACTGGTGAGAAGACGGTGTACACCTTTAATGGTTGCTGCTGGCATGGATGTCCACGGCCTGAGCTGCTGGCATGGATGTTCACGTCCTGAGTGCGCCGTCACAGGTGATCTCCATGAAAGATCCCCCGCCGACAGCCTCGCATGGACCCATACCCGCAACCAACTTATAAGTTCACAGTTCACTCACAAGGTTTTGTGGGAGCATGAATATGATGCCTGGATGGAAACCGATGAGCAGTATCATGAAGAAATAACGACCATCAAACGTACAATGGTGGTGGAGCCCCTCAAATGCGGTGACAACCCCTTGAAACTTTACTTTCCGCCTAAGGATGGGGTGAAGCTTTACTACTACGATTTCTGCTCATTATACCCTTACGTGATGAAGAACAATCCGTACCCCGTAGGTGTGCATGTAAAACCAGTTGGCCCCGCCATGCCTACCATCGAGGAGTTCTCAGCTAACTTGAGTGAGCGCTACTTTGGGCTTTCTTTCGTAGATGTCCTCCCCCCTCGGGATTTATGGATGCCGAGCTTGCCTGTTGTTATAAACAACGAACCGTCCTTTTTTGAAAAGGACAGTCCTTTTTTGTAGATTTTTGTCCTTGTCCTTTCTTGAGTTCGGAAAGGACGCCATTTGTCCTTTTCTGATAACAATCTTGTTCCAAACAACAGTTTTATAACAAAACTTTTGTTTAAAAGGAAATAATTATAAAGTCTTAAGTCGAGTAACATTTTATAAATTTATTTCTTCACTTAAATGTTAACGTTCCTGTAGCGGAAAAGTATAAATTTAAAAATAAATATTGTTACCATAAATTTTGTCAATGCATGACTCAATGGGTCAATATCTACAGTATATCAATAAAAATATTTACTTTAAGAAAATATGCAATAAAAAAGCATGCAGTATAAATTGTAATAAATTATAAATAAAATTTTACTTCTTTCCCTAACCTTGTAGACAGTATATTGGAATTGATGTTCTTGTCCTTTTTTTCAAACTTCATGGAGTTGGCAACCCTACCTGTTGTTATAGACCACAAACTCATGTTCCCTCTGTGAGTGAAGTGCGCAGAGGAAAATAATGGGTATTGTAATCACACGACCAACCAGAGGAAGATCCGAGGCGTATGTACAAGTCCTGAACTGTCCCTAGCCCTCCGCCACGGATATAGAATACTGAAGATATATAAGGTGTGGAGGTTTCAAAAGCTACCCAACCTTTTCACACCATATATAAATACTTTTTTTAAGGATAAAGTAGAAGCATCAGGATACCCACGAGGAGTTGAGTCCGAAGATGAGAAAACGGCGTATATTCAGTGCTACTATGATCGTGAAGGGATACAGCTTGACCGTGCCCAAATTGTGAGGAACCCTGGCAAGGGCTTTCGTGCAAAGTTGTGCCTAAAATAGTCTTTGGGGCAAGTTTACCCAGAACACAGACAAGGGGAATGTACATTCAGCTCAAAGTTATAGTGAAGTCTGGGATTACGCAAACGCCAACGATAAAGAAGTTATGAAAATTGTGAATGTGGGTAATACGTACATAATAAGGTACAACCGGACCGAATTGGCTACAGATATATCACGTGCCACAAACATACCTGTAGCCAGTTTCACAACAACCTACACACGTATCAAGCTGTGGCATCTGTTGCATTCTTTCGGACAACGAGTTCTGTACGCTGATACAGATAGTGTGATACTCGCGGAGAAGGCAGGTGAATATATGCCTCCTATTGGGGAATTCCTTGGAGAGTTGACTGATGAGATTAAGGATGAGTATGGAGACATCGCATACGTCGACTCTTTTGTCTCAACAGGTCAAAAAACTTACGGTGTACGCATGAGGGTGGGGGCTGAGTAGAAGTACATCGTGAAGGCTAAATGTATCACGTTTAACCATGCCAACCGCCAGATCGTTAACTTTGAATCGCTCAAAGATCTAGTGAGCTTAGAAGACGATGGTAATGACCAACCACCCCGCCTGGTTGTGGGGACTCATAACTTCGGAGCACAGAAATTAGGGGGCGTGAAGGAACTTAGGGGCACGAAGGCCTGTCGTAACACCTACAGGAAACGATACCAGGTGCCTGGCACCTACGACACTGTTCCCTTTGGGTACCCTGGTCCTTGAATGTTTTGTTATATATATATATGTGTGCCTATTGTTGACGTTTATTTATTTATTACATGTATTTGAATACATGCCATGAATTATAGACTATTTACTTGTTCACGAAATGTTTATTTATTTAAAATAAAACGTTTTAATTAGCGTTTCATTTTCTCCTTTGTGTGTGTGTGTGTGTGTGTGTGTGTGTACAGGAAAATATTCTAAGCTCCACCCACTGTATCACCAATCAAAGGGGTCACGTGACTCCTGCTACTAGCCGGTCATATCTCTGCCCCTGTGTGGTCAGTTGCGGAAAACAGTGATGGCTACCTTTGATATTGCGTGCTCGACATTCATGAAGTGGTGCTCGATGAAGTCTACAGATGTGGTGAATACTCAAAGAATCCCTAGTCCTCCCTCCTTTGAGGCTTTTAAGGCCACATTGAACCGTGCGAAGCGTGAGGAGTAAGAGGTTCAAATACTCTATGGATATTCTGACGAGAGCATTGCGGGCTTTCGTGGCACAAACGATGTAATGGACTACGTCGTAGGACTAAACTGCGTAAAGGCTCACATATACCACGAAGTGAAAGAAACAACATGTGCAGAAGAGAAGCAGCTCTCCCATCATCTTAACATACGGCACGATTTAAAAATTACTTCAATTGCCGTTATGCGCTGTGAAGAAGAATTCACGGTTGAAAAGGTCGGACTGAAAAGAATAAACCCGCGTTTGGAAAGGAGTGTTCATAAACTTGAATTTAATAAGGTTGTTGTGGCAAACGATGACCTCTTTGTACGTGCTTTTGAGTGTATTCTATCCGTGTTTAAAGAGAGTGATAACTTGCCACCCAATTGTAAAGTGGGTACAAAAATAGTGTTAAACGATCTGAAAGCACTTTATATATAATATAGACTTCCTTTTACTTTGAGTGGTGAAATAATGCTAAATCGTATTTATTGTGTAGTATAAAGCAATGAGGATATAACTGGATTCGATTACGTGTGAGTTTAGTATTTTATTTAAGCGCTTTAGAACTTAAAAAGGGCGTATTTTATATATACATATATATATACACACACACACATTGTTGTGACGGCAAATTTGTGTGCCGAAATCTCTTACTAAAATAGGAACAGAAATTTTAGTTTTAAGATTTTGTTGTTTAAATCTCTAAAGAAAAGTAGTTTAGATTATCGTTACTGAAGAATATCAATAGGTTTCTTGATACATGGTTAAAAAATAAAAATGTTTCAAATTGTTTAAAATTCGTTCGATTTTTATTTTTGGCTTCTCACGGTAATTGTATCACCCAGGGCAGCCTTGCGGTAGAGGTTTATGGTACGGTCGAGGATCGGTCCTCACTTCGAAGAGAAGGGTAAACAAACAGAACTGGTTCAGATGTAATATGATTTGTTTTCTCTTCGTTTCGTGGCTAAACCTTTGGGAAACAGATTTCGAATCCACTTGTTAAATAGGACCATGATGTTGGTCATAAATTTGAGAAACCAAGTGGCTTCGAAGAAAGGACTTTATTTTAAGTTGATTTTTAAGGAAAAGGAGGAGCTTTCATTTTGGAAGGGAATGTCAATATCCAATCAAAGGACAATGATTCTTGTAACACCCAGTGAGGAAAAAGAGAAGCTCCTTCTTTCCTTATGTATGGATGAAAGCTTTCGTAGGGACGATCTTCTGTAATGAAAATGTTTTTGATAGGTCATTGAGAATACTGTAAAGCGGAGTCCTTGAAATTTTAAGGTGTAACTTAGATTTCTAAGTTAGTTGTAGTTTCGTCTTCAAAAACTAAAGTGGCTTGTAAACAAAATAAATTTGTAAACGTTGTGGCATGAATGAAAATTTCTAAGTTGAGTTAAAACTGTTTCATGTTGTATGTAAATTTGAATTGCCTTTGTTTTGGGCGAACTTAGTTGGAAGAACTTAATTAATGTTAGCAGGCAGAAAAAGAGCTTTGTGAAATGTCGTTTAATTTAATTTTGTTCACATTAAATGTTAAGCTTGTAAGTTTGCGACATATTAGGTTTCCTCAGGGAAGAGTAAATATCTTGTGGTGATCTTGTTTCCCTAGGCAGAGTCATCCTGAAAGAAACGAATCCGCGGTGTGCGCAATAAGTGCAGTCGGAAAAAGGGTGGCACAACATAATATATATATATATATATATATATATATATATATATATATATATATATATATATATATATATATATATACCGTAAAATTCGGTGTACAAGTCGATGTTTAAAGCCTTAAAAATATCTTTAAATTTTAAGGTCGACTTATACAACAAGTATGAAATCAGAACCTTAATCCAAGAGAGGTAAACTGGTGCACATGATCAAGAATGAGCTCAAATACAGATATTGAATTACACTTTATTTATTAAAAACACAGTTAAAAGGTTAAAAGACAATAAAAAACTTTAAAAATTTAGTTAGTATTAGGATCAAGGTCGCCATATGTATCTGAATCGGAATCGCTTAAATTGTTTACTGCATCTTCTTCGTTATCAATATCTCTCCACAACAAATCATCTTCCATCCCATCCATTTGATTACTAATCCCACATTTTTTGAATGAATGGTTGATTGGTTAGTGGAGGAGTGGGGGATCGACTTATACAAAGGATATATCTTGAAACACGAATTTCTTAACCAAAATCTTGGGTCGACTTATACACCACGTCGACTTGTACACCGAATTTTACGGTATATATATATATTATCCTTGTATTGGGATTCTTCTGCACTAATATTTTTGAAGTTTATATATGTGTATTTTTTTATGCTTGTACATATATTAAACGTGTATATAGATTTCTTTTGTACTATTATTTTTGATTGTGTATATATTCCTCGTTTAACCTGTGTATTTTTTTGGTGTATATAGATTTCTTATGCTATTATTATTTTTGATGGTATATTTATTTCCTATATATATTTTCGAATAAATTAAATATCGTTACCATGGATTCGTTTTGCGACTAAATAAACAGAATGATGTAGTTGTGTTTTATTTAATTCTTTTGGTTTATGATATTACTTTGATTATTTGATTATTTGATTTAATTGCGCGTTGATGGGTATATATATATATATATATATATATATATACACAAACAACATTATTTTTCATGCATGTGTGTAAATAAATATATGTATTTAAGCAAGCCAACTGGCGGCTGACTCTATATTATTGTATATATATATATATATATATATATATATATATATATATATATATATATATATATATATATACTACGCCAAGATTACGCCTTCTAAGCCAACTGATGCTGTAATGAGATTCATTATGTTATGACACGTGGCAGTGAAAACATCTCTCCTTTAATAGATGCATTGCCATTATCCCTGCCGCTGGTGGCGCTGCCAACTGGCTGGTAGATGGCTGTCTCTATATTCTTGCACGCTCTCCTGGCTGAGCTTCATTATGTTATGAGCCGTGGCAGTGAGAACATCTCTCCTTTAATATATGTATACAGTCTACTGGCTGGACCATTAATTAAATAAATAGCGCAATCTGGCAACTACGCTACCATTAATATATATATATTAGGGTGGTCCATAAAATTGAAGTTTTTATTTTTTGTTATTGCCGGGCGGTAACTTGTGAGGATGAATGAGAAAACACCTCTGGCCAATTTTTAACCAAATCAATCACTTTTTAGGGGTAGCACACAGTACTTCATTTTTTCACTTTTGCACTACCTAGTAGATTTACTTGTATATTATGTTCCAGTTCCAGTAATACATCTTTTCCTTGACAGATTATTGGTGTAGTGTTCATTGGTTGTGTTTAGTGGTTGGATATATGATGACTCAAGTTCGAAGCTCTTGCTTTTATCTCCTTGAAGGAGATAAAGTGAAGGACAAGCTTCTTGGAAGCAAATTACCATTACGTGGAGAAGTATTGTCATGCTTCCTTCATCACCACACTAACTCAAGAAGAGAGTTGAAGGAAAGTGCTCAAGTAGTGTGGGGTAAACTTGAAATATTTTGGAACAAAGCTCGAATCCCGACAAGGGAAAAATACAAAGGAATCCAAAAGATCTTGGACCTTCACCAAGATTGGATCAAAAATAAAAAAAGGACGAATGAGGAGGAGCCAGAAGCAGGTGAGTTGGATGATCAATGATAAATAAAATAGTTTCTCGAGAGTATGACATATTATACTGTACAATAGTCAATACATTTATCATATATATTATATATATTTATTATTTATATTTAGGTGTACAACGAAGAGGATTCAAGGAGACACTTCGGAACCTATTTGATATGGCACATGCTGATGCCTTGTCTCTAATCAAAAACCCAGAAGACAAGGCCTTCTTGCTGGCCCAGCGAGAGCCTGGAAGACGGGGATGCATGGTGGGAGTAGACAGAAAAACAGCAGAAAAAGAAAAACAAGCTGCCCACAGGAAGATGGAGGAGGAGATGCGAAAGAGAAAGGTGAGATTGTTCTTCAATTCCTACTTTCATTTGATTGCAATGATTAGGTTGTTCGTTAACACTAATTGTCCATTTTCTTCGATTGTATTGCAGGCAGTCAATGAAGGTGCATCAACGTCGGGTACAGCAGTATTGGTGTCCTCAACAGAATCCTCAGTCACTGACGAGTCATCCTCCACCGAAGATGAATGGGCAAAAGGTGGAAAGCGACCTCCAAAACAGGTGAAAAGAATCAAGAATGTGATAACATCAAATCTAGCTGCTGCCCTAGATCGGACACACACTACGGACAGGATGGCAACCTACATAATAGCAGAGACTGCATTGAGCCTTGGCCGCAGCCCAATGAATTTTAACATCACCCGGACCTCCATCAAACGGCAGAGAGAACGACATCGGATCATGATCTGCAGTAGCCTAAAAGCTTCCTTTCAGTCCGGTCCTGCAATCATCCACTGGGATGGAAAACTTATTCCAGACCTCCTCAACACCAGAGACCATGCGCATGTGGATCGGCCTGCCTGTGCTCATTTCCTCCTTTTCGGGTCAATCTCAGCTCCTTGGAGTCCCCAAAATACCAACTGGATCAGGAGAACACCAAGCCAGCGCAGTTTTTGAATTATTGACTGATTGGGGCCTCGAAGAATCTGTCGTGGGGATGTGTTTCGACACCACTGCCTCCAATGCTGGTCGTTTGAATGGAGCGTGTGTGTTGTTGGAGCAGAAGTTGAAGAAAGACCTTCTCCATTTTGCCTGCCGTCATCACATCATGGAAGTGATGATCGGTGGAGTTTTCACTGCTTGCTATGGCCCAACGAGTGGACCTGATGTTCCATTGTTCAGCAGGTTTCAGAGCAAATGGACCTTCATCGACACAGGAACATACGGCACCGGATGGGATGATGAAGAGGTGCATCGACTCTTGGCCCCCATTAGAGATTGGATTCTCCGCTTTGCTGAGGAAAAACACTCCTCAAAATCCTTTCGAGATGACTATCAGGAATTCCTCGATCTGTCCATCATTTTCTTGGGAGGGAGCATTGACAACTACACCTTCAAGCGACCTGGCCCCATGCACCAAGCCAGATGGTTATCTAAGGTGATCTATTCATTGAAGATGTGGCTGTTCAGGGGACAAATCCCAGCCCTCACTCCACGAGAGCAAAAGTGTCTTAAGGATGTCAGTGTCTTCGCTGTTTCCATCTACCTGCAGGCATGGATGACAGCGCCAATAGCTGCTGCTGCGCCTCGCAGCGACCTCAGTCTTCTGCAGAGTCTTCGGGAATACCATGACCCCAAAATTTCGGAAGTGGCATTAAAAAAACTCAGCGGTCATCTTTGGTATCTTTCGGAGGAGATGGTGGGCCTCGCGATTTTCGATCCTGAGGTGTCTGAAGAGACTAAAACAGCAATGGTGAAGGCGATGGAGGAAGTTGAAGGAAAGCCTGATTGCCAGAAGAGAAGGAAAGGTGTTGCTGAGGGGGCTTCAATCGAGTCACTAGCAACAGCAAACTCAAAAAGACTGCTGTTGTCTCTGGGGTCAGGTGTGGGATACCTGAGGAAGGAGGTGCGGGATTGGGACAGTGATCCTGATTACCAAATAGCGAAGAAATCAGTGGCAAACCTCTCTGTCGTGAACGATCATGCAGAGAGGGGGTTGCTCTCATTAATGAATACAACGGCTGCCACACCAGGAATGAGGAACAACTGCAGTATCTCCTGCAAGTGTTGCTAACTACAGGAAGCAGTTTCCTCAACCACTGAAGTCAGCTTGGCAACTGGGCGAGAAAACAAAGATCAAATGAGGTGCAGAGGGAATTGTTAGTCAATTCATTTCGGAATTGTTAGTTACCCTAATAGTCATGTACTGTCACCAAAATTAACTTTGCTGTGATTTTCAGATTATACCAAAACTTCAAGTGTCATGTGCTACCCCTACAAATTAACTGATTCAAATAAAACTTTCCCAGAGGTGTTTTCTCATCCATCCTCATAAGTTACAACCCAGCAATAAAAACAAATCACAAAAAAAAATTCCACCCCAATAAGAGTGGACCACCCTAATATATATATATATATATATATATATATATGTGTTGTGTGTGTGTGTGTGTGTGTGTGTGTGGTGTTGTGTGTATATACACTCCTTCTAAGCCAACTAAAGCTGTAAAGAAATTCATTATGCGTCGAGACATGCCTGCGTGAACATCTCTCTCTTAGGTTACCTTCTTAGGTCAGGACAGGTTAGGTTAGCCCTTTGGGGGTAGGTCATTCTCCCGGGCCTCCCTTCCAAACCCCATCTCCCCCCTTCATGCAACTTTGGGGGCTAAACCCCTCCACCTTGTTGCATAGCCCCCTCCCCATTACCCCTTCTCCCCCCATTGCATCATTGATCATTTTGCATAGCAACTGAGTTGCACTCTCCCTTTTTTCTGGCATACTACTTAAGCTAATAAATGTTTCAAAGCATACAAAGAAAATAATACTAATCCAAAAATTATGAATTCGTGTATAGTATAGCCTCTAGAGGCGGGGCTACCAGCTTGACCTCGTGAAGAGAGACCAACGCACGAAACAGCAACAAGGTTAACAAGGTATATATATTATTATACTGTATACACCTTACCTTACCTTACAACCTTACAAAGGTTCCGCGCGATGATTTCTCATTTCGCGAAGGTCAAGCTTGTCGCCCCTCCTCTCGAGTTGGCCTGGTGAAGTAGTAAGTTGGATTCTTGCGCTCTCCACCTCACATAGCCAGGTACGCCCGGCTCATCGGGGATTGTTCTGAGCCAGGCGTCTAGTCTTCTTTTGAAGATTTCCACTGCAACTCCCTTCGTGTTTCTTAGGTCTTGGGCAACTGATTAAACAGTTTTGGTCCTCTCACTACAAAACTATTTTCTTTCAGGGCTAAGGATGTTCCCTGTCTCGCCTTCAATTTGGGAATACGACACAGTCTACCGCTTCTACTTTCCACCGTTGTTTGGGAAGTTATGGGATTCAGAGTAAGATTAGGGACTAGTTTCTCCATTATTTTCCAAGTGTAAATAATGGTGTATCTCTCTCTTCTCCTTTCCAGTGAATATAAGTCTAGTTCTCGTAACCTTTCCCAGTAATTTAGTTCTTTGCACCCAATGATCTTGGCTGTGAAGCTTCTTTGGATCCCCTCCAGCTGTCTAATGTCTTCTTTTTTATATGGGGATGTTAGGACCGAGCAGTATTCCAATTTGGGTATTATCAGGGTTTTCAGTAGAGGAATCATTACATTCCTATCCCTTCGTTTAAAGGTTCTCAATATCTGACCCGTTATTCTCTTTGCTCTGTTTACTGCTATCTTATTTTGTGTTTCAAATTTCGCATCATCTGTCATTACAACCCCTAAATCTTTTGCTCTGGAATTTCTCTGAATTTCCTCTCCATTTGGGGTATAATATTCCATGGATTTTAGGTCTTCTCTTTTTCCGTACCGTAATAGCTGAAATTTCTCGGTGTTAAACTTCATATTGTTGTCTTCCGTCCACTTGTAGATTTTGTTTATGTCGGTTTGTAGAGATCTTATGTCTTCTGGGTTTCTTATTTTTCTACTGATCTTTGTGTCATCCGCAAAGGATGTTACTGTGTTGTCTCTGGTAACGTCCTCATCTATGTCAGTTAGCATGATTATGAAGAGTAGTTGAGCTAATACTGTTCCTTGTGGTACCGAGCTGAGGACCTCTGATTCTGATGAAGATACTCCTTGTACTGTAACGACTTGCCTCCGCTCACTAAGGAAATTATATATCCATTTCCCTACTTTTCCTGTTATTCCCATATATTTCAGTTTATGTATTATGATTCCGTGGTCACACTTGTCGAACGCTTTAGCAAAGTCTGTGTATAGTACATCATAGTTTTCATTACTTTCAAGTGAATCAATAAGTTGTTGTAGTGTTCCATTAGTTGTGATAGGCATGATCTGCCTGACCGAAACCCGTGTTGGTTATCATTGAATTTTTTCTGAGTTTCCAAAAAGTCATAGATTTTCTGTCTAACTATTCTTTCAAATATTTTAGTGAGATGAGATGTAAGCGACACTGGCCTATAGTTTTTGGCCTCGATTCGATCTCCTCCTTTATATATTGGGACTATGTTCGCGCTCTTCAGGATGCTCGGTATTTCTCCCGTGTCTAATGATCGTCTCCATATCCAGTATAGGGGCTCAGCGATTGCATTCTTGCAGTTTTTGATCAGTGTGGCATTCCATTTATCCGGTCCTGCCGTTTCTATCGCATATCAATTTGTCAGTTTTTAGAATACTGAAAGATGATTCATACTGAGCTTTTAATATTTCAGATACTTCTGTTGGATCATCAAATAAATTACTGTTCTCATTTTTTAAAGGTCCGATAGTCGCATGGTTTTTCGACTTTCTTTTTGCGAAATTATAGAAGTACTTTGAGTTAGCCTTTATCGCTTCTATAGCGTCATCTTCTTTTTCTGTATGCTTCTCGATTAGTTCCTGTATGACGACATCGATACTTTGTAGTTTATCATTTAATATTTTTCTGATGTTATCTTTACAATTACTTAATTTTGCAGTCACTCTTTTTCTCTTTCGGAACAATGCCCTCTTTTGTCAATATATATATATATATATATATATATATATATAATATATATATATATATATATATATAACTGCAAACACGCAGTATAATTAACGTAAAGAACGACGCTTGTATAGGAGATATTCCGCGCAAGATGAGAGAGAGAGAACGAAACAAATGAGGTAACCACCTGGGAATCGAACCCGGGATCTTCCGATTGCCGGTCAGATATGATAACCATTACACCATGGGCCTCACTCATTCAAATGCCGTAATTCTTCTACATATGCGCAGAAACCGCATGCCGTAACATTATATACATTTAACTACAAACACGCAGTATAATTAACGTAAAGAACGACGCTTGTATAGGAGATATTCCGCGCAAGATGAGAGAGAGAGAACGAAACAAATGAAAAAATGAGGTAACCACCCGGGAATCGAACCCGGGATCTGCGCGTATGTAGAAGAATTACGGTATTTGAATGAGTGAGGCCCATGGTGTAATGGTTATCATATCTGACCGGCAATCGGAAGATCCCGGGTTCGATTCCCGGGTGGTTACCTCATTTTTTCATTTGTTTCGTTCTCTCTCTCTCTCTCATCTTGCGCGGAATATCTCCTATACAAGCGTCGTTCTTTACGTATATATATATATATATATATATATATATATATATATATATTGTGGTTTATACAAGTTGTTATTATTGACAATCACATGTACTAATGTTTGCAATTTTTTTTGTCAAAATAAGTTAGTATATTTGCAAAGTATGCTTTGAACCAATAAATAAATAATTAAATAACTAAATTATTTGATTAT
Organism: Bathynomus jamesi; assembly: GCA_023014485.1. Taxonomy (NCBI): domain Eukaryota; kingdom Metazoa; phylum Arthropoda; class Malacostraca; order Isopoda; family Cirolanidae; genus Bathynomus; species Bathynomus jamesi. The sequence goes on along the minus strand of JAJOZX010001025.1, from coordinate 263,201 downwards.
CTGTGTTGGAAATGTTTTAAATTTACCGGATTCGATTGTTTTCTAAGAAACCTTTTGCGATGACACGTCAAGAATCTGGCACCATTCCAATATATATACTGTATATATATTATTTTTCAAGGCGCACACTTTCAGTGCCTATAAAAGGACGATAATCTACTTTCTCCTTCATTGTACCGAGAGAAATCTGAGAAGAAGTTTCATAACTTTACTCCAAAATACAAGAAGTTAATGAAAGTAAAAGGGTCAAAATGATTATCTTCAAGTACTTCTTCGTGGCTTTGCTGATCTTCCTTCCTCTCGTAAATGCGTTTCAGTTTGATGGAAACCCCGTTCCGCGGGTCGGAGAAACTATTGTGAAGAAACAAGCCGGTGACATAATAATAAAAAAGCCAGATGGAACGGAAATAACAATTAGGGATTGAAATACACGAAGCGAAGAAACTGTAAACAAAGAAGTGTTTTACAACAACCTCGTTACAGTTACGAAAATCTTACCATACGAATAAATAAATGATCCTGTAATTAATAGGATAATATAATTATACTCTTGTTAAACGCTCGTTATCATTGATTTTAAGATGAATTGTAATTTCTGATTTCTTTTGTCTGGAAATACTTTAGTATTATTTTCTCTCTGTACTTTGGACCAATTATTTATTAACTAATTAACAAAATTATTTTGTCAATTAGTGTTTCAAATGTCTAAAACTTATCAGATACTTTTTTCTAGTAAAATAAAGCTTTTGCTGCGAAACTTGTTTTAGTTTATTATCCAGTCCATGCCATTTTTATACCATATAATAAATTATACTTCATTTGTCCTCCAAATGGAAATTAACTACTGCAGAATCATGCGAGGAAAAAGATATATAATGTTAAGCGTACCAAAACTGAGGCTATTTTTTGTTGAATGATATACTGTACTCAAGAAATGCATATTTCAAATTAGTGATTTTATTTTGTCATACAGATTTCATTTTCAGTTCAATACGGATGAAAATCTTTGATTTTATTCTATTTTCATAAGAATATCATTTTACTGAAATAAAATTTCATCCGTTTTTATTATTAACTTATTTAAAACACTTAATTAAATATGAAAAATTTGTAATACAAAAGTAACTAATCACGGTATTGTCTAAAGATACAAACGTCTGAAGTCAAAAGAAAAAAGAACTTTCTTTGTCCTCACGTCTATACCTGCAGATGGTGCTTTTGAAGTAGTCAGTCTTGGGGAGCATATTACACTCTACCAAAAGGCACTCGTCACCAAACCGTCCACCTCAGAAATAAATAAAGAGGACTTACAAAACTGAACTGGAGTGTTCCAGTTACGCAGTGCTTATGCTCAGAGTATTGCACGCATTGAGCTGGGAGGAAACTCTCAGAATGTTAATGTTACCTTCGCAGCGTACAGCGTTAAGAGAAAACCGCACTAAATTCAGGCACTTACACAGTGTTTGGAAGTTGCAAATACAGTGTACTCACTCAATTATCTGTGAGTGAGGGGCGGTCCATGATCACGGATAATGCGATTTCCCAATTAACTCAGTATCCCCGCCAGTGATTGGGTGGTGCAGTCGCTGCTACCCGCCACCACTGACTGAGTTACCACCTCGTACGTCACCACCCACAGTATTACAGTATAATGTACAATTTAGTAGTTTGTACTCATAAGACGCGAAGATTATCCCTCCCTCTACTAACAATCTAACATTGCTCGGAGAGACACTGAATGAGGAATGTTGTGGTGGGATGGCGGGAGGGCGAGCAGCTATGTAAACACCGCGCCAAATCACTGTTAACTCGGTGTTATGATCATGGCTAAGTGCACAATGGTCACAATTAGGAAATCACGGTTAACTCGATTCACGGTTGAGTGAATCACGGATATCGCGTGAGTACTGTAACCACAATCTTTCAAATAATTTAATTAGCTATTCGGAGGTTTTGACTACTGAGAGTCCTCCACTGCTTTTCACCTCTTAGAAGTGCCGGTGCTCTGAATCAAAGCCTGATTAATGGTTCTGGTTATATTTATCACAAAAGGAACGTTAAGGTACTCCCTGTCCTCAAGTAAACAACACCCGAATTTTATCTCCCTTTAATTAATAAAATACAATATATATACAGTATATATTTTTTTTCTATATAATTTCCTTTCTTCTGATCAGAGACCATTAAAATTGATAATTAATTACTTTTATCAACTTATGTGATACACGACGTAACAAGACCTCAATACGAAAGAATAATCGCTTCGATTAGTCTAATGTCAATCAGCAAGGGAGAAGAGAATATAAAGACAAAACAATTCACGTCTTTAATAATTTATAAATTTTGCATTTCGCATTTTGCACGTTGTAATTTTTGTTCAAATGAGTCTCACTGTAAACTCAATGGTAGGTATTATAATGATATAGTATTCATATCATTCTAAAATTATTCCTGGATGGAATGAGTTTATTGCCCCTTTGGTCTCTGAAGAGGGAATCAAACGAGAAAGAGACCTACGATTTATGGTACCTTCAAGGTCGTACCCTGAAATTGGGGTATGGGCGGAATAATGCTTGGATCTTTTCGGTTTGATAGACAGTGTCCGCATAGGGTGTTTATTTTTAGAACAAGGTCACGCTTGGAGTTGTAACTGTATTAAACATGTCTGCATGTCGAGACAAGTTGACTGATAGGGTTGCACTTCATTGTGTAGCGTCAGTCCACTATGGTGAGCTGATAAAGTTAAACGTTTTTTGTTTCGCGGCGATTTCTTACGATGTTGGGTGTTGAAGGTTGAAGGTGTTGTGCACCATGAATATGTCCCACAGGGACAAACAATCATTAAGGAATTTTACATTGAAGTTTTGAGACGTTTACGTGAAGCAGTGCGGAGGAAACGGCCGCAGAAGTGGGAGTCCGGAGACCGGATGCTTCATCACGATAACGCGCCATCTCACTCGTCACAACTTGTCCAGCAATTTTTGGCTAAAAACGCTACCCCCCCCAAGTACAGCAACCTCCATATTCGCCGGATTTGGCTCCATGCGACTCTGTTTTTTGTTTCCGAAGCTCAAGCAAACCCTGAAAGGACACCGATTCGATGATGTTGAGACCATTAAAAGAAATTCGACGGAGCAACTTTTGACCATACCGAAAAGTGGCTTTGAAAAATGTTTTCAACAGTGGCAGGATCGTTGGGCAAAGTGTGTGGCTTCAGAAGGAGCGTACTTCGAGGGAGATTTAGCCCCAAACCCTGTAAGTACCATATTCTGTCTATAATCGCATCAGTCCGGATACCTTTTGAACAAACTTCGTATAATAATTTTTTGGTCTTTAAGGGTGAGTTAAGATTTTAATGTACAGTATTAGAAATTTGTAAAGGTAAGATAACCTAAGAACGTAGTAAGACTGAGTATAAAAGGTTACGGCGAATTAATAGTGTCTCACTTGCCCTTGAGGGGTTATGGTGGAATTATGTGTAGTTTATTTTTTAATAAGGTCATATGTTACGAGTAGTTTTAGCCTTCATTGGTATAAAAAGTTAATTAATTTTCATTTTATTTAGGTTTCATAATTATTAAATTTGGCAAAGGGATTTGTTCAGTTGTCACTTAAAAGCATTTGGTCACCTCGTGTGTAAGGTCAATAATTGAAGGTTGTAATCTGCCATTCCTCCAGTATTGCTAGTTTTATCGTTAAATCATTAATGTAATTGGTATGAGCTAAGGATTAATTTAATGTAAATGTTTAATAATCTGGTTTGTAGGCGATCAGTTGCAAACTGTTTTTGAGAATTTGCTTCAGCCGGTCATCGAAGCTTGGACGCAATTATTTGAGTTTCCCATAAATTACTAAAGCTTGTACAATGTACATACAAACTCTAAGTATCCCCATTCATTTTGGTCTCAAAGTAGCATTATTCTTGAGTGGGTTAGATAGTGTATCTGGTTCTCTTGTGCTTAGGATTGCCAGACGTCCCGTATATACGGGACTGTCCCTTATTTCATTGCCTTGTCCCGTTGTCCCGGCATATTGTCTCGTATTGAGTGGCCTTGATACCTTGACGCGAAAAATATTAAATAAATCGCTAGACAATCAAAGAGATAGTCAAAACTCAGAACTTGAAGTAGTGAGGAGCTGCCACCTGCAAATCAGAGTTGTCAGTGTCACAGTGCAAATTATCACTCATCAGTGCAGTTCTGGTATTGTTAGGATAAGGGTGCATTGTGTCAGTAATACTTTGCATTATTTTCAAATTTTTTTGGCGGGAGCTCTGTTCACCCGAAAGATAACGTAGAAAACTGTTTTATATATTGTGCAAGTGATTATAAAGTAAATAATTATAAAGCTTAGGCCAACGTACATTACAAACGAAAAGAGTCCCCTCCTGAGCGCTACCACCTACTGTAGGTTACAAATAATTAAAAGCTTAAGTCCCTCACTGCTTTTTCTTTTTTCGCCATGTCATGTGTAAGGTTTGGACAGGTTAAGTTAGAGGGTTAGGGTTAGGTAGGTCCAGTTAGTTAGGATTAGAGAATTAGGCTACGTTGTACCTTCACCAGTAAATATTTTTCTGGTTAATTTTGATGTATTTTGAAGGAATTTGATCACAGTTTCGTTTCCAAATTTGCGATTCTTCAAATATGAAAACTGAAAATATCTCAAACTGCTCATTTGCACAAGAAACGAATGTCAGATTCTTTCAAAACACAAAAATTGACGAGAAAAATATCTTCCCGTCAGTAATTGCCGGTTTGAATTCAGCGGAATATTTACCATCTTGCATAGGCTATTTGTTGCAAATTTGTTTCTTAGGATAGAATAAATTTGTTTACATTTGCACGTAATTCCCTCTTATCCAGTCCTTATAGGATCCAGAACACGACCTCATTTCCTGGTCTGACAAAACTCACTTGAACCAGTTGAGGTAGCAGTAACAATACTTCCATTTAAATTGTTATGGTATCGATGAAAAAAAAAATATATATATATAATAAAAGGACGTGTGTGTGTGTGTGTGTGTGTGTGTGTGTGTGTGTGTGTGTGTTCCAGCCATAACTCCAAAATGGAAGCAGTTACAAACATGAAACTTCACACACATATTGATTAGGTCCCCAGGTTGTGCACCTGGGTGTTAATAAGTTAAATAATTAAAATTACTGGGCCCGAAGGCCCCAGCACCGCAATTAAACTACAGAAAAGAACGCAACCGTGAAAATTTTGAGCTTCACATTGTGTCAAGATTTCTGAATCTTAAGATTTTCATGACTAATTACACTGGTCTACAAATTTTGAAAAAGTTTGTGCTTCGGAGATAAAATGTGTTTCCTATTATGGATTTTGGGGTGCTGAAAACGAATATGACCATAAAAACAGTCGACTGGCTACAGTTTCCAAGAAAATTTAAGTTACACATTTTGTGTATCTGTATACCATATATTAGTAACATACCTGTATAATGCAGTCACTTATATTGATTCAACCCGTCGCTTCTTTGCTTGTCTCTTGTATTCAACTTCTGGAGCATCTCTTGTTATTGTCCAGCAGTAGTCTGCTAACAATGATGGACTCCATTTCCCCTGGTAGCGTTTCTCCATCGCTGAGATATCCTGGTGGAAACGTTCACCATGTTCATCGCTGACTGCTCCGCAGTTGGCCGGAAAAAATTCCAGGTGCGAATGGAGGAAATGTATCTTTAAAAACATATTGCAGCCCATTTTTTGATAGGACAACAGCAGGTTTTCCATCAGCTCCCTGTAATTGTCAGCTTTGGTATTTCCGAGAAAATTGGTTGCTACTAACCGGAAAGCATTCCACGCTGTCTTCTCCTCACCGCCTAGGATATGGTCGAACTCCTCATCTCTAAGAAGCTCGCGGATCTGTGGACCAACAAATACACCCTCCTTGATTTTTGCTTCACTGAGCTTTGGGAATTTACCACCGAGGTACTTAAAAGCTGCCCCCGTTTTATCCATAGCCTTAACAAAATTTTTCATGACGCCCAGTTTGATGTGTAAGGGTGGTAAAAGAATCTTGCTCGATTCTACAAGTGGAGGATACTGAACATTTTTTGTTCCAGGTTCCAATGAGTGTCGGAGTGGCCAATCCTTCTTGATGTAATGAGAAATCCTAGCCCGACTATCCCATTCACACAGAAAACAGCAATACTTAGTGTAGCCCGGCTGCAGTCCAAGCACAATAGCAACAACTTTCAAGTTACCACATACCTGCCACTGATGTTTGTCATAGTTTATGCAGTTCAAAAGTTGCTTCATGTTGTCATATGTTTCCTTCATGTGGACTGCATGACCAACTGGAATTGATGGCAATACGTTGCCAACATGCAACAAAACAACTTTTAGACTCAACTTCGATGAATCAATGAACAGTCTCCATTCATCAGGATTGTGAATAATGTTGAGAGCTGCCATCAGACCATCGATGTCGTTGCAAGCTACAAGGTCACCTTCCATGATGAAGAATGGGACAAAATCTTTTTGACGGTCACGAAACTTACACACTCTAACATTTTCAGCGAGGAGATTCCACTGCTGCAATCTGGAGCCCAACAGCTCTGCCTTACTCTTTGGCAGTTCTAAATCTCTGATAAGGTCGTTTAATTCATTCTGAGTTATCATGTGCGGTTTAGAAGATGTCAAGTTTTAAACAAATTCAGGGTCTTGCGAAGTTGAAGGCTCACAAGTTTCGCAGGTTCCTTCATTCTCCTCGTCCTCTGACTCCAGGGAAAATGAGTGTGGGAGCTCAGGAACAGGTAGTCCTTCGCCGTGAGGTATCGGGCGTATAGCAGAGGGTATATTCGGATATTGTAAAATCCACTTTTTCTTCTTGCAAATACCTTTCTTGACTGGAGGCACCATGCAGAAGTAACAATTGTTGACATGATCTGTTGGTTCCCTCCACACCATTGGCACTGCAAAAGGCATAGATTTCCTTTTCCGATTCAACCACTGGCGAAGGTTTGTTGCACAAGTATTGCAGCATATGTGTGGGGCCCAGCTCTTGTCCTGATCTCCAATCTTACAGCCAAAATAAAGGTGATAGGCTTTCCTAATCACGGCGGTTATAGCACGCTTTTGTGATGCAAAGCAAAAGTCAATTCTCCACAAACATAACAGAAGTTATCTACACCAGTGTTTCCCAACCGGGGGCCATATGGCCCCCTGGGGGCCATGGCACATTTGAAGGGGGCCACAGGAAAATGTTAAGATTTAGAGGGGCCACAGACTCCATGAAGGGGGCCACCCTTTATATATATATATATATATATATATATATAAAGGGTGATCCAGATAAATGGGACCCATAAAAAAAAAGCCAAATATTCTTAATATTTAATTCCTTTCATAAAAACTATATATCATTCGAAAGAGTAGAGTTACAAGTTTATTATGAAATATTTATTTTTTTAAAATGACTCCTTTCAAATGTGCTCCATTAGTTGCCAAGCATTCCAGTGTTCTCGCTTGTAAGTTCTGCATCACTTTTGCAAGAGTGTGCGGTGGTATGGCCTGTATCTCATTTGTGATGGCGGCCTTCAATTCTTGCAAGGTCGTTGGGTTATTTCTGTAGACCCTACTCTTTAAATATCCCCAGAGATAATAATCTAAGGGAGAAAAATCCGGAGACCTTGCGGGCCATTCAACGTCTCCAAATCTTGAGATTAACTCGCCTGGAACCGTTTGCCCGGTTAGGTCAACTGAATTCGCGGGTAGGTTAATTGAATGCCCGGTTAGGTTAATTGTACGCCCTTGACGATTGGTTAGGTTAAGTCGTGATAATTTCGCTAGCTTATAGCGTTTAACATCAACCCCGGTAACGCCGAGTCGCTCCGCTAGTATATATATTTTAGTTTTCTGGCAACGCGCCCGGTACCTTTTGTTTTAAACGTAGAGAAAATTTTTCTATTTTGATTTTCACTTTTTTTTTGTGTGAGTGAAGGGTTACATGACAAAATGTTAGAAATATTAAGGAGAATTTCTTTTTTGGATTGGGATGCGAGTAACAATTGGCAAAGGTTGTAGGAAATTTATAAGAGTTCCAGAACTTTTCTTTCTAAATAAAAGCATTATTTATATATATATACACAGTATATAGTGCTGGGATTAGCGACGCTAACTTTTTATTAGCGATACTGTTAGCGCCGCTAATTTTCAAAATTGTTAGCAAAACAGGTAGCTAAGTTTTCAGAGAAAGTCGATCGCTAATTTTTCAAAACCAATTGTACTACAATTTGATTCGCCGACTGCACTGATATAGGATTTACTCTCTTTCAATATTTTATAATTTCTTTGAATTTCAGTTTGTGTATTTGAATTAAATATAGACGTATAAATTGAATAGAATTTATTCTTCCGTTGGTTTGTTTTCCCTATTAATATATCCGAAAAGAACGAGACTCCTACATAAAAATATTTTCTCAGACAAGGATTGGAAAATAGTAATTTATAGCACATTTTTTATATTGTTACTAGGTATTTGTATTCTCGTGCTGCTCAAACACGTTTTTCTGAGAGTAATTGATGGGGGGGGGGGTAGAACCCCCCACCGCCTAGTTACGCCACTGAATATGAGGAATACACTGGATGAGGAATACACTGGATTTGGGATTTGATAACGACTCTTCGATATTAATGATGAAGCACTCTAATGAAAAAGTTTGGCTTCAAATTTTGATTAACATCAGAAAAGGAGTGAATCAAAGTCTCAGGATTGTTTGCTTTTGTGAACTACCAAACAGGTTATATATATATATATATATATATATATATATATATATATATATATATATATATATATATATATATATATAAAATATTACTTAATTTCAAGATATTAAAAATACTTCAGAATGCCTTTAATGATCTACAAAAACACGTTGCTACTTTTAAAGTCTCCTTCACAAAATTCAGACTTCGCAGAAGTCTGAATCTCTCTCAGGAGAAGATTATACATCATTTACATTTGTATTAATGTAGAGACGACTCTGTTTTGGAGTAAAGACTGCGACAAGAATGGGTATAAACAACTATACCGAATAAATTCTCCATGAGACACTTTCCAATTTTGGTGAAAAGGTAAGTTCAGAAGATAAATTTTCCTCGTTTAACAAAATGATTTAACTTCGTGATTTCAGGGTTTGAAAGAAAAAAGGTGCAGAAAAGGATTTTAGATATTGTTCGTCGATACTTTAAAAATATGAAACTCGATTGAAAAACATTTATTTTATTCAACAAATAAATTTTTTATTTATAAAATCGAATAAAAATTTGAAAAAAATTAAATTAATAATTATTTAAACATTAACTCTAATGATGCAGTTTTTCCTTTTGTTAGAGGTAAGGGTCAGTGGGAACCCGCACAATTTATTGCGAGAACAATTTCGACGAACGCCAACAGATTTCGCGGCGGAGCTCAGGCCAACGTATAAGTACTTGCAGTACGTTCATTATTAGAATTACCAGAAAATAAATTTATTTAACCATTTTTAAATATTTCTATGTATGAATACTTCTGAACGCCACTGTATATTCGATTCCCGGTAACGGCAGTCGGCGCGCAGCAAACGCAGCTGTTCAGCTTTCCATACAATAAAAACTGCGCGGTAGATAAATGGGTACCGTGGGTAGCCTAGTGGTTATGACGCTGAAAATAACTTTAATATTTTCAAAAATATAAACCTAAAAAAATTTAGTATGAAATGAAATTCAATTATTAGAAATTAGAAATTACTATTACACGTAATAACATAAAATTAGAAATTTTCTTTAGAAAGTAGGTACAAATCTTTAACTATAATGAACTTCAAATATAAGGAAATATGAAACATTTTCCATATTACTTTTTAAATATATAGTTATTGTATAGGGTTGGAGAAAAGTCTTTAACGATTTTTACATAGAAATAATTTGTTAATAATAAATAAATTCCAGTGATATCACTGCAGTGTATGCGATACTTTTCAAAGCAACTATACAAGGCCAGGAATGACCCTAGATTGGAACAGGTAAGCCCTAGACCCGAGCCCCAGTTAGCACCATGTCAATAAAGATGGAATGCAGCAATGAAGAAAAAGTGTATTTTGCATCGTGGGCTATTTCTTATAATAATTGTGAAGAAAGTTTGCATTTATTTAAAAGAAATATAATAAACCAACACCAAATGCAACCACTCTTCGAAACTGGAAGCTCAAACTTTTGGAAACGGGGGTCCTGGTAAAAGATCGTTCAAGAAACGGAAGGCCAGTAACGGCGACAGGAGACAGCAACAAAGAAAATGTCCTCGCCAGTTTTCAAGTCGACCCAACAACTTCAACGGGAAAAGTCCCACAAGAATTGGGTATTTCCAGATTTTCAGTAGCAAAATTATTGAAATCACAAGGATACCACGATTACAAACTCATATACGACGATGACTGTGATAGACGGCTGCAGTTTGCTGAAACAATGAGAGAAAAGTTGAACAGTGATCCAGATTTCCTTGGAAAGATCAAATTTTCGGACGAGTGTCTTTTCGGTTTAACGAATGAAGGAAACAAACACAACGTTCACTACTGGACGAAAATAATTAAAAAATACGATTGGGTAAGCCCATTAAAACGGCTACACTAACAGTTTGGGCGTGCATTGGTTATTCAGTACTCGTTTCCTTTGACATATCGAGAGATACGATGGATGGAAAACGCTATTGCCAGGTAGTGAGAGACAAAGTTTTGCCACAGTTTACTAATGGCGTTGGCACGAATTGGCTTTATCAAGATGATGGAGCGCCGTCACATTACTCTGCAGCTGCCCGTGAGATTCTGAATACGAACCTTGAAGGAAGATGGCTTGGGTGGCGAGGTCCCATCGAGTGGCCAGCCAGATCACCTGATTTAACCCCATGTGATTTCTGGCTTTGAGCTTATTTGCGTGACAAACTCTACACTCCTGGTCTCATCTATCCAAATGTGAATGCCCTTGGCCGCAGAATAGATGAAATGAAAAGAATTCCACTCGACATGTTCAAAAGAACAATAAAGATTTTCACAGAGAGAATCCACAAATGTATCAATAGCGGATGGAGAAATTTTTCAAGATTAAATTACAATTTAACAAAATATTTGTGTGAATAAAATTCTTATAGACTTTTTGTTTGATTTATTTTATCACTTGAATACTTATCTGTATAATGTTGTTAGCTAAATAGTTGTATGTATAAAAATCCTTTAAGGCTTTTCTCCCACTCTGTACATAAAAATTTACCAATTGTATTGTGTAGTTAAAGGATTTTAATTTAGTTTTCCAAACTTCAGTTAATATTAGTTAAAAGAAAACCATATTATAGCATTCCATACATGAGTTCCATACATTTTCTTCAGTATCAGACGATATACGTATATAGTGATGAAACGAACTTAAAATATTTTTTCATATAATACGATCATTATTTTGGGATCAACAAAATTATATTCTCACTTAATGTGAAGACTATGAGCTACTGTCTTGAAGATCAACGGGTGATTTACTGTGATTCTAAATGGTCTTTATCCTGAGAAGTATTTGCTTTTTCTACCTCTATCCATCGAGACACGGGATTAAAATTTTAATCTTTTTCTCTTAATTCAAAATGTTCACGAGAGTTTTCTTTTTTGTAAAACTTGCGAAGAAACGGTGCAATTAACTCTAATGGAACATCTTCAGGTTTTTGGGGACCTGAAATTAAAATCAAATAATTCACTACAAGGCACCCATTTGAACGTGGGTGGAAAGACGGCATAATTTCTGTAATATATTTGGCATTTTTCAACGACTGTTATCAAAGTTATTCTTAAAATTTTTACTGGAAGGGCTTCATTATTTCCATAAAAAATGACAGAAAATCAGTTTCAAGCGTAAATACATACCTGTTATATATGAAACTAAAATTCCCACAGCAATACATAGTAACGGTCCTATGACCGAATAGAGAGTATAGGAGATGCCATATAAGTACATCAGTGAAGAACTGTAAGGGAACACATTACTAGCCTCTCTCTAGTCCGGCACTATTAGTTCCGGAGGTATACTATACTAATAAATTTTCAGGACTACCTAGTGTCCCCCTCCCCCAACAACCTGGTATGCATCACTGGTACGCCCCTGTTAAGTTAATAATTCGCGAGAGGCAACACTGGTGCTGCTACTCATCTGTTTCAGAACACTTAGACCAGAGCAATTAAAAAGGTTGGAAAGAGCGTCGGTCTTTGCCTACCCAGCTTTCCCTCATTATTTGGGCATCATCGCTGGGGGATTGTTATTTGTGGCACTCATCGGCAAAGGTTTTATATTTATCAGCAGTGGACTCTTCTCCCCCTCCCCTTGTTCACAAACAGATAAGTAAAGTATGGATGGATATAACCTAACGGTTTATTACAAGGTGTCAGACTATCAGATGGGACTACAGATTATTATTGATAGTTATGTCACAATTGAAAAGTGCCGGACTACCAAGTTGGCGGACTACCGATATGCCGGACCAGAAAGAGGCTAATGTACGTATTATTTCAAAGGTATAATCAGAATTAGTAACACTTTATTTTAAAATTGGCATTCATTCATTCATTCATATAAAGTTAAATTAAATAGGTTGTGAAAGACATTTCACTTCTTACTTCTTTGCCGTAGATGTTTCTGAATTCACTGGCGATTTCGTTCCATTAGAAACTATTACTGAATAAATGGAAGCGGCAGATGAAGAATTTGTCTCGTATGTCGTTAAATTACCGAAGTGAATCTCTTCACACAATTCCGTTGAAAGGGGAAGAAGTTCGGGAGGATTTGAGTAAACGACTGAACCAACGTAGATACAGATTAAAAACAACTGTAAGTACATACATCATTATTAATTAGGAAACATACTTTTACCAAAAAAAAAAAGACAAAATGTTAAATTCATTTAGAATGTATTTAAAGCTCAGGGATGGAAATTGTATTTGTATCGTACTGAAGATTGAAAAATATCGGAATTTTATGTATTGTACTGAAATTTGTATTCCCATTGAAGTTATTCAGAATATTGATACCGAAATCAATACCGACATTAAAATAATTAAACAACTGAAAATTTGTATTATACTGAAAAAATATCGATTTTATTCTCAATACTGTACAAAGAATTTTCACGCGTTAGTAAATTAAAGTACTTTGACTTCTTTTCCTTTCTGAGTGTTCCTTCTAATTTTCCTTTTCTCCTGTGTTACTTGTCTTAACCATTTTCAGTAAAACCTCTCTATAACGAAATATGTAAGCCAAATTGCTATCGTTGTAGAGAGGTTGTTCGTTATAAAAAGGTTTTCCTTGGCCGATATTGTAGTGTATATTTCACTGATCTATTTAGATTTTAGACCCTCGTTAGTTATTTATACATACTTTATACAGTACTGTATATACAGTATATTAAATGCATTACTTAAAACTATTTCTCCGTGAGGGAGAAACATTCTCGCCAATTACGCATCAGCCAATCAGCATACTGCTTACTTTCTTGATCGGGTAAGTGGCGGTAGAGACGAACACTCGCAGTTCAGGCTGAGTTAGCGAAAACAACTTATAACGAAACGTGTTTTCGATAAAGAGAGGTTTTTCGAAATACCCAAGGTGTTCAGTAAAGAGAGGTTTCGTTATAGTGGAGTGTCGTTATTGAAAGGTTTTTCTGTATAAACCTCATTTTTCCGTCTCTTAACTCCCAGTCTACCACATGAAGGTCTTAGTGAAGAAAGGAAACTTGTGGATACTTTTTTTACTTTTATACTTGTGTAGTCTGGAAATTAGAGATTCTCTTATTTAGTTTTGTTGCTGATGTGTGTATATATATTATATATACATATACAGTATATATATATATATAATATATATATATATATATATATATATATATATATATATATATATATATATATATATATATATATATATAACTATTTGTATTATATTTGTATCGGTATTGTATAGGAATACAAATAGTTGTATCGAAGTATTTATTTTAAAGTATTGGTAATGAACATCTTATTAACAAATATTTCAATTTCCAACCCCTCGTTTACGCCCTTTAATTAAAAAAAAATAATACACATTCGTGTTCTTTATTATTATAAGGATTAATAAATAAATAAAATAGTCTATCATGAGCCACAATAGATAGTTAAGTGATCTTTAACCATTTATCAGTGAAATTATCACATTTCCTTTTATTTTCCTGTTTTTGCGTTTCCATTTCACTTACGAAGGAAAAAGATTTACGTTAACTCGAAAGGGGATTTATTAATGTTTCGTATATCCAGCAGGGACACAAATATACAGGGTGTTCCCCCAAAAAAAGGTGCTAAAAAAATTAATGTGCAATAAATTATTTCTGGAAGCACCTTTTTGGACCACCCCTCAATATCGCACGTACATTTATATAAAGAAGTATTTGGCCCCCAGTGTGATTTTTTTTCGGTGTAGATTTGGAAATTGAGCGAAATATAGAGAATCAGTGACAGTGACGTTGGCAAATTCACTGATGTTTATTATTTACGGCCTTGAATTGAAATTAGAGGAATTTCCTAAACCGGTTACTGTAAGTGTAAATATTTGGTAAAGTTGCTTTTGAAGCTTTATTACTCAGATGTTTATGTGTTGAGGTTACTTTTAGTTTATACTGTACTTGTATATTATGCTCCATTTGTTTTAGTTTTATTATTTTACAGCATTACATCACTATTAAAAGTTAATCAGGCCAATATTAATGGTGTGGGCAGGTGTGCATATATATATATATATATATATATATATATATATATCATGACTCCAGATTCCTGGATCTTGGGAGCATTGCTCCAGTAAATTTGACCATGAGAAAAAGTAAATTTGGGTTTGGTTTTGTTCATCCGCTAGACGTTATGCAATTTTTTTGCGTATACGTTCTTGTACAAACCAATTTTTTTTAAATTACAAATTTAGTTATTTTAAGTTTAGTTGGTAATTCCATATTTAACAATTATTTTATTTTTTGTTAAGCTTCAATGTTTTGATAATTAAAATTTTATTAAAACGTATATTTTTTTAATACAAAATTATCAGGATTGGACTATGTTCCATTGATCTCGGCCAGGTTTGATAAATTGGCCAGATAATTACTTGTGCGGTTTTAAGTAATCCACCATGACTCTAGAATTGAAAAGTTTAGTTAAGTTTAAACTTACTTTTACTTACTTTAACTTACCTACTTTTACTTACTCTTCCTTACTTTACTAAGTTTAAAGCACTTACTTTTACTTACTTTCATTGTGCTATATTTACTTACTTTTACTCACTTTTACCATACTATATTTACTAACTTTTACTTATTTTGTATTTTTTCAGGTAGTCAATAATCAATAATGGATCCTAATATTGATGAAGTTGGAGAGAAAAGTGAGGGTGTTAAAAGGGGTTACTTTTGTGGTCAATGCAAGAACAAATATTCAAAGAAGCAAAACTGGGAGGAACATTTTAATTCCAAAAAAATATTTGTTACAATAAGAGGTCCCAGAGTTTGGGCCCACAGCTTAGATATTGCAGTAAAGAAATACCAGGATGAAGTGCAGCAAAGAGATACGGCAAAGCAGTCATTTAGTTTGTTCACAAAATGTGCTAGTGCTAGACCTCAGAAAAATGAACCAACTTCATCAACTGCTAATCTAGAAAATGAAACTTTTTCACTAGATGTTTCACAGACTGAAGAAAGTGCTTCTCCTCCACCTAAGAAACAAAAGGTAAGTGAGGAATCTGCGCATCAGATGATCAGACTAACAAAACTGCTTTAGAGGAATTTGAAAATTCCCAAATCCAGAAGACATTGAATGCAATTTTGCGCCTAACAAAAGAAACTCACCAAGCTGTTGTGGTTAATAAAGAGAAGAGTCAAAATATGCCTTCAAGTTCAAGTGTTGCATCCAAATCTAATAAAGCAAAAAGCAACAAATTTGACATTTCCATAGCCCATTTAAGCAAGTGTAAATCAATACATTGCTGCTGCAATGAATAAATAAACTTAAGGTGAGTTATAAACTGTACATTATTGTATTATTATGTTTAGCTAAAACAATTTGTAATTGGTATGTCGTCAATTCAAGAGTTTACTATCATTAACCTATCTAGTGGTGTAAGGGGAAAAAAAGTAAATTCAGAGCTGTGCTCCAGTAAATTTTTTCAAATCTGGAGTCATGATATATATATATATATATATATATATATATAATATATATATATATATATATTATATATATGTGTGTGTGTGACTATTTTTGAATAATCGTTTGATAATTTTTCATTAGAAGTACGTGGCAACCGTGTTTTAGAGTAGAAGGCTACGTCGTAACCACATAGCAGCATCGTTTTGTACTCGATCAGCGAAGATAAGAGACTTTGGGTCTGTTCAGTCGTTGCATGGGGATTCCAACTTCATTATTCTTAAACGTATTTACACGAGTTTTTATATCAGCATTTAAATCATTCCGTAGTTTCAGCCCACGAAAATGGATAATATTTGGAATGAAGACAATCTAAATTGAGGAATAACATCCTTCAATCTACACCTAGTCTGGTATGAGTGAATTTCTTGATGAGTTACAAAATATTTATTGATTCACTGTTAAGTTAATGATTTTGTTCATAAATTCATAAATAAAATTAAACCACTTTGATTACTTTCTTGATCTTTAATAATTTTAGCCCTTTAAAGAATACACTCGAATGATCATAAAAATCAGCATTAGATAATAACCTTATTGCTCGTTTTTGGATGACAAAGATACTGTTTAAAGTGTTGTAAGCGGAATTGCCCCAGGCAAGGATGCAGTGCGTTATATAAGGAAGAACAAGAGTATAATACGGACTCAATAAAACTTGTTGAGGGATTACGTGTCTAAATTGAAATACTATCGTAACGTCCCTAGAAATTTGGTTTTAGCTCAAACGTTTTTACGACTTGGTTACGAAATATACAAACGCTTAATGTTGATTTGTCTTCGCATTTCTCTCGTACAAAATGAGAAATGAATATATCCATACTAACGGTTAAAACTGCGTAATTTGTTTTTTAATAATTCTCAGTATATAACTTTTCATTTTCTCTTATTCCTCTTTCATGTCCTTAATTTAGTTTTTTTCAAAGTATCACTATACAAATGGGGGTACTTGTAGGTTCTCCCCCCCCCCACACCAATTTTGACGATATTTTCGTTAAAACTAACAAAAATATCACTACTTAACCTAACCAATTATCAAGGGCGTACAGTTGATCTATTATTAATTATAACATTGTTTGTTTCTGGAATAGTATTTACTATTTACTAATAGATCAACTGTACGCCCTTGATAATTATAATTGGTTAGGTTAAGTCGTGATATTTTCGTTAGTTTTAACGAAAATATTCTGTCAAAATTGGGGGGGGAGATAACCTACAAGTACCCAAATGGGTATCCTATATATACAATATCAGTGAGCCTTCAAAGTTTTAACATGATACTCAATACTTTAATACTACTTACATTAGAGATAAGAAAGCCACTCCATGCTCCTTTCCAATTACATTTTGGAAAACACATTCCGAGTATAAAAACTCCATACATCGATCCAAAGACGATTCCACTCACGGAAAGCATTAACTGTATTATGCTCCTCGCTTTCGAGGTGAGGATAGCCATCCCGGTGAATGCAGCACCGACGAAAAGTGCTTTCGAAAAACCATAATGAACATAAACGTTATAATTATTTTCATTACGACTAAAATACCATATAGGACTACTCGTATATAAAATGCATTAAAATGTGGGGTTTAAGTTTTATTTCAAAACTTATTGAAAAATAATATATTTCATCATACGAAATTTCCGCAACTTTGGGCTACGCTGTGGCCAATCTCGTAGTATCGCTTTCCGTCGATGTACGAAGTTACGCGATATTGGGTCTCGGTTTAGTTGGATGGGGAATTGTCATCTACGTCCAGATTGCGTAGCGACCCGTGGTTCGGATCCGACGTAAAGTTGTAGGTCCCCTTCGTCATATGGTCTTAAATGTTGCGAAAGAGGTTAAACAACACAACCTTTTCCACAGAGATAAACTATTATTTAATTTCTCTACTTGGAAAGACTGAACAAATTTTCGGTTGTTTTTGGAAGTTACACGCGGCAGAAATCTCATTTCCAGCAAAGTTTTCGGAAAACAGAAGGCAATTTTCCACTCGTTTTTATATTGAAAGAATTTTTGCGTGGGCAGGAAAAAGCGATCTTTCATCACTGGGATGGAACTTTCATTAATTAATTAATTGATCTTTAATTAATTAATAATGGAAAACCAATGTTCTCAATGGTGAGAATTTTCACTAATTTAATATTTTTGCTTTTTTACAATCGTTAATCTTATTTCAGTATAAGAAACTATGGAGCTATTGAAGAATAGGGACCCCAGCCTTCTTTAGTTAGCTTTATAAGGCTAACTAACGAAAATATCATGACCTAACCTAACCAATCGTCAAGGGCGTATAGTTAACCTAACGATTGGTTAGGTTAGGTCGTGATATTTTCGTTAGTTAGCCTTATAAGCCGAACTAAAGAAGGCTGGGGTCCCTATTCTTCAATAGCTCCGAAACTATTTCATCCGCGGGAATTCTCTCTCCTAGGTAATATCGGCTTTTTGGGGTAAGATCAAACTTTGTGAAACTAAACAAGATCGTTTTAATTTTCGCGCGTATCGCGTTCATACCAATTTATTTTAATTACCACAATGACGTCAAGCGGTTAAAATCGGTAGATTTTCTCGTAATCATTAAACATTAGCCGAAAAATATTTTCAGCAAACATTATTCACAAATACAATAGTTGGATGATCGGAAACAAATTCTGATATAGTAACTCGCCTTCCCGACAAATAAATAATGTTCCACGTTAAGTTTAATACTTTTTTATCTAATTGGGACACATTTCCAGAAATTTGGACTAAAGTTTTTAGAAGTGTGTCAATGGGTATTAAAATTATTAAATATTTGTATAAAAAAACAGTTTTATGCTGTTTATCTCTTTATATTAAAAATTTCTGTGCAAAAAGAATATGATCAAAGATGAAACTTAAAATACTTACTTAAAACTTTATTTATAAGTGCTGCAGTCGCTGGTTTTGCACTGGAAAATATTTTCAACTTCGAAAAACAGTCTTTCCATATTAACGCAACCTGAGCATTCGCCACAGAAGAAAACGTGCTGAAAATATTTAGAAATTTCATTTTGTTATAATGTTATAATGTTTCAGACCAACAAAGACCCTAGGATCCACTCATGGCTGGTCTACCTAACTGTGTTCGTGTATTGTGTATGTCCTCCGTGGTGGCGGAGGGGACCTACAATTTTACGTGGGTTCCGAACCACAAGAACATAAGAAATTTATGTAAAAACTGCCGGTAAATTGGCAACGACCAATTTTTACGAAACTAAATAATTATCAATTTAAAACTAATTAATTATCGATTTAAAATTAAAGATAGAATCTCTGATCCAGAGGATCAAGTCATAATAGACTACTATCCACAAATATGTTACACTATATCTATTTATAAAGGACATGCAAATATATCGGATCCAAAGAATCCAGTCAATTTCATTACGGTATCCATCAAGTCACGGTCCATATCGATAGCGGACCAAGTCAAAATTTACAATCATATACATTACAATATATACACTTACGAGAAAAAGAGTAGGTGTGGCTGTAAAGACTGTACAGTAATGTAGAAATGTGTGTGCACCCATTTTGGGTCTCCCATTTAAAGGTGTTTGTGGGGCAAGTGAAGATCATGAGTTTTTCAATACCTCACAGTACTATGGGGGGCACCGCTCGGCAGAGGAATCTCTCTAAATGGGGTGTGTAAGGACAGAGAGTATCCCCTAACCCAAGACGCTGCCTCCCTATATCCCACAACACTTGTGTTGAGCTGTGGGATCTATCCCCAGAAAGCCTTAATTTTACTACCTTAAACTATACCCTTTCTATCAACATATGCGTCTAATCGATTTTTAAACATGTTTATAGACGTGCTACTAATTACTTCTACCGGCAAACTATTCCAGCTATTTACTATTCTATGCGTAAAAAAGTTTTTTGCAACTGCTGTCTCGAACCTTCTACTTGTCAACTTACACCCGTTATTTCTAGTCCTATTATATTGAGATATTTCGAAAAAGCTATCTCTATCTACGTTATCGAACCCATTCATAATTTTGAAAACCTGGATTAGATCACCCCTTAACCTCCTGGTCTCGAGTGTTGTCAATTTTAACTCCTTAAGCCTATCCTCGTACGACTTTGACCTAAGCGACGGAATCATCTTAGTTGCTCGTCTTTGAACTCTTTCGATTTTGTCTATATCTTTGCGCATATACGGATTCCAAAATTGGACCGCGTACTCCAAATGGGGTCTAACTAATGATTTATAAAGTGGAACTATAATATCGCGCGATTTGTACTCAAAATTTCGAGCTATAAAACCTAACACTTTGTTCGCCTTATTGACCGCTGCTGTACTTTGTTTCGCTACTTTTAAATCACCAGTGACTATAACTCCTAAATCTTTTTCCTGCTCTACGCTTGTTAAATCTTTCCCTGACATACTATACGCAAATTTACCGTTACGCGAACCTATATGCAAAATTTTGCACTTATCAACGTTAAATCTCATTTGCCATGTGACTGACCAATCAACGATTTTATTCAGATCTTCCTGAATTTTACCTCTATCTTCGTCATTAATCGCCCTACCACCCAGCTTCGTGTCATCCGCAAACTTTGAAACTGTACTGACTAGGCCGACATCTAAATCGTTAATATATATAAGAAAAAGCAAGGGGCCCAATACAGAACCCTGAGGAACGCCACTCGCTACATTAGCCCAGCACGACTCCGCTCCATCAACGACCACCCTCTGTTTCCTGCCTCGCAACCACTCTTCTAGCCAATTTATTACTACACCCCTGATTCCATGAGCCTTAGTTTTTTCAATGAGTCTTTTGTGCGGCACGGTGTCAAACACTTTTTGAAAATCTAAATACACTACATCAACCGCCCGATGTCTATCGTAATCGTCAACCACGCTTTGGAAAAATTCTAAAAGATTAGTTAAGCAAGATTTGTTTCGCCTAAATCCGTGCTGCGTATTTCTAACAAGTTTATGGTATTCTAAGTGTTCGACTATACGATCCCTAATTATTGATTCCAAAAGCTTACCTACAACAGACGTTAAACTGATTGGCCTATAATTTCCCGCCGCACCTTTATCGCCTTTCTTAAAGATAGGTGTTACGTTTGCTAACTTGAAATTATCTGGTACGCACCCCTCAGAAATAGACGCATTAAAAATCTTTGTTAGCGGCACAACAATGCTATCTTTTAATTCTTTTAGTTGTATGGGATATAAATTATAACACCCTTTTTCGTGCATGTAGTTCACCTCCCGCCAGAGTTACCATTGTCACGTGCCACTTAAGTTATTCCTACAGTTACAAGTAACAAAAAGATGTTTAACAAAAAAATATATATATGTATAATTGTACATATATAAATATATATACACACACGAGTATATATCAGGGATGGTTACCAGAATTTATTTCTATACCTATGCCTATATTTCTTAAGAAATTAATTTTTATGCCCATACCTTTTTATATTCATATTTATACTTTTGCTTATGCTTATATTAAGATAAGATTCCTCTTATCTTTAATAAAGATATTAATATATCTATTAATAAAACCCTATTGACATTAATATTTCTAATTATAAAAGTTTCTTTACATCCTTTAATATAACATTAAATTCATGTTTAAACAGAGTATAAAGCGTTTCTTTGAAGAATAACACTGGTATGCATCAATTTTGCTGTCAAGGGTTTTGTAAGTGATTCTTATAGTGTTTTTCCTGCTGATTTCGAATCTGCAATCCGTTTTTCTCAATCAGCTCAGGTTATCCGGCTATGGCCTCATAAGTAAAATAGAATTTTTCGTGATTTTGTCAAAGCGGAATTGGAACAGTAACATCTATCATCACTTGTTTTACTTGTATAATATCTTTTTTTACTTTTCAGGCATATAGATAAAATATTTCATAATGAATAGAGCGTGTAAAAATGATCCCAATAGATTCTGCTACATATGTGGGACGGTTACCATGCCAAATAACCAGTCCCAAATCACTAAATTTGTGAAGACAATGTATAGAGCATACTTTGGAATTAAGCTAGGGGACCAGGACAAAAATTTCGCCCCTCATATGTGCTGCAAGACGTGCATTGAAAATTTGAGAAGATGGAGCAAAGGCAGAGCGAAATCTTTGCCTTTTGGAATTCCCATGATTTGGAGAGAAGGAAAGGATCACGTGATAGATTGCTATTTCTGCATCACAAACCTCCAAGGTGGGTTTATAAATTTATTTTTCTTAAATATTTTGAAATCCTCGTATGAAACTTGACATAATATTCACCATAATGTAATATTCACCATATATAGCATAATATTCACCATAATGGTAATCATACATTTACATATACATATTGTTATAGAAAATACATTTACACATACATATTGTTATACAAGTTACATTTACATATACAATGATTGTATATTTTCTTTCTTTTTCATTCATATTGTCCCCGAAGGGACAATATGAATGAAAAAGAAAGAAAATATACAGACTCCATCGACCTATTTCATATCTTACAGACCGCAGCCTTCCCTCACGAGCCGCCACTGTCTGAATGCTTCTTCTATTTCATATGCAAGTTTTATATCCATGTTTCTGTGTTTCTATTTCCAGGAGTTAACAAGAAGAATAAACACATTGTTGTATACCCTGACATTCCTTCTGCTATGAGACCTGTACCCCATGGTCCTGGAATTCCAATACCCGACCCACCTCAAACCCTGGACTTCGATGATTCTGATGATGAATCAATGACCAATGCCAATGACCAGTCCCAGTCGTATATACACCTCAAAATACCGCTTCAAATGAGCCGAGGCCTCTCAACCAGGCCAAACTTAATGATCTTACCAGGGATTTAGGACTTTCCAAATTAGCTGCCGAGATCTTGGGCTCACGACTTCGAGAGGACAACTTGCTGGCTCCGGGAACAACATTCTCCTGGTATAGGAAACGAGAGGAAGAATTCCGCAAGTTTTTTGCAGTGCACGAAAATACCTCTTCCTTAGTGTACTGCTGCAATGTTGAGGGGCTAATCGAATCCTTGGGCCTGCCATATAACGCATCAGAATGGAGGCTATTTATAGACTCGTCTAAACGAAGTTTGAAAGCAGTACTTCTCAACATTGGGAATAGGGTTGCATCAGTCCCTGTAGCACATTCCGTACAACTTACTGAGAGCTACGATAACATGAAAATTTTACTGGATGCTCTCGTATACGACCAACATAACTGGAGGATCTGTGGAGATTTGAAGGTAATACTAATATCATAAGTAAACTATTGCTATTGACTATGTTGTTTTTCCAAAGGTTATTTGAGAGCGTATAAGAACACTTAACTTCCCCACAGAAGTGATACAGTCCAATGCATAGATTTTTTTATCTGATAGAACAAATTCTCTAAATTCTTTAAATATTTTCATTTTTTTTCAAATTGTAGCATTTGTATTGGGAATGCAAGGGGGATACACGAAATACTCTTGTTTCCTCTGCAAATGGGATAGCCGAGCGGATGAGAAGCACTATGCACAGCGTGAATGGGCATCCAGAGAGAATTTTGACCCTGGGTCGCATAATGTCGTTTCAGTGCCCCTTGTACCACCAACAAAAATTTTGCTCCCACCACTTCATATTAAGCTGGGCTTGATGAAAAATTTCATCAAATCAATGAATAAGGAGGGTTCAGCATTCCGATATCTCGAGAGTAAATTTCCTCATATATCTGATGCTAAACTAAATGCTGGGGTTTTATGGTCCTCAAATTCGAACTTTGATCAAGGATACTCAGTTCGAAAACGCAATGACTCCAACTGAGAAGAATGCCTGGCAGGCATTCAAATCAGTTGTCACTGATTTTCTTGGCAAGCGTAGAAGTCCAGAATACGAGTCCGTTGTCGAAAACTTGATGGAAGCTTTCAAAGCTCATGGGTCGCGCATGTCCATAAAAATGCACTTTTTGTGGTCCCACTTGGACTATTTTCCTGAAAATTGCGGGGATTATAGTGAGGAACAGGGTGAACGATTTCACCAAAATATCAAAATAATGGAAGAGAGGTACCAGGGAAACTGGGATATCAATATGCTGGCGGACTATTGCTGGTGTTTGAAGCGAGACGTGCCCGAAGAAAAACACAGACGGAAAGCCAAAAAAACTTCATTCCTTCCTCAATAAACTTTTTTCCATATTCATTGTATGAATAAAAGTATTTATTCACACAATGTTTTCATTTTTCACGAGTGTTCTTATATTACTCGTATCTACAGTGTTTAAGCTAAAAAAATCAATAAATTTGGGGATAAAATTGGACTTATAATAAATGGCCAATAGAGAAAAAACCTGACCTGATTGAGGAAAACCAATGTCATTTCCGAATTCAGCATGGTCGAATTATATAATATGAGTTGAAAAAACCCTCACAGCAGACAAAAAAATTTCATATGCATACCAGTGTAATATTAGTCAGTCAGGAGGGCCAAAAACTGACACAATGCTCAGGCCAGACTAATGTAGCCCATTAATTCTGTATTATTAATTATTATTATTATTACGACCTCAATATCATCACTTCATCGACAACATTGAACCATCAGATATAATGACATAAATTACTAACTAGGTTTTGGTGTCTCAAATAATTATGATGGGGATGGGAATTCAGCTGACAGGTCAAGGATTCCCAGGAAGTTGCCATTATTCACTGTACCCAGAATTTTGTCATGCCCACGAAAAGCAAGACCGTCTTGCCAACAGGAACCTGATTACCGTAACAACTCTTTTTAACAAATTTCTCCAGTAATTCTTCTACGTTTCGGTCTGAAGTTCTAAATTCGTGTCCACACCTCTGTGCGTCTTTCCCAGTAATACACATGAGAGAAGAGGCCTCCTATGAGATGGACTATTTTCGTTTTCTTGAACGTGTTGGATATGTTTCCAATCATTAAAGCCAGCACTGGAGTGATTATGTAAATTATATCGCGAAAAAGATTTCAAGGAGCGTTCCTATAATGTTTAAACTTAAAAATGTAGTCCCTAAACAGGTTTAATTGACTGTTCATCATGCTCTTGTTCTTCCTTATATAACGCACTGCACCCTTGTTTGGGAAACTCCGCTCACAGCTCTTTAAACGGTATCTTTGTCATCCAAAAAAGAGCAAGGTTATTATCTGATGCCGATTTCCTTGATCACTCTAGTGCATTATTTAAAGAGATAAAACTACTAAAGCTCGATGATGTAATCAAAATGGTACATTTTATTTTTATTTACGAGTGTAAGAACAAACTTATTAACTTACAATGGGTAAATAGATATTTTGTAACTCATCACGAAATCCACTCATATCAGACCAGAAATAGATCAAAGCATGTAATACCTCAATTTAAATTGTCTTCATCTCAAAAACTACCCATTTTCATTGGATTGAAACTATGGAATGATTTAAATGCTGACCTAAAAAATATTGTGGATGTAAATTCGTTTAAAACCAAGTTGAAATCACGATTAATAATGGCATACTAATAAAAATCTAGGATTAATGTACATTACTATTGTTTATTAATTTTTCGTGTGTAATCTAAGATTAAAGACATTACTTGTTCAGTTCTTATCTCTTAAGCCGAATATTGATTTCTTTGTTTGATATTGGTACAATAGCTTCAATAATGACTTTGCATTTGTCATATCGATAATGATAATTTAAGATAATTTAAGATTAATGCATACCTTAACTATTAATAATACTTATTCATGATTTAATTATTAATGATAATAAGTATGTGTTTCATTTTTAGTAAGAGCCCAATAAAATAAAAAATAGTCCAGCACTGAAAATTAATGAAAGTTAAAGATTGATTATAAACGAACACTCTATATCTTAAATGCAAAAAACTTCACTTTTTTCTACGTGAAGGTCAAAATATGAAAATAAAAACCCACTCTAATAGACAGAGTTTATTTCCACAACAGTTTCGACTCCCACTGGCATCCTCCTCGGGTAGATACAGAAACACGAATGAACCAAAACAAGAGGGAAAAACAGTCCAGGGACCGACCGTTAAGAAATTCGCACCTAGGTTAGATCCCATTCTCCCGACACCGGAAGGGCATTTTCATTAAGTACATTCGCACAAATTTAAAACTATCTTCCTGTTCTAAACATACAGATTCTATTATTTTTTTTATTTTTACATAATTATTACATTTATTATTAAATTTATTACATTTAATATTGCATAATTATTTATTACAGAAATTATAAACTTATTATTACATTGGTTATTACATTGTTGTTTATTATACTGAACTTATAAACCGAAAAACGAATGAAAAAGGCGATTAGGAAACAATCCAGAGACCATTGAGAAATTCGCACCTAGGTTAGATACCGTTCTCCCGACACCGGAAGGGCATTTTATTACAGGGTCCGCTTATAAGTACATTCCCACAAATTAAAACTATCTTCTTGTTCTATACATACAGATTCTAATATTTTGACATAATTACTGCATTTATTATTGCATTTACATTTTTTAACATTTATTATTATTACCTTTACCCTAATTATTAAATTTATAATATTACCTTTATTATTACATCTGTTGCATTTATATTTATTTCCACATTTATTATTTCCATTATTACATTTACTAAAAGCGAGTAAGGAAACAATCCAGAGACCTTTAAGAAATTCACACTTAGGTTCGAACACGTTCCCACGACTCCGTAAGGGATTTTTTGACCAAGAATCTCATTAAAGGGTCTAACTTATAAGTACCTTCGCACAAATTAAAATTATCTACTTTTTCTATACACACAAATTCTATTATTATTTTTTTTTATTTATTTATTTATTTTTTATTTTTTATTTTGACATAATTATTACATTTATAAACTACCTTACTTGATTCCCAATCTATAGCATGATTATTTTGGCTGGCGTGATAAAAAATGGCATTATTAGTATTACAACTTCTGAAGGTCTCTGGATTGTTTCCTTACTCGCTTTTAGTAAATGTAATAATGGAAGTAATAAATGTGGAAATAAATATAAATGCAACAGATGTAATAATAAAGGTAATATTATAAATTTAATAATTAGGGTAAAGGTAATAATAATAAATGTTAAAAAATGTAAATGCAATAATAAATGCAGTAATTATGTCAAAATATTAGAATCTGTATGTATAGAACAAGAAGATAGTTTTAATTTGTGGGAATGTACTTATAAGCGGACCCTGTAATAAAATGCCCTTCCGGTGTCGGGAGAACGGTATCTAACCTAAGTGCGAATTTCTCAATGGTCTCTGGATTGTTTCCTAATCGCCTTTTTCATTCGTTTTTCGGTTTATAAGTTCTGTATAATAAACAACAATGTAATAACCAATGTAATAATAAATTTATAATTTCTGTAATAAATAATTATGCAATATTAAATGTAATAAATTTAATAATAAATGTAATAATTATGTAAAAAAAAAAAATAATAGAATCTGTATGTTTAGAACAGGAAGATAGTTTTAAATTTGTGCGAATGTACTTAATGAAAATGCCCTTCCGGTGTCGGG
Organism: Bathynomus jamesi; assembly: GCA_023014485.1. Classification (NCBI taxonomy): domain Eukaryota; kingdom Metazoa; phylum Arthropoda; class Malacostraca; order Isopoda; family Cirolanidae; genus Bathynomus; species Bathynomus jamesi. Next base: position 235,391 of record JAJOZX010001025.1, on the reverse strand, counting down.
AGAATGGGATCTAACCTAGGTGCGAATTTCTTAACGGTCGGTCCCTGGACTGTTTTTCCCTCTTGTTTTGGTTCATTCGTGTTTCTGTATCCACCCGAGGAGGATACCAGTGGGCGTCGAAACTGTTGTGGAAATAAACTCTGTCTATTAGAGTGGGTTTTATTTTCATACTCTATATCTTACGTACTCTTACCTTCCAGCAAGTTTCCTTTCTGAAACTGCCTTGTACGACGGCTCTAAAACTGTTAACAAATGAATCATTGTATTCCATTCACTTTCAATGAAGAATATACCCGCATCAGTCTCAGCCAAATTTTTGTATAATTGATCTTAATGATGATGGTGATTTTAGTATCAAGTATATATACTGTACACTGCCGCCGCCGCCGCCCCGGCCCCGGGGCGGCTTCTTAATGAATGCAAGGCATGCACTGCATGCGTAAATAATATACTCAATGAATTTAAAATTATTATTTAAGTTAAAAAAATAAAGTTAAAATTATTATTAATATTATTAATATAATATTGGTTCTATCCTCGGTTACTACATAACTCATAAGAATACCATAAAAGACAAAATACAGCTTATCTAATATGTACTACACTGTAATGCATGTGACTGCATGCGTAAGTAAAATTACCACGAGCCGCCACTGGGCCGCCGCCGCGGCGGGTGACGGTGTACAGTGTACAGTGTACAAGCCCCATTGAATCTTAACTTCGAAAGACAGGACCTTTTAACCTTTGTTTTAAAAACAAATCTCGGATCACCTGAAGATCAGGGCCCCAAGCCTTCTTTAGTTAGCTTTATAAGGCTAACTAACGAAAATATCACGACCTAACCTAACCAATCGTCGAGGGCGTACAGTTGACCTAACGATTGGTTAGGTTAGGTCGTGATATTTTCGTTAGTTAGCCTTATAAGGCTAACTAAAGAAGGCTGGGGGCCCTGATCCTCAGGTGATCCCAAATCTCATATCTGGGGTGCGAATCCTTTACGTTTTGCATACGTAATTTACTGTATTGGATTTTCATCTTTAGGAAGTCATGGATAGCTAATTGAAAGGTATTAGCTGGGCATCTTGCTGAAATTACAGTTCGCTGTTTATCTCCAACTTTTGTATTAATCATTAGATTAGGAATATATTAGTAAGTATAACACTCTAAAACGACATATTAAATGTGTGCTTTGTCCTAAGGGCATTAATACGGTTAAAACTGTATTTTCATATATTCTAGTCCATAAGTCTAGCGAATATATAAAGAAAACATAATCAATATTCACTGCACTACACCTGTCCCTCCCTTTCAGAAAATAAATAGATACTGAAAAATCATATACTGAACCTGTGGCCAAAGTCCTAAATGGCAAATTAACAACTTACATTAGTCACTCAATTTTCATGCGAATGACACCATTCTGATGTTCAAAGGCATAACTGAGTTTATTGTGTCATATTATTTTTTTATTCACACAAAAAAATGTTGGTTTATACACCTCACAAATATAGGGAGGATATTTTTCTTACCTATACTTTCATTTATTTCTATACTGTTACTATACCTATACCTTTCCCGTTATTCCGTTCCTCACACACACACACACACACACACACACAAACGTGCGCATCTCCGCCTAAGCGGAGTACTGACGTTTGTGTACTTATATATCTAAAATACTAAATAACTTAATTTAACCTAATCTAACCATAGTGCCATCGAACGGAGAAGAGCATGATAAGGGTTTCGAACGTAATTGAGTTCTCGAACGGTGGTTTCTTTAAGTCATTAAATACTGAGGTGTTAGCTAATCTAGCCTAACCGAACCAAATATTAGCTAACGTAAACTAGCGTAACATAACCTAATCAGGACTTCATCGATGAAGTTAATTAACTTAACGTTCTTGCCGATTAACCGATTAATTAATTTAACTTAACTAGTTAAATTTTTAACAAAGTTTAACTTGTCTTAACTTAATTGAAATATGAATCACCTGACGATCAGGGCCCCCAGCCTTCTTTAGTTAGCTTTATAAGGCTAACTAACAAAAATATTACGACTCAACCTAACCAATCGTCAAGGTCGTACAGGTGACCTAACGATTGGTTAGGTTAAGTCGTGGCCAATGTCGTAACACCGCTTCCCGGAGATCAGCGAAGTTAAGCGACATTGGGTCTGGGTAGTAGTTGGATGGGAGACCGTTTTATTTGATGGGTTCATTTAAAAAATGTCTCCTAAAGATCCTAGTGTAGTTTACGTTCCCCAACTTTGACCAGTGTAGTTTGTGTCCCATTTTGCGTCAGGGGGGCGTAAACTACACTTGCTCCTAATATATATATATATATATTTACTGACCTAAGCGTAGTGGCGATTAAAGTTGCAACAAATAGTCCAGGAATGCCGGAAATGTCGCCCAGTTTATCCATTATGAAATAGGAAAGAATTTCATCCTTCTTTTCAATCCTGCCTTCCGAAATAGGATCACAACCAGCGTAAGTGGCGTAAGTGATTAAGCCTCCCAAGAATATAATGAGATAGATAACTGCATTACCAATAGCAGCGAAGCCTAAAACTCTGAAGAAAATAACTTTCAAATATACAACAGAAATGAAACTTAAATGTGTTTGTATTCAAATAAGTAATAATCACAAAGTAAAATATTGAAATTTTAAGTAACTTCTTTAGGACAAACAGGCAAATAAAGTCAGTCACAGACATAATATTTTAATGTTCTTCGTAATTATTTTAGGTGGATTTTGTATAATAATTGTATAGGGGAAATATAATATAATATTTTAGGAATTTCAACTAGATTTTGTATTTGAAATTAAGAGAAAAATGAGGAACGTATTCGTTAAAATGTATTTCACTGCAGTCATTGGAGTTACTATAAACAAGAAGGCAATGTTAACTGAAACTAGCAGACCGTGAAGATGGGTTTACCCACCAAAAGCATACATTACAATTAGAGTAATGTAATAAAATTTTTAAAATAAGTTTCTAAATGTTTAAATGTGTAATAACTTCGATGGTTTCTTTCCAATTTAAGGTATTTTTTATAAAACTTTACGACGGGGACAGTGTTTTACAGACCTTCCGGGCGGCAGCCACCCCGAGGATTAGGGAATTGAGCATTTTCAGGTCAAATATTGAGCATTTTCAGGGCAAATACTAAAATTTTCAGGGCGGAATTTTCCTGACATTCCTTTGTTTTGTTTTTTTACTTCTTGAGGTGAATTAATTACTTGCTACTATACTTGTAGTTAATAATTAAAATGTAAGTTGAGGATTTGCTGAATTCTATATCAACTGCAATGCTGTAGTTTTGCTTGTCAGTTTGTAAATTGTAATGTTTTTTATATAAAAAAGGCTTTAATATATGTTACTCATACCCTAACCTTTGTGTTATTTTATGCTACACAGAGTGCTTATGCGGAAATCAGGGCCCCCTGAAAATTTTGAGGGCAAATGCCCCCTCCCGAGTAAAGTGCCATCCCATACGCCTATGGTGAAATATATTGTTAATAATAGCTGTAGTTTCTTCATAGAAATATGAGGGAAGCGGCTGTAGATTCTGTAAGTGCCTTCATGAAGAAGTTTTCCTACTTTCTAGAGTTTCTGTATGTTGGGTAATGGGAAAATAATTCATATAAGGTCGCTGTCAGTTGATCTTTTTTGCATGGACTGTAAAACGTAGGCGACTTGGCTTAAGCCTGTTGTTATTTTCAACTCCACATTCAAATTTTATAGATATATTCAAATTATTTAATTTAACGCGTGTCTGTAACAACATACGGAGGGAATGTAATTAATTGTACATTTACTGACTTCTTTAGATTTTAGTTTCATTCGCATACCTAACGTTACATTTAGTGACTCTAAATAAATTACGATATTTTGAATTTATTTTGCTTAGTAAAATATGTAATTATGTGTAATTAAGATAATAATACTTTTTGGCCTCCTTCATTGATGAAACTGCACAAATGCGTTGAACATTTATTTGCGCGATACCATAAACTGCCGCAAAGTGGAAAGTTCCAAAGGCAATTGTGTTGTAAAAGTTGTGTCGTTCGTAAATGCTGGGATTCATGCTATAATAAAGTAAAGAAAGAATAGCAGATGCAGTTATAAATAGAAAGTATTTCCTTTTAGGTTATTAATAACTACGTTCAATAAAGATCTAAAATGCATTTTCAGGAACATAAAATTATATGAGGGGTCCCACGTCTTAAGGTACCTAAGCGCCAAAATTAAAATTCGCCAGAAATCGCCTCCAAAGTTCAGCAATATTCTGGCAATAGTATCTCTGTTATTAATTGAGCTAGAACGTTCATATTTGGCTAAATTAGAGTTCTAAGTATGCTAATGAAGATGTTGATGAGTTTTTGGAATAGATTTTCATATTTTATATATATTTTTTTTAATTTTTTGATTTTCTTATTATGCCGAACTTTGGGTGCGATTTCTGGCACAGAATGATTCCACTGATTTTTCATCACTATCACTAGCACGGTGAGACATTGCTGCACACGTTGATAATAGTTAGAAGCTGGGTGAATAGAATAACCCACGCAGTATTCAGCAATATGAGCACGAACACAGGACGCCTGCTAACAGCAACGCGAGTCTTAAGGTACTGGCGGGATGTTTGTGTCGTGTCCCTCTCGGCGCTTGGAGCGGGTGGCCAATCAGAAAGCAGAGCGGCGTGGTTGCCATGTTTTCATTGGCTCGCGCTCCTCCTGCTGTTCCCGCCACCCAGAGACCGAGCGTCCCAACCCCACCCCCATCACCTCCCACCAGTTGAACGGGATATTGGGGCCTTAAGACGCGCATCACATCTGGGCGGCAGAGCCCAGCTGGCGATAGAGGTGAAAAAAAGTAGTTCGCTTCATAAGGTTTTCAACCATACTCCTAGTGTCGTAAGGTCATTATAACCCAAACCACGCGATAGAGGAAGGGTGAAAATAGTGATATCCATCAAAAACACGTTTTCGCCTGTGGTGGCGCTTAGATACCTTAAGACGCGCGACCCCTCAATTTTATCTATAAAGGAAATTGAACACCATGCATAATTTCACATTCTTCCTTTCGTTTCTGAAGGATTACGTACTTGAAAAAATCGAGCCTCCCACCCTCCATTGCCACTGTAAATACTTTTCCAATTCCGCCTGCTTTTATAGTACCAACGATAACAAGCACAATTAATCCAGTCATCATTATAAAAAACTGGAAAACGTCAGTCCAAATGACGGCTCGAATGCCTCCCTGTAAGAAAAACGAGAAAACAACTTTAAAGCAGATTTTTCACTGACTGAATTATATTCTCGAATTATAATATTGTGATACCAAAAGCTGACATAATTAAATGCTGATCTCTGCTAGAATAAAATTCTGTTTATAATGCGTGTCTGTATATATATGTGTGTGTGTGTGTGTGTGTGTGTGTGGAAAAGGGTTTCCACAGGAAAATAAATATGTATTTATGTTAAAATTTAAAAATATCATTCTGTTTGTATAAATTAAAGTATTAATCCTTTAAAAGATATTATTCTGTTCATATAAATTAAAAAGTGAATCCGTTATTCTTAATATCTGTATAAACTGTCTCAATGCCCCAGTGGATCATCTGGCCTCTCTCTAACCTTAATGAAAACAGTGTTGTCACGTCTATAATCTTAAACAGAGATTCCTAAATTTTAAATGTACTTTCCGATTATTATAAATCACATAAAAGAGTTAAGTGTAAAACTGCAATTATATAAATTCTTTTGCTAATGTCCAATTATATAAATTCTTTTGCTAATATCATTATTAGAGTAGGATTTTGGAAAGTTTAATAATCTTTTGTAATACGTGGCACCATGGGGGTTTCTCCAGACAAAGGGAAACACCTTGAGTAAGGGAACACGCCTTGAGAGAGTCAGTCCCGCCTCGGCCTTCGGGCAGGAAGTCGGTGTTTCGCCCTTGGGGCAGCCGGTTCGGCTGGGCCCCTTAGCTTTTTCATGTAAGCATTTGTTTCGTTTTACCATTTCTCTAAACAAGTGTTGTGTTAAGGATTTGATTTTCTGATTACTCTGTAGTATAAAAGAAACCTAGTATTTTAAAGTGCTTCCAAACCTTGGAAATAAAGGCTAACAAAGGAAAACTCGTAATTTATATCCTTCCAAGAAAAGCATTCTCTTCTCTCAACGGACTGAGAGAGAGAGCACGCCATTGAAACAAGGGTATAAAGTGTCGTTCCCGAATCTCGCAGTCAGATTAATTAAACGGTATAAACTTCCTTGTTGATGCGAGGAAGCGACATACTGAGAATACCTTAAAGGATATCGTCATATCTAACATATACAATGGGATGAATGTTATACACGTGATTTTACATTGAAAAACTTGTAAATAATTATAATACCTCCTTCTTGCATTACTTGTTTAAACTGGGTATCAACAGTGCATTATTATTATTATTAGTAGTAGTAGTAGTAGTAATAGTAGTTGTAGTATTTTATTTTCCGTTGTCTAAGGATTAACATTTTAAAACGCACTTTCCTATATATCTGAAGTGTTTAAGTTGTTAAAAACTGTTTAATATCTATCTAACTTTTCCTAATGAAAGAAAAATAATTTTCCGAAATATCTTTCCAAGTAAAATGGAGAAGCCCTTTTTTTTTAAATTTTAATATCTTTTATTACTAAATGACATCATTATTATTATATTATTTGCCTTAATAAATTTATTTCAAGGTTCTCCATATTCTGGCAACTTACGTACTACCGTGTATAAATCAAAGAAATGAACTCGATAGGTACTTACAATTGACGAGTACACTGTACACACTCCACCCATCACATATATATAAGTTGTGTAATGAATCGGTGTAACTGCCGCTAGTGATAAGGAAGGAGCGTAGATACATATACCTACGAATATTAATGCGAGGAAAAATATCAGGGCCGTCATGCAAATACGAAGTTTAGGAGATCTGAATCGTAATTCAATGTACTGGAAGTAAAAAAATGGTTAAAAATAATTTTTACGTAATACAGATACATTTTGGCGAGTATTATTTAAAAATTCTATGAATTTTTTTATGCAGGAAGGAGGGGCCAAGGGCGAATGCCAAAATCAAGGTCCGTGGTTTTCGAGATGCCTAGACACTCTGCGTTTGAAAGATGGGAGGTCACAGTCAGGAGGAAAGATGGATTGAGGAAAATTGTTCCAGAGTTGACCGGATGAGTAGATGAAAGATTGAAAATACTGAGTAACCCTCGCATTTGATGAACATCGTGTCTCAATTAAAATATATTATTTCCTATACGAATATTAATTTCTCTATCATGTACAGTAATGAGTATAAGCAATCGTAAATGAAAATGAAGTATTTAGCGAAAGTCACTTAATATAACTAAAAAAACAAATTAATAGAAATTCTCTAGTGCATGGAATCTCTTGAGAAAATGAATACTTAAAAAAAACAAAAAACTAAAATTAAAACTTGTATTGACAAAATTCTTCGCCTGCGAGGAACGATTAAAATTTGCATCCATATAAATTCATAAATTCATTTCTAGTTAGTTGAGAATACTAGCTACGAGTAATAACCTAACTTTAAAGCTGGTGTACCTCACCTCATTAACACTCGTTAAGTTCAACGGATATAATACTGGCAAGGTTATCATTGCGGCTAACGCAATGCCTAATAGGAGGCCAACTACCATCAAGGAAAGCTGCATTCCGTAAGCGTATATTTCGCTAGTAAAACCTACAAAAAAAAATTAAATATTGGTTTAGGAAAATAAATACTATATAAAAAGTGTTTGTAATACAAACAACGCGCGCAAATTATTAAGGACAGTTTCATGCGTACTTCTATATACAGAATTTAAACAAAGGCAGTTTTCACTTCCGCCTAAAATATGTAAAGAGTCAAAACAATAGAAAAGCCGCTAAAACTAAAATCATTCCGCGTCTGAAATTCATCAAATTAGTACCATAAGGTTTAGAAATGGATTTCGAAGCAAATTAAACAAGAGGGCAGAAAGTTAATATAAAATATTATATTGATGGCTAAAGAATAAATAATACAAAAACCTGTACAAATATTAAAATTATGAAAGAGATTTAAATAACTGTTCTGACAAATCGTAAAATACTTTATTTTTTAACCTTTGGAAAAAATTTTAATTTTGCTAATCAGTTCTATGGTTTCTTTTTTATGCAGGAAGGATGGACCAAAGGCAAGTACCGCAAAAGCGCCACCCGCTCCCATAGAAGAAGAAGAGAGCCGAAATCAAGGTCCGGGGTTTTCGAAATGCTTAGACACTCTGCGTTTGAAAAATGGGAGGTCAAAGACAGGAGGAAAGATGGATTATAGGTGGAAAGGTGTTGAATTATTGAGTTATTTTCGGCTCCACTCCAAACACGTAGAGTTGCTGAGGAAAGTTCGTTATATGCCTATGTATGTATAGTGTATACAGTATGTCAAAAGCTCATTGGTGAAGTTTTAGATGACGATTGTTGGAAGATTTAGAGCCATATGATTGGGTGAACGTGTTTTCATTAATTAAGTACCCACGCTTCAATTTTAGGTATTATATGGGAAATAATAAATATATAAATGGTAGTGTTCTCGCACTAATTACTGTACAGTATTGAGTACGAAAAATTCAAATTCGAAAAACAACAACAATATATATATATATATATATATATATATATATATATATATATATATATATAATATTTAGGAGAAATCCAATGACAAGGAGAAATGTAAATGCCATGAAAAGTCTTCTTTAATGCGCAATGTAGATAAACTAATTAGATCCTTCTTAAATAATGTTTATAGCCCTCAACTTCCTTGTATTACAGTGCCGAAGGATATAAAATATTTCTTGGTACCTGAAATGGGTCCTTTGAATAAGGAATTTAAGCTTAAATTTACAAAGTTGTTAAGGAAATTTTTTTATCATACTGATTTCCGCATCATATTTATTAATAAAACGTCTTTAGGTAGCTTTTTCTCAGCGAAGGATCGAACCCCTGACTCGTTGCGTAGCGGTGTTGTATATTTATTTACCTGCCCTAGGTGTCTCCCTGGGAATTACATTGGCAGCACTGTTCGCTCTCTCAGGGCTAGATTTTATTCGCATATGGGAATAAGTGGCCGAACAGGTAAAATCTTAAAAACTAAAGAAAGTTTCTAGTATTCGGGAACACAGTATAAAATGTAAAACTGATGTCACTTTAGACAATTTTAAAATTCTTGGTTGTAATACTTGTCCCAACTCACTTAGAATTCTGGAATCGCTTTACATTAAAACTTTGACCCCTACGCTAAATGTTGACTCATCAGCTGTCCCTCTAAATTTCTTATAATCCCTCCTCCTTCCCCAATTCCTTATAATCCCCCCTTCCCCAATCGCCCTCACCATCTTATGTTTTCTCGTTTTGCCTCTGCTTAAATTAGTCTAGCCTCGGAAATTGCAGTGAAAGGTTAGTTAGTTTCATTATTCCAGTGTACTATTGTTAATTTTTCCAGTGTATTAATTTCACATTTACTATATGTATTTAAAAATAGCTTCTTAATTTTATATGTAAATCTGTATAACTTAGAATTTAACCCTCTTTTTTCAGTCTTAAAATTTGCCTTTATGAATAGGTTATAGAAATTTTCTTTGTCTTGTTTTTCATTCAATTATTGATTTTAATTTCACTTTGTTATTATACAGCCTGAAGATGAGCGTATTGCTCGAAACGTTGCGCATTAAAGAAGACTTTTCATGGCATTTACATTTCTCCTTGTCATTGGATTTCTCCTAAATATTAAATTGAAGCTCTGTAGAAGCAACCCGCATGATTATATATATATATATATATATAGGAAGTGGTTGAGGCAACGTACACAGGAATCAAGACGGGAATATGTACAAGCAAGAAATGAAGCTGAGAGGGAGAAGAAAAGGGCAAAAAAATGACAATGAGGGAATTGGGAGAAAAGTTGAGAGAAGATGAGAAGGGAAACAAAACACTGATTTACAGCCTTGCAAAATCTTATAGGAAGGAAAAGAAAAAAGTATACAGTATTAAAAATGAAGCGGGAAATGTGATAGTGGAACCTGGAACAATTAATAGACGATGGTCAGATTATTTTAAAGATCTATTTAATGGAGATTCAGAAGAAGAAGTGGAGGAAGCAGATGGAATATACACCAGGAATTAGCAGAACAGGTAATTATTACCAGAGAAGAAATGGAAGAGGCTGTTAATAAAATGAAGAATGGAAAGTCAACGGGAGTGGACGAGTTTCCGATTGAACTTATAAAGGAGGGAGGCGAAGCCATGAAAGAAAAAATTCGAAACCTGTTGGGGAGAAGGTCAAGTCCCCTGTGATTGGGGAAAAACAATCATCGTTCCAATATATAAAGGAAAGGGTGACTCAGGTAGATGTGAGAATTATAGGGGAATATCGCTTATTAATCATATAACAAAACTTTATGAAAGAATAATAGAAAAAAGAGCAAGGCAAATAATTGAAGCAAGGTTGGGAGAGGAACAGCATGGTTATCGAAAAGATAGAAGTACGGTAGATCTTATTTTTGGCCCCAGTTCTGTTATAGAAAAGGCATGGGAATTTAATACTAACATCTATGTAATATTCATAGATCTTAAAAAAGCATTCGATACAGTGCCCAGAGGAAGAATGTGGAGATGTTTGGAGGAGATTTATGGGGTAAGGGGGACACTTCTTAGGGCTTTGAAAAGTTTGTATCAAGTTAGCAAATGCAAAGTAAGGACTAGACACAAAAATGATGAGTGGTTTGAAGTTAGAACAGGGGTGAAGCAGGGCAGTGTTATATCACCACTCCTGTTTATAACCTACATGGACACAGTAATTGCAAGTTTCAAGCGACGTCATGAAATGGATAATAATAATGGAATAATGGCATATGCGGATGACATAGCATTCTGGATGACAGAGAGAGAAGATATAGAACAAGCTTTAATTGATTGGAATGAATGTTTGAAGGAGGGGGGAATGGAAATAAATGTAGAAAAAACAGAACTATTAAGTGTATGTCGAAGAGAAGAAGGAGAATTCGGAGTTCAAATGGGAGATAAGGAAATAAGAAATGTTGAAAAATTTAAATATCTAGGGAGTATGTTTACTAAAGAAAGCGGTAATGTGCAAGAAATAACTGAAAGAATTGCAAAGTTTAGTAAAAATGTCGGAATGTTATACTCGCTATTGAGAAATGAACATATGCCCCTTGGGACTAAGAAAATAATCTTCGAAACAGTTTTAACACCAATACTGATTTATGGGTCGGAACACTGGAAAATGCGCATGGTGCATCGAAGTAGAATTCAGGCGGCAGAAATGAGACCGCTGAGGACTTTTCTGAGAAAGACGCGAAGAGATAGGATAAGATATGAAGAAATAAGAGCCAATGTGGGAGTAACGCCGATTTTGGGAAAAATCGACGTTGCCAAATTGAGATGGTTGGCCACTTGGAGAGAATGGAGGAGGGGAGAACTGCGAGGAGGTGCTGGGAGTGGAGACCAGGGAATGGCAGAAGAGACCGAGAAGGAGATGGAGGGACGAAGTGGAGGAGAGCTTGCGAAGCTACGACTTGCCCAGCATGCAAGAGCTCGAGGAAACGGGAGTGCTGCTGGACAGGGCGGAGTGGCGAAGGAGGCTGGCTCCACTGACAGGCTAACTATCCTACTTGGGAGCTGAAGTATGAAGTATGAAGTATATATATATATGATACACACAGACCGTGCATGGTGTATATATATATATATATATTGGAGAGGAGGGGCGACAAGCTTGACTTTCGTGAAATGAGAGGAATCATCGCAAAGAACATTTCAAAGGCTGAAAAACATATAAATCAGTGGTGTGCGGTGGATATGTAATTTGACTTTTAACTGGGTAAGCGGCGCATGCCCAGCTTACTCTGTGTGCACCAGGGTTGGCCTGATTGGACCCAACCCAGTTGTCCCCGGTGTGCTTTTTCAGAAAAAAAAACGCATAAAACCCACGCAACTTGGTTTTTTTCGGGGTTTTTCAAAATAAATCAATGAGTCACTAATAAAATAATGTAATAGATTAATTCTTGCGCAGTACTCATTACTGAAATACTGAAATACACTGAAATATAAAATATGGATCAATAAAAGATCCCACATTCACACTTGACCGAGATATTACAAACATTAATTATTTGAGCATTTTATTTTCAAGCAAAACATATACCCAACTGCCCAATGAAAAAACAACTCGTGGTAAATAGTTATTTTTATAATAAGCTCTCAGTTATTTAGTTTTATTCTTATACTATTTTGGCCATTGAAAATAAAAAAAAAAATGAAAAAACGAAAAAGCCTGAAAAACCCCAATAATTATATATATATATATATATATATATATACAGGGTGGGCGGAAAGTAGCTCCCTATTTTGGATTGGTAAAAAAATACGTATATTATCCATTTATTTCAGAAGAAATAATATGAAAAGGTAGGCATACATGGTAGGTTTTCTCTAAAATTCAATGTGGGCTCCAACTCTTTCCACCAGCTTCTGGAGCCGCCCAGGAATGGCGTCCACTGACTTTAGCAGGAACTCCGGCGGGATGGAGGACATGACTTCCCGAATTCGGTCCTCCAGTTCTTCCAATGTCCTCGGTTTGGTGCGGTAGACTTCTTCCTTTACCCACCCCCAAAGAAAGAAGTCGCACGGTGTCAAGTCGGGGCTCCTGGCTGGCCATTGATGTGGACCACGACGACCCATCCAACGCCCAGGGAAGTGGGCATCCATCCAGCCACTCACGGACAACAAGAGCGAAGTGCGGAGGGGCGCCATCTTGCATAAATATCAGATCGTCGATGTTCTCCCATGTGCTGACAACCGGCCAGACCTCGTTCCGCAACATAGCAAGGTACCGCTCAGCATTCATGGTGTTGCGCAGAAGGAACGGGCCCACAACCTGATCTGAGGTCATACCAGTCCACATCAATGGCCAGCCAGGAGCCCCGACTTGACACCGTGCGACTTCTTTCTTTAGGGGTGGGTAAAGGAAGAAGTCTACCGCACCAAACCGAGGACATTGGAAGAACTGGAGGACCGAATTCGGGAAGTCATGTCCTCCATCCCGCCGGAGTTCCTGCTAAAGTCAGTGGACGCCATTCCTGGGCGGCTCCAGAAGCTGGTGGAAAGAGTTGGAGCCCACATTGAATTTTAGAGAAAACCTACCATGTATGCCTACCTTTTCATATTATTTCTTCTGAAATAAATGGATAATATACGTTTTTTTACCAATCCAAAATAGGGAGCTACTTCTGCCCACCCTGTATATATATATATATAATTATATATATATATATAACGTAAAGAACGACGCTTGTATAGGAGATATTCCGCGCAAGACGAGAAAGAGAAAACAACAAATGAAAAAATGAAGTACCACCTGGGAATCGAACCCGGGATCTTCCGATTGCCGGTCAGACGCGATACCACTACACCATGGTCTTCACTCTTCCAAATGCCGTAATTCCTCTACATACTCGCAGAAACCAATGCCCAAGGGGGCACCTCCCGCATGCCGTAACATTATATACATTCAACTGCAAAGAACACGCAGTATAAATAACGTAAAGAACGACGCTTGTATAGGAGATATTCCGCGCAAGACGAGAAAGAGAAAACAACAAATGAAAAAATGAAGTACCACCTGGGAATCGAACCCGGGATCTTCCGATTGCCGGTCAGACGCGATACCACTACACATGGTCTTCACTCTTCCAAATGCCGTAATTCCTCTACATACTCGCAGAAACCAATGCCCCAAGGGGGCACCTCCCGCATGCCGTAACATTATATACATTCAACTGCAAAGAACACGCAGTATAAATAACGTAAAGAACGACGCTTGTATAGGAGATATTCCGCGCAAGACGAGAAAGAGAAAACAACAAATGAAAAAATGAAGTACCACCTGGGAATCGAACCCGGGATCTTCCGATTGCCGGTCAGACGCGATACCACTACACCATGGTCTTCACTCTTCCAAATGCCGTAATTCCTCTACATACTCGCAGAAACCAATGCCCCAAGGGGCATGCGGGAGGTGCCCCCTTGGGGCATTGGTTTCTGCGAGTATGTAGAGGAATTACGGCATTTGGAAGAGTGAAGACCATGGTGTAGTGGTATCGCGTCTGACCGGCAATCGGAAGATCCCGGGTTCGATCCCAGGTGGTACTTCATTTTTTCATTTGTTGTTTTCTCTTTCTCGTCTTGCGCGGAATATCTCCTATACAAGCGTCGTTCTTTACGTTATTTATACTGCGTGTTCTTTGCAGTTGAATGTATATAATGTTACGGCATGCGGGAGGTGCCCCCTTGGGGCATTGGTTTCTGCGAGTATGTAGAGGAATTACGGCATTTGGAAGAGTGAAGACCATGGTGTAGTGGTATCGCGTCTGACCGGCAATCGGAAGATCCCGGGTTCGATTCCCAGGTGGTACTTCATTTTTTCATTTGTTGTTTTCTCTTTCTCGTCTTGCGCGGAATATCTCCTATACAAGCGTCGTTCTTTACGTTATTTATACTGCGTGTTCTTTGCAGTTGAATGTATATATATATATATATATATATATATATATATACACTGGTATATGTAAAAATGAACAATGAATAATCCATATTCATTTTTACATGAGAAACCAAAATCGCCTAAGCGAGTTTTGGATAGAATTTCGATTTGTACTTCTTTATTCATTACTGTATTTCTCTAATTCATCTTTTCTAATAATGACTTATACACTATGACGTCATAAAATAACTTAATTCTCTTTACGTTTCCCATACCTTGTACACTGAATCATGTGCTTAGTATTTGGACATCTTCCGTATTCAATGTATGGTAAATTCTTTAATAATAATGTTGTGGTGTTATGTAGTATAAATATTATTATTCAACCATATTCATCTATACGTCATTAATTTCCCTTGATCATTATCCTATATAAATTTTATTAAATATTCATTTTTACTCGTGTCAATCTATGAAACGCAAAACTTCATGCATTCGTTCGAAAACGCATAAATACGTTCTCGTATTATTTTTTTCATTTTTATTTTTAATTATATCACCTCCCGAGATGAACTCGAAAACGCTGAGGTTGTTATCAAATTCCAGACTGTTAACCCCTCCGTCTATGGCCCTGGGGTGGTTCGGATCGACGGGGGTTCTAGTTAGGAGGCAGCAACGGATATTTCTTCAATGACATTCTAATTCTTTTCTCTCGCTTTAAATGGTGGGTCGCCACTCTGTTAAACTCTTGGCTACAGACTCGCCAGACTGTTATGCCAATATCTTCTATGGTGCTTGGGTTGTCTCTTTCTTAATTTGGGCAAAGGGTCGCCAGTTGTTAATTCTTCTCTTTTTATAATACTCTGATACTTTCTCTGATACTAAAATTATCGACTTTTCTTTTATGACTTATCGACTTAACTGACTAAGTTCCTGAAGAGAACAAGGCTCGAAGGAAAAGATAAAAACTTCTTTTACTCTAGTTTACTTCTCAAAATGTACAGGTAGTGCTCTGAATTTATAGGGGTAGAGGTTCGACCTCTTTCGACCATGGCTCAGGCCGGAATCTAAAAAATTAAGGAGGCAAGGGGCCTCTGCCCCCTCCTCGCAGCGAGGCTGCTAACAAGGGAGGCTCGTAATCAAGTGCCGTAATGAAGTGCTATAATGAAGTGCTGTAAAGAAGTGCCATTCATTTTACAAATACATGTATAATATAAACCTAAATGTTGGGGGAAGGCAGTTGAAGGTTAAGTTTCCCCCCTTTTTAAACACATGATCAGATGTTTGAAAGATTCCAAATAAAAATTTTAAAAATATAAAAAAACTAATTTGTATTTTTCGCCGAGTCTACATTTATGAAGGCGATATAATTTCATAGTAGTACATAAGTACAAATTGAGTACATGACTGAGTACGTATTAATTTTGGTTCATTACAATTACGATTACAATTACTAATTAATTCATATTCACTTATTGTTTAATTACACTTCCATTTTAAAGTACATTCTTACATTACCGTATATATTAAATCATTACATTTAATTACAGTTTCAATGAAGTACATTACAAGTTATTATTAATTACAGTTTCATTAAAGTACATTACGTTATATTAAATTAAAGTATTACAGTTAATTACAATTAAACAGTTACTATAACTTTTTTTTTTTTTTTTTATAGTTTCATATTAATAGACAATTAAGATGTTAGAAATATAATACAAAGTACATGGGCACATACGGTATGGATTTATATACAACATAATATGTTATAATATGTTATAACATGTTATAAATTTGAAATCAGAACGAGAGGAGATATTTTTATCTTTGAAGCGTTCAATTCTGCAATAGTTAGCGGAATTCGATAACTTAACTAAGCATTTTTGAGTTCAATGCGGGAGGTGATATAATTAAAAATAAAAATGAAAAAAATAATACGAGAACGTATTTATGCGTTTTCGAGCGAATGCATGAAGTTTTGCGTTTCATAGATTGACACGAGTAAAAATGAATATTTAATAAAATTTATATAGGATAATGATCAAGGGAAATTAATGACGTATAGATGAATATGGTTGAATAATAATATTTATACTACATAACACCACAACATTATTATTAAAGAATTTACCATACATTGAATACGGAAGATGTCCAAATACTAAGCACATGATTCAGTGTACAAGGTATGGGAAACGTAAAGAGAATTAAGTTATTTTATGACGTCATAGTGTATAAGTCATTATTAGAAAAGATGAATTAGAGAAATACAGTAATGAATAAAGAAGTACAAATCGAAATTCTATCCAAAACTCGCTTAGGCGATTTTGGTTTCTCATGTAAAAATGAATATGGATTATTCATTGTTCATTTTTACATATATATATGACGGGTTTTTATGAAAACTTTATTATATATAAAGTGTACGTTGTATCATAGCTACGAATGTAAAATGTAAAGAGTGATCTGCTTTTCATCAGGTTTGTTAAATACATGGGAAGAGATAACGGGTGTTTTCCCGGTAAAGTAGGTAAAGCTATGTAGTAACTTTAGCCCAACATAAGTTGGTACGCTGGGTGTACTGGGATTCAGACCCAGGGCCAGTGGATTCGTAGCCAGTGACACTACACTCAGAAAACTATATTGTTATACATTGGCGCGTACGGACCACTGTGCTTCGCTTCGATACCAAGTAATGATAAGTAACTCTCTTGCTCCCAAACTAATAAAGATGGGATTTTATTATCAAACCTAGTTCCAGCAAGATTGGACAAATGCTCATACTGCTCGTGCATCAACGGCAGTGTTAAGAGAGCTGTTTCCACGTCACTTCATTTCACGGTTTGGAGACTTTTTTCTTTATGAAGGAAGGAAGAGCCAAGGGCGAATGCCCGCAAATGCGGCCCTTCCCCAAAGAGGAAGACGAGCGCCAAAATCCACGTCCAGGGTTTTCGAGATGCTTGGCCACTCTGCGT
Source organism: Bathynomus jamesi (assembly GCA_023014485.1). Classification (NCBI taxonomy): domain Eukaryota; kingdom Metazoa; phylum Arthropoda; class Malacostraca; order Isopoda; family Cirolanidae; genus Bathynomus; species Bathynomus jamesi. The sequence goes on along the minus strand of JAJOZX010001025.1, from coordinate 217,815 downwards.
TTGGAAGATTGGAGGTCATAGACAGGGGGGAAACATGGATTGAGGAAGTTTGTTCGAGAGATGACCGGTTGAGTAGATGAAAGATTGAAAATACCCATTAACCCTTGCGTTAGAGAGTTGTACAGAAAAGGGTGAAAATGTGTCAAAAGTCTGGTACTTCCAGCTCTCCTTAAAGTAGGAGACAGGCAATTAAAGAGTTCAGAAGAGCAATGTTCGTTACAATAGCGAACTAAAAGAGAGAATGAGGCAACATTGCGGCGAAGAGACAGGAATTGAAGACAGTCAGGAAGAAGCAGGGAATTGATGAGATGAAAAGCCTTTGATTCCATCAGGTTAAATATAGCTGTGTGGGTTGAGCCACCCGACACATAAGAAGTGTACTCCATACAGGGGCGGACAAGACCCCTATACAGAGATAGCAACTGAATGGGGGGGTGAAGAAGTTGCGGAACCGACACACCACATCTAACATCTTAGAAGCTGTTTTAGAAAGAGTGTATATGTGATCTTTCCAGGAAAGATCACGAGGAAAGAAAACACCAAAAATGTTAAAAGGAAAGGAAGGATTGAGTGGTGCATTGTTGAAAATAAGGGGGATAGTCGTGTGGAAGATTGTGATGAGTAGACAAATGAAAGAATTGGATTTTGAGGCATGGAAAACCACGAGATTTTCTGTCTCACTTAGAGAGCGTAGAAAGATCAGAGGTCAAGTGTGTCATAGCCGTCTCACGCGAAGCATGGAGTTACTGTTAAGAAGGACGCTTTGTGAAGCGGGTGGAGAAGTGAAGGGTGGAGTCATTGGCATACGAGTGGACAGGACAGAAAGTGCGATTTAAAATAACATTAATAAATAAAAGAGAGTGGGTGGCAGGACAGAACCCTGAGGAACACCACTATTAATAACTTTTGGAGAAAAACAATGGCCAGCTCCAGCAACAGCTATAAATCGGCCGGAAAGGAAATCAAAGATGAGGGCACAGATAGAAAGACAGAAACAGAAGGATGGCAGTTTGAAAATTAAGAATTCCGACTCTATCAAAAGCTAAATAATAGTGTCGAAGGATTACAAATACCGAAGACTCAAAGAAAAGTTTTTAAAACGGAGCGTTTAACTAAATGAAAAATATACAAAAATATTGTGCAAAGAAATTAGTATATACGAGCTAACCGAAACAGAAAACTACTACCGGGTACGGCGTATAATTACAATATCTAAGAAATGTAACCTGTTGTTATTTTAGATGTTATCTGTAAATTCAATAGTCAGGGCCAACCTATAGAGTTAAACCAAAAGGTTATTATTTTTAACATGGGAAGGTCAAATCCTAAAAATATGTTCGTACTTATACCAGATATTCATATTAAAATTAAGTGTAGAGGGCACCAATCTATTCTCAAAGAATTCCATGTATTGGCAGCTAAGTACTGGTCTTAAAGCCGAATTCATACTTGGTGATGTCATCTTTAGATGTCGTAGCACCGCTCCTAAATTGTTCCATGATATTTTATTTCTCTTTCTCGCACTTTTGTTCAATTTTATTCGTAGTCTTTATATGACAATGATTTAGTACTAAACTGACGAGGAGTTTTAAACCGGGAATTCTAAACTTGTTTGCACGTTTAATATCTCTTTTAATATGTTTTATATTTAACTCAGGATAAAATATATATATTTGGGTATTCTTAAAAAGTAAATCACAGCTGTGAAAACTATTGATATAACTGCAAAAAAAAAAAAAAATTAAACCACTTCATATACCAATAAAATTGACGCCTGAAATAAATGACGTCAGAAGAGACATGGCTACCGGTATAGTTCCGAACGATCGATTTCCCATCAGAAACTCCTCCGGTGATCTATTCCCTTTGAAGGCGGTACCCATTCCTATCACAAAAGAAATGACCAAAGTCACTACAAAGATGCAGTAGTCTGCGATGCTAAATTTCGCCTCGACACCTTCCATTTTGCATGTAAAAGACCTGTTGACGAAAAATATATTTAACAGATAATATAAGAACTGACAAGAAGTATTATAGTGGTGCTGAATAAAGACTGCTAGTGATCCATAAATAGTGTTATGTTGATTTGTAGTGGATGTCTTACACTTTCCAAAGTTAGGACTAAGGATTATGCACTTGAAGTGTGTCTGTGTGGCATTTGGCTGGGTAACTATGTGAAGCTAACTTAGAAAAATATACATAAAGATATATATATTGACAGGAGTAAGTAGCTGCTTCAAAAGTGAAAATAGTTTCAGTTCTATAATTTGAGGGCCATTCAAAATTTTGCGCGTGAAGTACTGTAGTGGGTCTGTATAGAGAAGAATAAGCAAGATGAAAAAGTACTTATCGATTAATTTTAATACATTTTGTTTTGCTACTAAACAGAGATACATACATAATAGTACAATAAAAACAATTTCTCCACCCTAAAATGTACTTTTCTTAACAAATATATACATTTTCTACCCAAAAATATTATTTTCTTTTGTTTTATTCACAGTGCTTCAAACCGAAAAGATCCGTCAAATTTGCAAAATGAATTTACGATTTAGATAGAAAATATTGACATTTAGGTAGAAAATATTAAGATTATTTAGAAAATTATTTATTTATACCAAGGGCCCAAAAAATAATTTCGGCTGTGGGCCACAATGCAACACAGAGAACTGCCTACGAGACAAAATAAATTTAACAGTTCAGGACTAATACAGTAAATAAAGTTACGAATTTCACGAGGGACAACTGTCAAGGCAGCCTACCTTCTACAGCGGCTGATACACTGCGACTGTTTTCAGATTCATCACTGACGCAGAATAGTGCACAAAATCCTTGTCCAGTATCAACCAGTTCAACCTGCTACATTTTAACAGCATATGACGCACACAACACGAACTGTACAAAGGTAGTGTTTGTTCAGTGTTTCTGAGATGAAGAATAGCCATCTGGCACGCATAGTGCTACGACACATACAGTACTTACCTTAAAAATATATTCCACTTGCATACGTCACAATTGCCTAATTGTTCAGGTACGTTGCTTTATGAATTATCAGCAGTTACAAACAGCTCCAATACAAGCAAATGTTCTCGAACATACGAATGTTTAGTCCGAAGACAGTGTTTTATCGGTTACATTACTTATACGAGCACTCCATCACAATCAAGATGTGGCACACCACCGAGCAATATTAGACTAGTACTGCCAAGTGACAAGGAAAAGCAGGTATTTAGTAGGTATAGAGTGTTTAAAAAGATTTAAAAAATAAAAATGTGCGCAACATGACATAAAATTATTATGTTGTCGTGAATCTGCCTTTCCCAATTCGAGAAGCGTTGTTATGCGGAGTACAGTTTATTCAATTTTGTGTGGGGCATTCCACAAACGTTGGATGGTTGTGAATGCAAATCGTGTGTTCCAGTGAAAAATTATAGTTACTCCGCTAATATATCTAAGCGTTTACATTCTTTCGCTCCCACCTACAAAATCCTCGTAGCAAAAACATCAAGTAGATGGAAGATTGGGTGTTTTCTTCCAAAAGTTTGGAAGTCTGTTTGTCAGCAGTCCAGCATGCTCTGAAACACACACTTCTCCCTCTATTTCTCACTACACATGCATGCATCTTACACGCTACACACAACCTTTTCAAAATTTACATTTAAAAAAAAAGAGGCATCATTGAGCCTTAGAGACCTTGTTTATGGCTCTCTCCGTCTTCTGCGGAGGGGTCACTTTTGCGGCCGCTCACCCTTAGCCCCTATCCTTTCTACATAAAAAAAGAAATAGTTATCGGGCAATAGGGGCTATTTGACAAAATTTGAAGGGCACTTTGTGACCAGTGTCGTAACGCCGCTTCCTGTCGATCAACGAAATTAAGCGACATTTGGTCTGGGTAGTATTTGAATAGGAGACCATCCTCTGCGAACAGATGATGTAGCGACCCGTGGTTTGGATCCCAAGTAAAGCTGTAGGTCTCCTCCGTAACATAATTCTGTAAATTAATTGATTTCCTGTTGCTCGCTTGAAAGAAAGAGTACGTAGGTAGAAGAACTTTGTTTTAACGGTTTCCGAAGGAGCCGGCAAGGACGCGACGTTTAAGGCCCAACTCACACCGGATGCTACGCTAGCCATGATACGCATGCTAGCTAAGTGTCCTCGAATCGCCTTAACGGATTTAGTGAATTAGCTCACATCAGCAGCGATACTACGTACGCCACGCGGTTCAGCCACATAGCTTTCGACTGCCTGGCCGGCGATTTTTCTCGACATGGCTTTGGTCACGCATGCGCAGTACAACGTTTGTCTGCAGCTTCCCCCATCCCCGTCTTATGGTTGATCGCGTATCGAGTGATAAATTTACTTTTAGTTGTCGTTGGTGTAATTTTTATCGTGCAACCAGAAAATATAATGGAGGAATTAACTGAAAAAGTCAGAAAGCATCCATGTTTATATGACATATAGAATTATAACAGTAAGGTAGGTTGATTTTTCACATTTTTTTAGATATCAACTTTGGACTAGTCGAGATAGTCAGGGCTTAATATGATAATAACTGACAAAAAATTTCAGAACCCTAGCTTTAACCGTGTTTTTGAGGAAACCGTTTCAAAAATCGTCAAAAAATCGTACCGAAAAATATCGCATTTTCGCAATTTTCGGCCGAAAAAACAATGCTATTTTCATAAAAAATCCTGAAAAAAGTTAAAATTTTATTGAAAAAAGTAAAACAAACATGTACAGAGTCAAATAGACACATTTAGATCCCAAGATCATCATAATTTTCACTGTAAGAGCCCTTAGAAGCAAAGGAAGGCCTCATCTGGCGGCTTAGGGTTTTGGCCAGAATGTGTTTGTGCCTTGATTCGAGTCCATAAACAGTATGGGAAGCTTCAGATGTCAGCTTCACGCGCCTTTCAACACTCTGAGAATGTGAAGCAGATCAGGCAGCTCCAGCTTGGTGCCATTCAGCAATGCTTCTTGAAGCTCCTGTCAGAAAGTCTTCTGTGAGAGCAGGTTCACAGATGCCACTTTGAGAAAGGTTGATTAGTTCTGACCAGTGGGTAGCTTCAATGTTGATGGCTGTGATCTTCTTCAGCCTCTTCTTGACTGCTTCCCACTTCTGAAAGAATAATATTAATTTATTTTTTATTCCAGTTTAAGATTTAATCCTATTAGTCTCGGAATTGCTGATTTAAATTAAACTTAAATAAAAAAAAAAACCCGAGTTCTATAAATCCCCATAATCGAATTTTTTTTCAGAAAGAAGGTAAGATTATTTTCATTATCAGAGGGGAAGGGGGAATTGGGATAAGAAAATGTGAAAAAAATTTGATTATGGGGATTTATAGAATTCGGGCCTTTTTTATTAATAAATCCCCATAATCAAATTTTTTTTCACATTTTTTTTAAATTAATAAATGCTTACCTGATGGACAGAATTTTTCTTGAGAGCAGCTTCTCTCACTTCCAAGTCATCAGACTTCATCATGGAGTACAGCACATTCTCGGGCAGCAAGGCAAAAGCATTGTACTTCAGGTTCTTGAAAGCAACACCCTGGATTTCTTCAGACTGCTGCTTCCTCTGGATCATGTTGAAGATATACAGCTGCTGATTGTGGAACTTGCTGTCCGTTTTGATCTCAAACCAACTGACTGCATACACTTCCACAATGAACTTGTGGCCTGGTAAAGCCTATCCTGTAGTTCTGGAGGTAAGCACCGCGGTTCACTGCCTGCCAGATCTCAATCACATCCTTTGCTATCATTTTAGCAATATCATAGTCTTTCAAGTCCGGTGGCTGTTTTGGAGGAAATAACTGTACTGAATAACTTGGCGGAGGGTAGGAGGTTCTGTTTTATCCAAAGGGGAAGGCAGGCCACTGAATTTTTTGGCACTATCACTTGGAGTTAACACTGCAGACTTCCGTTTTTTACCCCTTTTTATGAATATCTGAAAATAAACACAATTAAATGAACGCATCATAAAATAATTTAATTTAATACACATTTTATAGGTAAATATCATTAAAAATACAAAATAATACACTAATAAACATCTATATGCATTTACAATAAGTTTTCAAGCATCGTTTTGTTAAAAAAGCCGATTTAATTGATTATTTTGATGAAATAAGGTCAGATATTGTGTTTGTTTACATTGCGCGATTTTACGCGTAAAATTCGGCAATTTTACAACTTCTCTCTACTCTTCCACTGTTATTTAGGGTAGGTTGATTTTGGAACTGTGATCTTGGACTAGTCTAAATAGAAAGGTATTAATGTATAAAAAACGTTGCACCAACTCATATTTGTGAAAATGATTGTATTTTTTGAGGATTGCTAAAAATTTGAATCGAGATTGTATTTTATTACATTACAATAAGTGTTGTGTATATAACTAAAAACGTAGGAAATAATCAGCCAAAGAAAAATAATGATAATACCAATATTAAGAACTTTGAAAATAATAAGAAAACAAGAAGTAGAAGCGTAGAAAATACCGTATGTAAATACTACGCAAAAGGGAACTGTAGATATTGGGATGGGCAATGCATCTATGCACATCCCACATTATGCAACACACATTAGACTAGTGGATATTGCAAATTTGATAACAAGTGCAAGTTCCACCATCTTACGGTCTGCAACACCTATGCAAGATATGGGAGGTGAAAATACAGGCAAAAATGCCTTTACCACCACCACCCTCAAAGGAACGCAACGGGTAAACAGGAAAAACGAACATCAAAGAAGGATACCAATTTTTTAGATGTAGTCAAATTAAAGGCGAGACAGGGAACATCCTTAACCATGAAAGAAAATAATTTTGTTGTGAGAGGACCAAAACTGTTTAATCAGTTACCCAAAGACCTAAGGAACACGAATGGTGTTGCAGTGGACATCTTCAAAAGAAGATTAGACGCCTGACTCAGGACAATCCCCGATGAGCCGGGCGTACCTGGCTATGTGGGTATCAGGACAAAATCCCCCCGTGGACAAAATCCCTCGCGGACAAAATCCCCCATGGACAAAATCCCCCCGGACACAACCCCCCCCGGATACAATCCCCCCGCGGACAAAATCCCCCTAAGGCTTTATTAAAAAAAGAAGAATACGACTGACTTTATTAAAGAAGAAAAATTAAAAACACAATAAGAATAAGAATAAGAATAAGAAAAGAGGCTTACAGAAACGGATTACAGAAACACGGATTACAGAAAAAATATCAAGATGACAATGATTTTGCCTTAAAAATTCGAATGATACCTGCTCTAGCTTTTGTGCCTCCAGAAAAAGTTGTTGATGCTTTTGAACAATTATACGATTTTATACCAGTGGAAGGTTTGCCAATTCTCGATTATTTTGAAGATAATTATATTGGAAGGCCATGCCGACGAGGACGAAGAGAACCCACTTTTAGCATTTCTATTTGGAATATGTACTCAAGAACAATTACAGAACTTCCACGTACAAATAACTCTGTCGAAGGCTGGCATAGACGCTTTGCATCTCTAACAGGATGCTCGCATCCAAACATATGGAAATTTTTAAAAGTTTTAGGGCAAGAAATAAGCTACCAACAGGCATTTATTTCTCAAATTATCGCTGGCTTGCCGACAGAACCGCAAAGGAAGAAGTATAAGACTGTCTTCTTCTTCTCGCATTTTGAAAATTGTACAAGACTATAACAACAGGTCTATTTTTGATTTTCTTAAGGGAATTGCTTTTAATTTGTCTTTTTAAATTTTGAATTTTGTTTGACTTTGTGTTTTTAATTTTTCTTCTTCAATAAAGTCGTCGTATTCTTATTTGTTTGCCCGGTTAGGTAATTGTACGCCCTTGACGATTGGTTAGGTTAAGTCGTGATATTTTTGTTAAAACTTTAATAAAGTCAGTCGTATTCTTATTTTTTTAATAAAGCCTTAGGGGGATTTTGTCCGCGGGGGGATTGTGTCCGGGGGGGTTGTGTCCGGGGGATTTTGTCCGCGAGGGGATTTTGTCCACGGGGGGATTTTGTCCACGGGGGGATTTTGTCCTAGAAGCGGCTATGTGAGGTGGAGAGTACAAGAAACCAACTCACTACTTCACCAGGCCAACTCGAGAGGAGGGGCGACAAGCTTGACCTTCGTGAAATGAGGAATCATCGCGCGGAACCTTTGAAAGGTTGAAAGGCATATATATATATATATATATGCTGCAAACCACAAGGAAAAAGAAAAACGATTCCAAGGCCTTTCGTGTATTCAGAGCTACACCTCGTCAGGGAATGAAGAGAGAAGGCAAGATGCCCATAAATATATACAACGTAGCGGAAACCAAAGCAATTAGCACATACTTAACAAGAGTTAATGAGAGGCAAAAGGAATTTTAACAAAATATTGTCAATTTTATACATTCCCACACTGTTATTGAAAATGTTGGTAGGCTCAACAATTTAGTCCCATCTATTAAGTTCACAGTTGAAAAAGAAAATGGAAGCCTATCTTTTCTGGATCTAAAAATTTGGAGATGTTCTAATCAGTTCAAATTTGAAGTCTATCGCAAGCCTACTAATAATAACTCTTATGTGCATTTTTATTCTGACCATCATCCCTCGATTAAATCCTCTATTTTCTCTGCTATGTTTCTTAGAGCAGTGAGAGTTGTCATTCCTGAATTTTTAGATTCCGAGTTATGCAATATCATGAATATTGGTACTAAATTATGTTATCCTATTTCATTTTTAGATAACTGTCTTAAAAGAAAGCCAATAATAGGTATTATAATAATGTAACTAACTGTAAAGGAATTTGAGCGTAAAAATATCCTTAGCCTACCTTACCATGTTAATTTTCAATATCTTCCGACTTTACTTAAAGCAATTGGCATCAATGTGGTCTTTAAGTATAATAATACTGTTAAATCATGCCTAAATAGCCCGGAAAATGTTGTTGGTTGTGTGTATTCGATTGGATGTACACAATGTAATTCATTATATATAGGCCAAACGGGTAAAACGTTAGATATTAGGTAAAACAGCATAAATGTGCGTGTAGAACAGCTAATAATTCCAATGCTTTGTTTAACCATATGTATAGATGTAATCATAGCATCAAGTGGGATAGTTCTAAAGCGCTTGTTGAAAACAAAAATATAATAGAAAGAAATATTCTAGAATGTGCATTTATTCATTTTAAAAACAATTTCAATAACAGTGCGGGAATGTATAAAATTGACAATATCTTGTTAAAATTCCTTTGCCTCTCATTAACTCTTTTTAAGTATGTGCTAATTGCTTTGGTTTCCGCTACGTTGTATATATTTATGGGCATCTTGCCTTCTCTCTTCATTCCCTGACGAGGTGTAGCTCTGAATTCACGAAAGGACTTGGAATCGTTTTTCTTTTTCCTTGTGGGTTTGCAGCATTCATTCATTTCACGTGTTTAATTGTGAAATTCATCCCATATATATATATATATATATATATATATATATAAAGAGAGCGGGAGAGAGTCTATCTCTTTTATGCCATTGATAAATATCCTCATTATTTAAATCACTATCGCACCAAGGTACACCACTAGCCCTCTTCAATGACGAAGCTAAACTAAATATGGCCCCTTCAAATTAAAACATAGCGTGGCCCACGTGTCTTCTGGTGTGAGAACGACATAGCATAGCTCGCGTGCGTTGCGTGTGTAGCGAGGCTAGCGTAGCATCCGATGTGAGTTTTCCACTTATCCATTCACCGGCATTTTGTCTCCTCACCGGATGCCCAGAAAATATTCACACACTCACGTAAGGACTCCTGAAACCGAACGCAGGCCTGCAACTCTTTAAGCAACAAACTAAGCAACCCCTTTCCTGCAAGCTTTCTCAGTTTTTCTCTTCATCATCATCCAGCTGACCGATAGGCTTCACCGTCAAAATTAGCCTACTTCCATCACCAGCACAAGGCCTATAGTTTCTCGTCATGAGAAACCGACAGGCCTCCTGAACATCGGCGTCAATTCCTCTGCAAGCAATTCCACACCTACAAACTAACAGCGTCCAGGATTTCGACGTTCATTCCGAATTGTAAGTTTGTCTCTCCATCTCAACCGTCTACACAATCTACTCCACTAGGTTTGGTAAACTTTTGAATAGGTCCAATCGTCTTGGCCTTCAGTGTATTGTGTAGTATTAAGCTCTCGTGTAATAGCCTATAAACTAGTGACCGACGCCTATGGGAGATTAGGCTATATAATAGTGATTCATACCGTTATTATATATATATATATATATATATATATATATATGTGTGTGTGTGTGTGTGTGTGTGTGTGTGTGTGTTATGTGCATATGTCATTGATCAATCTTAAATAAAACTTAAGTGGACCGAATAAACGTTATTTTAATCGACCCTATATCTGATAGCCCTGTCCCCTCCCCCACAATAAAAAAATCCTGGCTACTCCCATGTCCTCATCAATAGGCCTCAAGGGTCTTTTCAGTTTTTTGAACTGTAAAAATTTGAAATAAAAATACATTTTTCTATTGTAGTTTTATCCACTGACTTCAAAAATAACATTCTTTTTTGGAGAAACAAAAAAATTATAATAATTTGCGTTAAAACTAACAAAAATATCACAACTTAACCTAACCAATCATCAAAGGCGTACAGTTGACCTAACCGGACATTCAATAATTTTCCAGTAGGTTTCGATTAATTTTAAGCAACTTTTACTTAATAATTATATTTTGGTATATGCGTTATAGCAATTTGGTGGGGAGATAGCGGTCCGTCAAACCGAAAAAATCCCAGTAACGTTTTGAGCGAAAAAAAATTTTGTTTCTTCTTCTAACGTCATTGTAATGGCGCCACAAAAAATAATTTTTAATATTTACGAATCTTATTTTTCATTTACGTTCATATTGTACAGGGTGGGGCACGGGAACCAAGTGTTTTTGGAATAATCAGGAAAATGATATTTATTTTTGTAAAGAAAATATATTGGTAGAACAACATTCGTAAGAACATAGCATTTCATGTCATAATAATCATGTACCGAAAATTATATCTGGCATATGATGTCCTTGGCCGTCGACGCATTGTTGAAGGCGTTTACGAAAATTGGCCTCCACTCTTCCCAGCAGGTCTCTGTTGATTTGGATGATTTGTTGACGGATCGCTTCCTTCAATGCATCTAATGTACGGGGCTTGTCCTCGTAGACACGTGACTTGAGGTACCCCCATAGAAAGAAGTCACATGTGGACAAGTCAGGGGACCGAGGGGGCCATGCAATGTCACCAAATCTCGAAATGAGATGGTTGGGAAACAGGGGGCGAAGAACAGCCATTGACGCTCTGGCGGTGTGTGGCGTGGCCCCATCTTGCTGAAACCACAAATGTCGACGAGCAATACGCCTTCTTCGTAACTCAGGGATGAAAAGGTGTTCACCATCTCAATGTAACGCCCAGATGTTATGGTAACGGTAACCCCATTTTGTTCGAAGAAATAGGGACCGATGACGCCAAACTTTCCCACCGCGCACCAAACTGTAACCTTAGGGCTATGCAGCGGTTTTTCATGGAGTTGTCGCGGATTTTCAGCAGCCCAATACCGACAGTTTTGATTGTTGACGGCCCCATTAAGGTGGAAATGGGCTTCATCACTCATTACCACCATCATGTTTTCATTCTGCTCATAAAGTGCAAGCATTTCCTGTGCAAAATTCAGTCGTTGGGGGCAATCGTTTACATTCAATTCCTGCACCATCGCTAACTTGTATGGGTGAAAATGTAATTCTTCATGCAAAATCCGTCTAACAGTACGATTGCTGATTCCGAGTGCAGCTGAATGTCTCCGAGCAGAGCGGCCTGGGCTTTGCAACATCGCTTGTCTGACCCTTTCAACGTTCTCTGGAGTACGCACAGTGCGTTGCGGCCCCTTCGGTTTTGTTTTCATTATTGAGCCTCCTGTTCGAAGATTGTTAACCAACGTAAGATTGTGTCACGAGCGGGAACAGAGTCATTTCGATGAATGTTGAATCTGCGGCGAAACGCACGCTGAACTGCTGTCACTGACTCGCCACTCCTAACAAAATGATCATACGCGAACATGCGGTGTTCTAACGTCCACTGCTCCAGATGGCACCTGAAATAAAGGTGAGTGTTAGTTAAAGTTAAATGCTATGAACCCAGGAATGGAATGCTACCTACCGCACGCCCCTCCCATTCCTAATGGCCGATTACTAGCTATTCAAAAAACACTTGATTCCCGTGCCCCACCCTATATTTAATAACAGTTTGTTAAAAACATATGAAGAATCTTTCGGTAACTTTGTCGTTTGAAACAGTTTGGAGGCTTTTTTTCTCCCTAAAAAAAGAATAGTACTTTAAAGGCAAATTTTTACAATTTCTTTTCGTTTCTCCAAAAAGAAATGTTATTGATGGAATAAGTGGATAAAACTACACTAGAAAAATGGGATCATCTGAAGATCAGGGCCTCCAGCCTTCTCTAGTTAGCCTTATATAGCTAACTAACGAAAATATCACGACCTAACCTAACCAGTCGTTAGGTTAACTCTACGCCCTTGACGATTGGTTAGGTTAGGTCGTGATATTTTCGTTAGTTAGCCTTATAAAGCTAACTAAAGAAGGCTGGGGGCCCTGATCTTCAGGTGATCCAAAAAATGTATTTTTATTTAAAAATTTTACAGTTCATAAAACTGAAAATACCTGTAACTAATATAATTGCATCATTAATTAATGTTCTATATAAAATTCCCACTGTTGTTAACAAGTATTTCATAATGTTGCACAAACCTATATGTAAACAAACTTTTTTCACTGTAAAAAGATATTTCCTTTATTTTTTTTTATTAATTAAATCAAAAGCCACAGAACTATTTTTATCTTGGTAAAATATATGAGGCGTATAGAATAATACTGTAGAAAGGGCGTAGCCCGAAAATCAAGTTATTACTCGTTAACGTTATTATGTGTTATTACTCGTTAACGACTGAACTGAGTTTAATGGTTTTGGTCTCAAGCCCGTGTGGAAGCGCGTCACACCCACGGAATACAGCCTGCTGATTGGTTACTGCGCAAAACGGGATATCGGGAAACCGGGGAATACGTCTGTGCTATTCTAATGGCCTTGTATTATTTATTTATTTATGGTTGAAAGACCATTGGTGACCGCGCTATATACTATATATATACACATAGGCGTACGGGCTTCATTTTTTCCGGGGGCGGCTCGCAATTTGACCAAAAAATTTTCATGGTGCCCGAATTTTCCGATGCCGACATAATGAACTTAACATGGCTAGGAAATGAAAGATTTTTTGCAATAATGCGTATATAATATTCACAGAGCATTATAAAATATATACGAGGGTGGGCTGAAAAGTAGTACCTCCACTCAAATAAATTTTAAACGGGTTGAAGGATTTTATCGAAACAAAAGCACATATGTACCTTAGAGTTTATTCTTCAGAACGATACATTTACTTTTCTATAAAATCACCCTCTACCTCCATACATTTACGTCAACGATAAATGAGTTTTTGAAATCCATCCCGGTAATACTCGGAGCTTTGATTACGAAACCAAAATTTCACAGCGGGCTTACCTTCTTCGTCAGACTCGTAGCGATTTCCACGATGTTCTTTAAGTTTAGGAAAGAGGTGAAAATCGCATGGTGCTAAACCGGGGCTATATGGTGGATGCGGCAAGACGGTGAATTGCAAATCTTTAATTGCTTCTCGCGTTTGAACACTGGTGTGAAGCCGTGCGTTGTCATGGTGAACAATGACTGCGTTTTTATGGGTGCAAACATGATCCGTTTTTTCAACTTCTTCAGAGTTTCAATATAATGTGCGGAGTTGATTGCTGTCCTTCTTTCCGTAAAGTCTTCGAGAACAACACCATTGATATCCCAAAAAACAGTCATCATCACTTTTCCAACCGATTTTTGAACTTTTAATTTTTTGGTTGCGGTGAATTTTTGTGCCGATATTCCATGGATTGCCGTTTATTTTCAGGGTCATAATGGTGAACCCACGTCTCGTCTCCTGTCACAGTGCTGTGCAGAAATTCATCTCCTTCATTTTTGAAGCGCTGCAGATTTTCCTGGCAAATGCGTAGTCTCTCAGTTTTCATCTCGGCAGTGAGCATGCGAGGCACCCATCTGGCGCAGACCTTTCGGTAACCGAGAATACTGATAATGTGTCCCACTCGCTCTTTGGAGATATCGAGCATTGCAGCAATTTCATTTTGTTTAATACGACAATTTCCACGAATCAGTGCGTCAACGTAGTTCCGATGAGACTCGTCGGTTACCGTTACAGGCCTTCCACTTCGCGGTTTGTCTCACAAACTTCTTGACCTGCTTCTCCTTCTTTACACTGCCTCGCCCAACGTTGAACGGCACTCACATCAACACACTGTTTGCCGTACACAGCTTGCACTCGCCGATGAATGTCTATGGGAGCAACACTTTCCGCGGTCAAAAATTCAAATACGGCACGTTGCTTGAAGCGAACATCTTTACTCATTTCTATTATAATCGATACTGAACCAACGTGTGGCATGAGTGTAGGCTATTTTAGGCTATACCACAAAACCGGTTTTATCTGGTTACCTCTACACAGTCTGGAATGGGGTAGGGATATCAAGATACAACACAAAACCGGTTTTATCTGGCTACCTCTACACAATCCAGAATTATTCAAGTGGAAGCATTACTTTCCAGTCCACCCTCGTATATTTTTCATGCATATTCAAGAAAAAATGAACTCTAACAAAACACTGAATATTTTTGCCATCAGATAACAAATTTTTCGAGTGTTGGGTTGGAGATGAACTTATTACAGGTGTCATAAGTACCTCAAAAATTAAATTACACAACAAAAAATTTGATAAATATTTACTATTACATCGGTCTCCGGTAGAAAGTTTTAGAAGCTGGTTTTCAATGTTTTTCAATGTGCTGAATTAAAAAATGATACTCATTTCCGTCGCAAATGATTTGTTAAAGAGTTATTGAAGCTTAAAGCTTTTAAAACTTCCTACCCTTTTTTACCCTTTTTTAATTAACCTAACCTAACCTAAAACAACCTAACCTAACCTAACCTATTTTTATACCCATATTTAAGTCATGTCTAACATTGAAAACCAGCTTTTCAAACTTTCTACCTGAGACCGGTGTAATAGTAAAGAAATACCAAAAATTTTAAGAAATACAAAAAGCAACAAATTTGTTTTTATAAGTTTAAATGTGATACGTTTATGCAACATTGCAGTCA
Source organism: Bathynomus jamesi (assembly GCA_023014485.1). Classification (NCBI taxonomy): domain Eukaryota; kingdom Metazoa; phylum Arthropoda; class Malacostraca; order Isopoda; family Cirolanidae; genus Bathynomus; species Bathynomus jamesi. Next base: position 202,542 of record JAJOZX010001025.1, on the reverse strand, counting down.
TGCAAAAAATTGTTGCATAATTTATTGTTTGGTTTAATTAGCACATCTGACTCTAAATTTAATAAATGCCAATTTTTCCGCCATTGTTTTGGGACTTTGCCCGAATTTTAAGACATTTGCCCGAAAATATTCGGAAACTTGAAATCGGGGTGGGTGGGGATGCAGCCCCCCCAGCCCCCCTGCCCGTACGCCTATATATATATATATATATATATATATATATATATATATATATATATACTTGGATCGATTTTACATTTTTTCGATTTCCATATTCTAATAGACAAAAACTTGCGCATGCATGAGAAAATAGCCTCTGCAAAATCTTAGCTTAATAGGTAATCATCTTCTGCCCCGGCAGAGCGATGAAAATCATATTTTAGTAGTCAAAATCGTAATTTTAAACCCTAGCCTAGAGTCAAAATTTTGCGTGTGTGTTATTTCGTGCTTAAGCAACGATATAGATGCTATGGGAAATATATAAATGCATTATTTAAGACAAAGAGCCGATCTGAAAATATGTATAATTATACATATTTTCAGATCGGCTCTTGTCTTAAATAATGCATTTATATATTTCCATAGCATTTATATCGTTGGTTAGGCATGAAAAACACACACGCAAAATTTTATGACTCTAGGCTAGGGTTTAAAATTACGTTTTTGACTACTAAAATATGATTTTCATCGCTCTGCCGGGGGCAGAAGATGATTACCTATTAAGCTAAGATTTTGCAGAGGCTATTTTCTCATGCATGCGCAAGTTTTTGTCTCTATTAGAATATGGAAATCGAAAAAAATGTAAAATCGATCCACCCTAATATATAGTCATAAATTAATAAAGTAAGTAATATATCATCAGAGTTCGAATCTTGAAAACTTTACTTGAAAAAGGTAAATGTTGAGTTTAGAGGAATAAATTAAGTTCGAAAAAGTTTAGGGGCATAAGTTATTGTGCCGTCTATAACAGCTGTCTAATTGTTTTAAACCATTACTTTTTGTTTAAAACATACAAAATGGCTAGGTATTGGGATCACCTGAAGATCAGGGCCCCCAGCCTTCTTTTGTTAGCTTTATAAGGCTAACTAACGAAAATATAACGACCTAACCTAACCAATCGTCAAGAGCGTACAGTTGACCTAACGATTGGTTAGGTTAGGTCGTGATATTTTCGTTAGTTAACCTTATAAGGCTAATTAGAGAAGGCTGAGGGCCCTGATCTTTAAGTGATTCGGTATTTGCTTTACATACAAAAGTTCCTTGCTTGCAGGTAGTAATTTTGATAAATGTCCCGCTTTATCAAAATTACAGGGCGATCTTTCGTTTTAGGTACGTAAAATCGAGGTTACAAATAAAGTAAATAAAATGTAGGGATGATCAATAGTTTTGGATCTTTTCCTTCATAGCACCCCAATTTCTTTTTTTTTTTTCAGTTAGTAACAATTTTGACAGAATATTTTCGTTAAAACAAACGAAAATATCACGACTTAACCTAACCAATCATCAAGGGCGTCCAGTTGACCTAAACAGGCATTCAATTAACCGGACCACCTGAAGATTAGAGATGGAACCCGGTCTTTAACCGGTGATCAAAATTTTTAATCATCACCGAAACCGACGATAATAACCGGTTTTCACATTTTTGCGCAAGTCTCCGATCACTTTGGTCCATTTTCTATGAAACAAACGTTTCCAAACTAGAGATGGAACCCGGTTTTAAAACCGGTTTTTAACCGGTGATCAAAATTTTTAATTATCACCAAAACCGACGATAAGAACCGGTTTTCACATTTTTACGCAAGTCTCCGATCACTTTGGTCCATTTTCTATGAAACAAACGTTTCCAAACGTTTAAAAACATAGTAATTACGTTTTGCATCGTTTCGTATCGTTTTGTGTTTGTTTATAAGTGTAAATAATTGATGCTTCAGTCTTGAATGTTATGTGGATGATTGCACATTGATCAGTTAAGATTCTAAGATTTAATACTCCATCATGTCAAAGAAATCAAATGCTTGGTATCATTTCACTCGTAAGAATAAAGAAGAAGCAGAGTGTATGACATGTCACAAAGTTTTAAAGTGTTGTGGAGATTCTACTTCAAGTTTATCATCCCACATGAAAAATATTCATGGCATAAACATCGACCAGATTAATCAGCCATTGAAGAAACAAAGAACAGTGGAAGAATTTGTGGAAAAAAAGTCCATAGAAGAGGAAATTTCGAAACTTGCGTGTGTAGATGGACTGAGTTTCCAATCAATTGCTAAAAGTTAATTCATTCAAGAAAGCCTAAGAAAGATAAAATACGACAAACCTCATCCAACTTCCCATAATGGTGTCAGAAAAATGGTGCTTAGTTTTTATGAGAAAAAGAAAACATGAATTGGTCAACTACTTCAAGAATCGGTGAGACAAGGAATCCGTTATTCATTAACTATGGATGAATATACATCTTTGCAAAACCAAAGATATATTAATATTAATGTTCATGATGAAAATCAACATTGGTCTCTTGGTCTCATGAAAATAAATGGTTCTCTCGATAGCACCAAAACTATTGCAATCGTTAGGAAAAGAATGGAAGACTTTGGCTTGGACCTAGATAAGCATATCGTGGGTTGCACCACCGACGGTGCCTCAGTAATGTTCAAATTTGGACAAGAAATAGTACCTGATCACCAGCAATGCATTGCACATGCTATACATCTCGCGGTTTCGGATATCTTGTATTAAAAAACTGTTGAAAATTCAGTTGAAGGGGAAAGTGACCCTACCCCTGAAGATGAAGTCATCGAAGAAGATGAACACTCTGCACATGAATTAAGCGAAGATGAGTGTGAAATTTTATGCACTGATACAGTTTTTGAGTCCGACATAGATGACATAATTGTTCTTCCAAAACTTCGAGAAGATTACTTAAAAGTAATAAATAAGGTGAGAAAATCTGCCGCATATTTCGAAAGTCTCCTTTGAAAAATGAGAGATTGCAGGATTTTGTCAAAGATGAATTTAATGGAAAGGAAATGAAGCTTATCCTTGACTGTAGAACGAGGTAGAACAGTCTTTTGGCCATGATAGAAAGATTTTTGAAACTCAAAAATTGCATTCCAAAGGCCCTCAGAGTGATACGCTCAACAGAGACGATTTCAGATGAAGAATGGAATGCTCTAAAGAGCCTCTTTGACACGCTTCGTCCACTGGAAATTGTTTTGAAGGGACTCTCTTCAGAAGATGCAAATTTGCTCAAAGCTGAATCTTCCATGAAGTTCATTTTGGATAAATTTGAAAGCAAACACACAATCCTTTAGCTTTTGAGCTACGTCAGTGTCTCATTGATCGCTACTCATCGAGAAGACAAAAAGAAGCTGTCGCCTTGCTGAGTTTTCTCCACAATCCCGAGGTCTTGAAAAATGAATCATCAGCACCGTTCCTCTTTCCTTCAAGACAAGCACTTAAGAAGTATGCGGATCATAACATTTAAGAGGCTTTTTCCAGAAGCTTGCCAGATTTCAGAAACAGACGACCAAATCCAATCAATTGCTTCGAAACTCGAAGATTCACAATGCAGCTCAGGTCGTGAAGTAAATGATGACGATGAACTTATGAACGAGTACATGTGTGAGATGAACAAACTGAAAATGAAACCCAAGAAAGATTCTTCTGAGACCTTTGACGTAAACAATGAATTCAAATATTTTGAAGCTACTTTGAATAGAAGCAAAAATTTGGATCGAATGTACGAGGCGTTGCTTACAATAAAAGCCACCAGCGTAGAGTCCGAGAGAGTGTTTTCAGCTGCTGGTTTATTCGTCACAAAGATTCGATCAAGAATGTCAGATCAGACACGTAATGCTCTTTCTTTTCTCAAGTGTTATTTAAAAATCAAGTTCGATAATAAACTTTTTAATTCAAATGTTACACATACTTGATTGAATCAATTAAAACCTTATTTCTATTTAATATTTTGATCATTTACCTCCCTAAAAAGCATACAGAATCCCATCGGTGAAACCCGGTAAAAACCGGCTTTAAGAATATAGCGACGGTGTAAACCGGTTTTACACTTTTCGGTTATTTTCCATCCCTACTGAAGATCCGTCACCCCAGCCTTTTTTAATTAGCTTTATAAGGCTAACTAACGAAAATATCACGACCTAACCAATCGTCAAGGGCGTGCAGTTGACCTAACGATTGGTTAGGTTACGTCGTGATATTTCTTTAGTTAGCCTTATAAAGCTAACTAAAAAAGGCTGGGGTGGCGGATTTTTAGGTGATCCAATTCACCTAACTACTCGGAGTTGGTAAGGTTAAGTCGTGATATTTTCATTAAACCTATGGGAAAATTATTGAATGCCCGGTTAGGTCAACTGTACGCCCTTGAGTTGACGATTGGTTAGGTCAAGTCGTGATATTTTCGTTAGTGTCATAATTTAAGCCCCTAAACTTTTTCGGGTTTAATTTACGCCTCCGAACTTAATATTTACCGCTGAAAAATCATACGCAAGATTAAGTAATTAAATCGCTTTTAAAAAAGTTTTGAATCTAGTTATACAGAAGTACTTTTCACTCCCAACAACATTTGTTCGCAAACGACACGACACTATACTTTCATGAAAATATACTCATACAGTGAAGGTCACATTAAAGAAAAAAAAACAATGATCAAGTTTGAAGAACAGGAAATGTGAAATGATCCACTCGTCCAATATTTGCACGTTTCATATATATATATTATATATATATATGAAAATTATTTCACGAAAGTAACACATGAAAAATATTTATGATGAATAAAACCACGAAGGAAAGGAAACACAGAATGGTGCTCAAGCGCTTTCGTCTAATGACATCCTTTCCTTCGCGGTTTTACATCATATATATATATAAATAAAATCATTATTATTATTATTATTATTATTTACAGAAGTTACTAAATAAGAGACAACGAAAATTACACTTGGCAACTCGACAAAGTTTCCATGACAGTCTCGCTGTACAAAATACATTGAATAAATAATGAAAAAAAATAAAATAAAATCAACAAATAAAAAATATAGCTCTTGCTTTTAACGTAAACTTTTATAAATAAACAACTTGCAGTTAAGAATATTCTTTGATAATTAATTAAACTTCACACGCAGGATATATTAAATAAATTAGATTACAATTTCACAGTACAACACGAGTGAAACTCCACTCACCACGGCAATTTATTACAGAGTCAAGTCCGGAATAAGTAAGACACGTAACTAGGATGGGAGAAGCACATCTCGTTGAGCAGGTATATATATATATATATTGTGTGTGTGTGTGTGTGTGTGTGTGTGTGTGTGTGTGTGTGTGTGTGTGCTCAAGAGATAAAAGATAAAACCACTAAAAATGCAAAACTTTTCAAAAAAGTAGCAATAAAAAAAATGTAATAATGAGAAATCTCCTCGAAAAGCTTCGTAATTCTTGTTGCTTTTATTTTTAAGTGGGAATTTTTAACTTATATATATTTCAGGAAGGTCACTGTACAGTTAACACCCTAATATATATATACAGCGTGTCCCAAAGAAATGTATACCCACTTTGTTCGATAATACCAGCTATGAGGATAATAAATATATTACTGTTTATATGTTTTTTAATAAGGAATTTTCTCCTGAATCTAAATATGTAATTATTTTTATTAAAAATTGAAGAACAAAAAAGTTACAGATGTTTAAATTAGAATTATTATTTTCGAGACTTCATGTGCGATATTTTCTAATATTTTTTTTTATGGCCTGGCCTGCCTTTTAACCGACTGTTTTGAGATACTTATGTTTAGTGCCTAGCTTAGCCTAGCCATTTCGTTGAGTTCTAATTCGGCAAGACTACAGTTTTGCTCTAACCTTATCTAACATCATAACTCTGCGACGTTTGTTCTTTTCTAACGACAATTTGAACATCTTAGATAAAGTGTCATTTAACCATGGAATTTGTAAATTTTTTGAATTAACTAATAATTACAACATTTATGCTTCAATATCAACCTAAACATAAGTATCTCAAAAACAGTCGGTTAAAATATTAGAAAATATCGCACATGAAGTCTCGAAAATAATAATTATAATTTAAACATCTGTAACTTTTTTGTTTTTCAATTTTTAATAAAAATAATTACATATTTAGATTCAGGAGAAAATTCTTTATTAAAAAACATAAAAAGTAATATATTTATTATCCTCTCTCTCTCTCTCTCTCTCTCTCTCTCTATATATATATATATATATATATACTGTATATATGTTAAACACAGACCGTGCATGGAACAAGGAACTCTTCTGGGAAAATTAAATCCACTATAGTCCGACTATTCGGACTATAGTGGATTTAATTTTCCAGAAGAGTTCCTTGTTCCATGCACGGTCTGTGTTTAACATATAAGTTTCTCAGGGGACCATTCTGAGTTTGTATATATATATATATATATATATATATATATATATATATATATTACGGTGTGTCAATTTTGTCAACTTTTTTTCAAATCAATTTTGGTAGTGAAAATATAGTGTCTTTTCATGTCAAAACTTGGAATTGGCCAACCAAAATGAAATAAAATAACCCTTACCTACATCAATTTTACCTTAAAGTTTCAGAAATTGACTTTTTTACTAAATAATAGGATATAAATTGATTAACTATTCATCTGTCACAGAATTATCCCACTGATCGCATATGGAGTGTTTTCAAGGTCATATAGTTGTTGTACAATGTACAAGTCACAACATGAATAGAACTGTCCCTCACTCTCAGTCCTCAGTTGCCTCTTAGATGTCATAGACGGTGGTTTGCTGTTATTGCTCTTGTACCTACATCATAGTTATTCTACTAGACGAATACTACAGTTTAACTAAGTATGGATTATTGATTATTACAATTATTTATTATTATCATATTCTTCTGTCTAATTATGTTGTAATCCCATGAAATATTTTTTTATTGCATTTTAGAACATCGAATGACTAAACTTTGAAACATCGTAATTGATATAAAATACTTAAATGTTTTTCTTTCTTTTCAGATATTCCTAAGATGCCAAAATTGAAGACAAGAGGTCAGTCGTCATGCCACTTGAGCCTGTTAGTCGGTACAGGCAAGGAGCTTCCCGTATCAGAACTACCAACAGTGCGAGACATGCTGAGACTAGGGTTACTCCTTCGTGAACAAAATACAAAGGATAGAAGGAACTACACAGAGAAAGAACTCATAAGGGACATGATTCCCCCTCTTCTGCATCAGTGGAAAAAGGCTAATGTGTTATTCAAACCACCTGTACTCAATCAGTATAGAACTATTGAGCTAAAATTAACAAAGCTGTGGCACAAAGCAGTTGAGACATCACTTGGTAAAGGAAAACTAGCAAAGAAAAATAAATTTCTGCACACACTTGATACTCTTCTTGACATTTTTAACTACCAGTGTCCCATAGAGTTGTGTTCCGAAGCCAATTGTTCTCCCTTATGCAGAAGAGAACCTCACCCTCACATTGATTGTCGCTGTCCTCGTGAGAAGAAGATCCCTGTTTTGGAGCTGGCTTTCATAAACGCGCAGAGAACAAAGGCAGAAGGCCAAGGAAGTATGCAGATTGGTTCGGCAGATTATTCAGAAACCAAAAAACAGATTGTTATTGCTAAGAAAAAAGAGAAAATCCGAGAGAGGGAAGAAAGGAAAAAAAAGAAGAGTGAAAAAGCCACCCAAAGAGATGAAGAGCTCTATCAAGAGGTTTCTCACTTCTTTGAAAGCTCTTCAGATGAACAGAAAGAAGCAACATCAGATGATAGCTCCAAAATGCCATCTGAACCTTCGCTGAAGAGAATGAAATACAACACTAAAGACATCTCAAACATTGCCCTTGCCAGTATTCGCCACCATACGGGGCTACGAGAGACTGCAGAGATTGCCACTGCCGCTTGGATAGATGCAGGCCTCATCAGCCGAGAGCACAAGAAAAAATAATGAAGGAAATATCTGATCAGCATGAAAAAGATTTGAAGGAGGAAGGTCCCTCTTGCCTTTTGTTTGATGGAAGAAGAGATGACACAAAAGTTCTCCTAGAGGTAGAGGGAATGGACAGAAAGTTTCCCGGTCTCATCAAAGAAGAACACTACTCTGTGTGTTCCGAACCTGGTGGCCGCTATTTGTTTCACTTTGTTCCTGAAGCAGAAGTAGAAGGCAAGAAACATGCAGAGGCAATTGCTGATCAAATAATATGTTGGCTTCAAGAAAGAAGACTTGACAGTTCACTGCAGGCCGTTGGTGGAGACTCAACTGCGGTGAACACTGGATGGCAGGGCGGTGTTATGACGCATTTAGGGAAAAAACTTGGAAGAAGGCTTGTTTGGATTGTATGTGATATGCACACAGGGGAACTACCTCTTCGTCGTCTCATCCAGGAACTTGATGGTCCTACAAAGAGCAACAACAAGTGGTCAGGCCCCCTTAGCAACATGCTAGATGAAGCAACGGAATTAGAAATAAATACAAAATTTCCAAAGGTCGAAGTAGGCCCTCCCCTTCCAGTGTTGTCTGAAGAAGTTATCAAAGACCTCAGCAAGGATCAATCTTACGCTTATCGTATTGTTCAAGCAATCAGATCAGGAGAGTTGCCTCAAAATCTGGCTCTCTTGGAGATTGGACCCGTAAGTCACAGTCGTTGGTTAACTACAGCGATTCGTTTCCGCAGGATTTGGGTTTCCAAACATGCACTGAAGGGCAAAATGCTACAGAATTTGATGTTGATTGTTGAATTTATTATTGGGTTTTATCTTCCTCACTGGTTCAATGTAAAACTTAATCCAATGTGGATGGAGGGGCCCCAACCACATCTTGTTTCAATTACAGCTACTGAGAACCCAAAGGAAAGTAGTGATGGACATCGTGTTACCTGTGGTGAGAAGGTCCGCTTGGTATGCTAGGCCAGACGCAGTTTTGCAAGCAATACTCTGCAGCCAATGTACCAAAGAGCGAACTGAGGCTGTGGAAATCATTATAAAGCTTAGAGGAACATCACTAGGTGATGACCAGCTGGGAGACTGCTCTGTTCAGACAAGGAAGGTACCTCCGATAAACGTCAATGCCACGAAATTGTCAGAATTAGTTAACTTGAGTTCGAAAGTTTTGGAGCCACCACTGACAACATGTATAACAAACAAAGATTTAACACAACTTAAAGAGGCCCCAGTGCAAGTGCCAAAGTGGCCTTCTCACACTCAGAGTGTGGAGAGATGTGTGAAAATGGTCACAGAAGCAGCTAGTCAAGTTTACAGTCACGAGAGGCGAGAAGGCTACATCAAAGCGCAAGTAGCAAGCCGAATGCTGATGTCAAGGAACCGCAGCAAAAAGGACATGACTGCATTGGTTACTTTCAAATAAAGACTCTGAATGATATGTTATTGCCACTTTAAATGTTGATAGGATGTTTGTTCACATTTGTTATTTTGTTACGAATTTATGGAAAAATGGAATTTTTGAATTAAAATTGATGTAGGTAGGAGTTATTTTTTATTGTTTTTGAAGCAAGGATATTATTTTGTATGTCAAATGATTACATTAAATTGCTACCAAATCACATGATTTTCAATTTAGTCATTTCACCCCCAAAATTGACACACCCTAATATATATGCAAGGCACCACAGGGAAATAAAACATCTCCCTGAAGATGTGAATTATATCACGAAAGCTCTTGGACTTCGTGTTTTATTTTCCGTTTCCCTGTGGTTCCTTGCTTATTAAAAGATCACGTGCTGTTTGTGAATTGTTTGTGTATATATATATATATATATATATATATATATATATATATATATATATAGGGCCGTTTCCTGGCATAAGCAGACTAAGCGGCCGCTTAGGGCCCCGCTGCTAATAGGGGGCCCTGTAGTAAATATGTTTATTATTTATTATAATTTATTACACTGGTATGCATCAATTTTGCTGTCAAGGGTTTTGTAAGTGATTCTTATAGAGTTTTTCCTGCTGATTTCGAATCTGCAATCCGTTTTTCTCAATCAGCTCAGGTTATCCAGCTATGGCCTCATAAGTAAAATAGAATTTTTCGTGATTTTGTCAAAGCGGAATTGGAACAGTAACATCTATCATCACTTGTTTCACTTGTATAATATCTTTTTTTACTTTTCAGGCATATAGATAAAATATTTCATAATGAATAGAGCGTGTAAAAATGATCCCAATAGATTCTGCTACATATGTGGGACGGTTACCATGCCAAATAACCAGTCCCAAATCACTAAATTTTTGAAGACAATGTATAGAGCATACTTTGGAATTAAGCTAGGGGACCAGGACAAAAATTTCGCCCCTCATATGTGCTGCAAGACGTGCATTGAAAATTTGAGAAGATGGAGCAAAGGCAGAGCGAAATCTTTGCCTTTTGGAATTCCCATGATTTGGAGAGAAGGAAAGGATCACGTGATAGATTGCTATTTCTGCATGACAAACCTCCAAGGTGGGCTTATAAATTTATTTTTCTTAAATATTTTGAAATCCTCGTATGAAACTTGACATAATATTCACCATAATGTAATATTCACCATATATAGCATAATATTCACCATAATGGTAATCATACGTTTACATATACATATTGTTATAGAAAATACATTTACACATACATATTGTTATACAAGTTACATTTACATATACAATGATTGTATATTTTCTTTCTTTTTCATTCATATTGTCAGTAATATAGTGGATCACCAGTTTGTTGGGGATACCCAGGCACGCCTGCTGCGCATTGCTCACATCCCCAACCATAGAGGAAGGAGTTTGAGTATTACATATGACAGACCCCATTATGTGAATGTCGCAACTAATTTAATAACCAATATCTCAATATATATAAGAACGATTGAGGGTGAAAACTTCCCATTCGGTAACGGGAGCTTAACAGTGAAGCTACACTTTCGACGCACTGAGTTATAATGGATAGAAAGCCTTTCACCGTCTATCGAGGGGTGCGATACCAGCGCGGTAGTGGACTTGGGTCCATTTTTTCATCCATACTACGTACGGCTGTTCCTTTGCTGAAGAGGGGTGCCAGATACCTTGGAAGGAAAGCGCTACAATCAGGTATTAACACTGCAGAAGACATATTGGCCGGGGCTAAACCTAAAGAGGCTCTAAAAAAACATTTAAAGCGTACACGGGACGAAATCATCAAAGATGCAAAGAGAAAAATGCGTGGTGGCGGGAAGAAGCGGGCTGCCCGGAAGAAGGGGTCACGTGGTATTAAACGTAAAAGGCTATCAAAAAAGAAGTGCTGTAAGCGAATGAAACCTATGGTTGACCACTTTTTTGACTGATATAAGCTAAGGACATTGATCTCATGAATCATAGTTTGTTTACCACTTGTCGAGAGAGGAGTCACTATTTCGCCATGGCACGCTTCATCCACCCATGTAGTTCACAATGCTGTAAATCGGAGCTGTCCCTTTTTGAGCTACCTCCAACCCAAGTTTCTATTGAGCACAGTGACTTTATTACAATTAACCCTTTAAACACAATTAGTTCCCCGAGTGCACCTATAGAATTCGTGATACCCAGCTCAGGTCCTTACTTTTTTGATCCAAGCTGTGTGCACATGTACGCTAAGCTACGTATAGCCCATTCTGATGGAACGGTCTGCGATGACAAATATGCTGTATACCCTGAAACAAACTTTCTGCACTCCATATTCAACCAGTGTGACGTATATTTAAATCAGACCAGCATATCGGCAGGCACGGGGTACTATCATCTACGAGCCTATCTGGAAAATGTCCTCAACTTTTCCAAAGAAGCGAAGGCTACCTTTTTAAGTGCCGAGGGATATTATCAAACTAAAGATGAAAATAGTATAAAGGACAAATTTAAAAATTCTAAAAAGAAAATATACGAGTGTTTTGGACGGTTGCACACAGATTTCACTTTCCAGGAGAAGTTGCTTGTGAACGGGGTGGATATGAAAATAAAGCTCACCCGCACGAGTCCTGAGATCTGCTTAAATCTGGATGCTGATCAAGAAGGGGTGCAAAGCCCGTTGTGGTTCACATTATGGACACATACCTCCGCGTACGGCGAGTGAAATTAAGTTCACCAAAACAACTAGAAATTGAGAAAAATTTACTAAACGCTACAGTGAAATATCCTATTAACAGAGTGCAAATCAAACTATATACGGTTCCTGCAGGGTTGGCATCGAAGCAGATAGAAAACATTGCCCTGGGAAATCTTCCTAAAAGGATATTAATCGGCATGCAGGACCATGCTTCGGTGAATGGAAAATATAAAAGAGTGCCTTTAAATTCGAGAATTTCGGACTTAAAAATATAACTCTATACGTTAATGGCACTGCTTTGGGTGGAACAATGGGTACGGACTATTCATCAGACGCTGTGTTACCTCTTTGTGCCAGAGCCTATAGTAATCTGACCCATATTGCAGGTGATTGTGATGAGCTTGGTAATGGGGTAACGCAGGAAGAATTCATTGATCAATTTAACCTTTATCCGTTTGACATTACACCTGACTTATCTGCTAGCGTAAATACCCATTTAACCCCACAGCAGAGCGGAAACATCTCAGTGCGGCTGGAATTCGCCAAGCCTATAGACGCTCCTATTAGTGTACTAGTATATCTCGAATCGCAAGCCCTAATAGAAGTAGATAGATTTAGGAGCGTTATCACTGACTTTTAAAATGGATGCTAATACACTTCAGAAAGTAATGGAACGAGTCACACGTTCCAAATTTATCGGCGTGTTTGCGAAGAATGAAACATTGAGTTTGCCAAGTACGCGAGAATGCGGTAGTCTTATTGTGAACACAGATGTCATCGGTAATGAAGGGATTCACTGGATCGCTGTCTATTTTAAAAATAGACAGCGCCTGTACTATTTTGATTCACTCGGTACTCAACCCTGGAGTGACCCTATTATTGTAAAATTTCTCGCTCAGTTACATATTCCCGAAATTGTATGGAACCCATTTCGCATACAAGGATATTTTACTAATGTTTGCGGAATGTACTGCGTCTCATTTCTCATGCATATGTCATGTGATAAAGAATTTATAAATTTTTTAAATTTATTTGACCCGTGTCACACTCGCCGAAACGATGAAATGGTATGCAGACAGATAAAAATCCGCTTTCCAATTGTACGTACTCGTTGTATAGTATAATGTTTTTGTTCGTATATTTGTAACGGTATATTCTGTAGTTGGTTATTGTACTGATTTCTTTCATTTAATAAATTTATGAAAATATATTGTCTTCTTATCCCAAAAAGATCGAAAAACACTTACATTATTTCGGTGTGACATTGTTGACTGATCAGTATATCCTCCGTATTCATGACACGAGATTCTTCAAAAGATTGTATAACACGTGTCAAATCCTCATCGGACCTTAAAGGAATAATGTTCATTCTTTTAAAACATATACAGAGTATACAGACAGATCCCCATTATGTGAAGATATCTTTGGTTCATTTAAGAGGAATAACATTGATTGCCATAAAAAATTTCGATTTTAGCATAATGGGGTAAGAGTAAAACCAAATAACATTGATTGCATAAAAAATTTTGGCGAGTATCTATTTGACGAGATACTACAACCTCCATATATATATAAAATCGAATTATAGACACTTACATTTCTATGGTAGTCCCTTGCGTCGGATTGTAAGGAGCGTCACTGCAAATATCTTCTACGGTTTGCGTTGGGAATAATTCATCACGGTCAATCGCATTAAAAAGACTAATTGCCGTTAATGCTGCAGTATCACTTTCTTCATACAAATCTGGGGAGACGTACAGGTCCATGGTGGAGGGAATGATTATTCACTGACGCGAAAATAGCTACTGTTACTCCCAACTGAAAAATATCCCCTTTTATATGCACAATCGCCAAGCTCCGCCCCAAAAGACCAGATGTTCGTAGTGATTGGCTGCCGATGTAGCTGGGTGGAGCTATGATGTGTACCAATCCGCTATAACGGGACCGGACGAGTAACATATATAAAATCGTGTTTCTTGTGAATAAATTATAGACACTTACATTTCTATGGTAGTCCCTTATATTATATTTTTATTTTTACTTACAAGTTATTAGTATTGTTTTCACAAATTCTTGTGTTAACATAATTTCAATTGTTAACTTATTTTATAATAAAGAAATTATAAATATAGCCTAATTATATTTTTAAAAAAGCATTCAGTTTCCACGTTAAACTGTGGGTCTAAGGCGGAGTGAAAACCTTTCCAATTCGGCACAAACTCTGCCATTTTAAGGGTGGTTTAACTGCAGCACTATAAATGTTATAGTTTAAATGAAGAGGCTAACTAAACACTGCATAAATAAACACTAAAATAAAATTAAATGTTATAATATGAAAAAATAATATATATATATATATATATTATATATACCTATCATAAGATGTTTAAAAGAATGTATATATATAATTATAGTAAACTTACGTCAAGATAAACTAGTTACCCATAAAAACCTAATTGTTTTTCTATAATTCTGTTTTCTATGGTTGGTTGAATTATGTGTAGGCTAACTACGTTATTTGTTTCGTCTCCGAAAAGTTTAACTTCAAGTTTAATGAAGTTCAAGTTAATGTTATATTTGTTTCTAATCGTTAAACACTATATACATCTATTGTAAAACACTATATACATCTATACATCTATAGTGAAACACTATATATATCTATTTATCTATCTTAAAAAATTATAAAATATTTATCGTTTAATTTTGCTCATGTTGTTTGCAAAGTAAATACATTCAAACTTGTTTTAAATAAAGAAAAAATTAATATATATATATATATATATATATATATATATATATATATATATATATATATATATCACAAGATGTTTAAAAGACTGTATATATATAATTATAGTAAACTTATGTCAAGATAAACTAGTTATCCATAAAAACCTAATTGTTTTTCTATAATTCTGTTTTCTATGGTTGGTTGAATTATGTGTAGGCTAACTACGTTATTTGTTTCGTCTCCGAAAAGTTTAACTTCAAGTTTAATGAAGTTCAAGTTAATGTTATATTTGTTTCTAATCGTTAAACACTATATACATCTATTGTAAAACACTATATACATCTATACATCTATAGTGAAACACTATATATATCTATTTATCTATCTTAAAAAATTATAAAATATTTATCGTTTAATTTTGCTCATGTTGTTTGCAAAGTAAATACATTCAAACTTGTTTTAAATAAAGAAAAAATTATATATATATATATATATATATATATATATATATATATATATATATACATATATCTATCATAAGATGTTTAAAAGACTGTATATATATAATTATAGTAAACTTATGTCAAGATAAACTAGTTATCCATAAAAACCTAATTGTTTTTCTATAATTCTGTTTTCTGTGGTTGGTTGAATTATGTGTAGGCTAACTACGTTATTTGTTTCGTCTCCGAAAAGTTTAACTTCAAGTTTAATGAAGTTCAAGTTAATGTTATATTTGTTTCTAATCGTTAAACACTATATACATCTATTGTAAAACACTATATACATCTATATATCTATAAAAATTAAGTGTGTAAAAATTATTTATTTAATAAACAGAATTTAATTGGATTCATCTACCGTCATATATATTGTGGTACACTATTTAAATGGATGATTAATATATGGTTTTTGTTATCTGGAATACATGGCGCTATCTGGAATACATGGTGCGATCTGGCAACTCAGCACCCGAATACATGGCATGATCTGGCAACTCAGCAACTGCATACATGGTGCGATCTGGCAACTCAGCAACTGAATACACGGCGTGATCTGGCAACTCAGCAACTGAATACATGGCGCTATCTGGCAACTCAGCCAGAATAGAGGTTTATAAAAGACCGAGAGACGACTGACGGAGTCATTCAAGCTCGGCTCCCAGCCGAGCAAGGACCTCTGGTCCTTCTCTTTCTGGCCCTTTGGGAAAACCCCTTAGAGGCCTCTTAGGTTAGGTAAACGAAAATAACTTGGGGGAGAACTCCGCCTCCAAGTTGCATGCCTTGCAATCAAAGGCAAACTACTCTCTCTCTCTCCTTCAGGTGTACCCCCCCCCTTGGCTCAGCCAACTGGCTGATTAGGAGCCTATAAAACAACGCCTACTCGGCTGAAGTCTTAATATGCACTTGGCTCCTGCCAGGTGAACACCTCTCCTCCTTTCTCTCCTTTCTGGCCCTTTGGGGGGAATAGCTTGGGGGAGAACTCCGCCTCCAAGTTGCATGCCCCTTGCAACCCCGGTTGGCAACAAAGGCCAGTACTCTTTTTTTTGCAACACCCCCCACCCCCTTTGCAACATTACATAATAACTTGCAACATTCTTGCACTCTCCCCTCTTGCGGCTATACTACTATGCTAAGGCTTCACGTTCAAGTTGTCACGCAGAGATGGGCAGTAACGCGTTAAATGTAACGACGTTACGTAACAAACGTTACAAAAGTAACGAGTAACGGTAACGCCTGAAAGATTTTCAAATGTATCAATGTAACGGTAACGCTTTGCAAAAATTTTATCAATGTAACGGATTTTTTCTTACTTGTTACTCGATACTTGAATTTGAATTTGATAACATTGCCATTCCATTCATGAGGACTATTAAATGCAATTCACTATTCCGAACTGAATAGTGGGAACAACTAAATTTATATTTTCTAGGTCTCTTCATCTTTCCCAAAAATCATTGGGGGTGCAAATTATTGTGCAATATATCGTTCTTAAGAGAACAACATTTATATAGTCAATAATAGTAGCTATTAGAATTTTATATAGTCAATAATAGTAGCTATTAGAATTTATGTGGTATGGCTGCCATTTGTAAGTTTATCTGTAGTTTCAAAATACATGTGAAGCAGGATTCATACACAGGTCCAAGAATAAAGGTTCCTGATAATCCCGTTATTTCAGATCTGATCCCCTGATATATAAATATATATAAAAATTATATAAAAATTGCGTAACAGGTGTAAAAAAAATTCACATTTTATATAACACAATTAAAACCTAATTTTTATTCTAACTACTCTTAAAAACGTATGCAAAAATCCCATGGCAGACTGAAAAAATTAATACTAGATAACAAAATGCATGTTTTACATAATGTAAAACAAATAGTGCTTGTTTTTGTTAAATTATTTTATATTAACATTTTAAATTAATTTATAGTTAAATTATTTATAAAATATTTACAAATAATTAAGTCCTAAATATTTAATAAATATTTTATATTCCCCTGTTATTCTCAAAAAATCCAGAAAATCCTGATATTTTTGCAGGTGTGTATGAACCCTGTATTGAAAAATTTATTATTTAGAATTTATTATTTAGCTTGAGAGAGGTTATTTTTATTTAGGTGTAGTATTAAGGTTAAGTTTACTTTAAATAGACACAGTAATTATAGAACTAATAATGGCCTATTTAGACACTGTCAACATAGCTACAGACTTTTTCACTGTAGGTTGCAGTGGTTTTCAGGTTAAAATTTGGTCAGCAGCCAGATTACTAACTATGGTGAGGCTAAATTTAAAATTAATTTAGACTTACCAAAAATGAAGTTGCCAGTTGAACGTTACCCTTTCTGTTTCTAACTAATCCATAAGTTTCATTTAGTTTCCAGGTTTGAATTTTATTTGTTAAGTTTTAAGTTATTATTTAACACACTGCTAGGTTATTTATTTGTAGGGGCTATTTCCCAGACCTAGGTTTTGCAGGTTAAGTTAGGCTAGGGCTGGATTGCCCTTAAGTTTTTGGTTTTAAAGGTTAAGGTTTAAGGTTTTGAAGGTTTTACTCAAGTTAAGTTAGGGCTATATTGCCTTTAGGTTTTAATAGGGGCTATAACAGCCATTTAATTATTGAGTTAGGGCCGTTGTAGCCCGGTTCGAGTTTCGTCTAGGTACCTAGTTTTTTCTCTTACCTTAGTTATTTTCTTTAACTTACTTACACCTAGTTCTGATAGGCCTCTATTTAGTTAAACATGGTTTTTGATTAATTGCAGTGGTTATTAATTAAGGATAAGGTTTAATTAAAGGTTGTTAGGTTTGAAGGTTGACTAAGTTTCCCGGTTTGGGTAACCACGAGCATTTTAATTTTTTTGAGAAAAAAGGGCCCGCTTCATGCGGTCAAAAATTTTCAAGACTGGCCAAAGCTCCGTTTTTCTTTGTCCCAGAATTTTTTTTTTTTCCTTCTTTTTGTTAATTAGGGAAACCCAACTTCACTAGTTGGTTAGAAACGAGGGTTTTTATTTTTATTTATTTGGTTTATATTTTATTTGGAATTATATGCGGTTATTTCTAATCACTTTTTCAACATTCCCCCCAAGGGGAAAAATTTTACCCAGAATTATATTCTTGGGAAATTTTATTTATTTATTTTGATGAATGAAAATGACATGCTCTACAGAAAAGTTCCTTTTAGGTGAAATATGAAAATGAAAGCGTCTTTCCTGTAGAACGGTAGTCCTAAGTTACAGCTATTTACAATTATTTACAAGTTTCAATTTGTGGTCTTCACAAAGATCCACTCTGTATTTTCCTTTGCAGTTCTTCCCGAAATCTAACTGCAGCTTGTCTTTGTGGTCGGGGTTGAGTAGCGGCAGTAGTAGTGTCAGGAGAATCTACAGTTCCTGATTCTGTGGAAGAATTTTCCAGTTCTTCCAGGTCAATATTCGGTTTATCAGTTATTTCCAGTGGGTATAACCGATATATGTGTCTTCTGGAGAGATGACCATTGGGTGTTTTTACAGTTACATGCCTGATTATGCCATCTTCATCTGGGTGTAATGTTTCAATTACAGCAATCTTCCAGAAGTATTTGGGATTCATAGAATTTTCATCTAAGAGACATAGTTCTCCTACTTTAGGTTCTTTACTTACTGGTTGTTTGTGTTGTTGGTATTCTTTTTCCCTCAAACTACTCAAATATTCGTATCGCCATCTTTTTTTGATTTCTTGAGATTGTTTAGCTCCCTTATGAAAGTAATCCAGTATTTTCTTTCTTTCTTTGTCCTCTGTTGTTGTCATATAATCAGCATCCACCTGATCATCTTCATTAACAGCTTCTTGGGTATCATTAGTGGTTAAAAAGTTGAATTTGGTATTGTCATACCCAAAAAGCAACTTGAAAGGAGTTAGTAGATCAGAGGAAGGATCTTCATTTGAATTAACATAAGTGAGTGGTCTTGAATTAATTGTATTCATTATTTCAAGAACAATTGTTTTTAGTTCAGTTAAAGGGATTTTTCTTCCTTTTAGGGAGGTATAGAGGGCTCTTTTGACTAAACCCACCATTCTTTCAGCTATTCCTAAGGTTCTGGGTGAATAGGCTGCTGTAAATTTCCACTGGATACCATGATCAGAGAGGTACTGAGACACAAGAACATTTTGGAACCAATGTTTAAGGTAATCTTCAGATCTTTTGAAGGTGGCTTGATTGTCTGAAATCAAAACCTTTGGAAGGGAGTAGTTTAAGGACAAATGGTAAAGTTCTCTTAAAAAGGTTTTAGCAGAAAGGTCAGTGCAGATGTGAAGGCTGGTGAATCTGGTGGCGCAGCAAGTGAACAATAATAAGTAGACTTTCATGAATTGGTTATTCTCATCCTGGACAGAAATTGGACCAGCATAGTCAAGGGCAGTTTTTTCAAAGGGTTTTTCATAGCTTAAACGTTCCGTTACTAAGGGTCCAGTAGTAGACACTTCATAAGCCATGGCAAAGTATTTTTGGCAAAACAGACATTGTTTCAGAACCTTTTTAACTACTTGCCTTATTTTGGGGATCCAGAATTCCTGTCTGAGGAAATTGCATGTGGTAGCTAAGGTTGCATGACTGGCTTTTGCATGACATTCAGTTACAATTAACGTTGTTAAATGAGAATTTTCAGGCAGTAGTACAGGATACCTAGCAGAATAGTTAAGGTTAGTTGCATATTTATATCTCCCCATTGTTCTGACTAACCCTTCTTTGTCAATGAAGAGTTTTAGATTCTTTTGCAGCTTTGTTAGGTCCTCAACTTTTTCTCCTTTATTTAGTTTGTGGATTATTTCTTTTTCTTTTGAGAAATGTTGTTGCTGGACTAATTTTAGCCAGTAATTTGTGGCCTTAGTTTTGTAAGCTGTATGATTTTTCTCCAAAACAGCAATTTGTTCTTCCATTGTCAGGTTACATTTGGGGTTATATTTGTGAGTGCGGAAGTACTTTAAGTTTTCTATGAACCGTAGAACATAGGCAGTGATTCTGACCAGTTTTTTCCTGTTAGAGAATCTTTCCATGTTTAACAAGGGAGTTTTTTCATTTATTTCTTTACAAGTTGTTTGACACACATTTATTGTTGTCTGTAAGGTTTCTTGGTGGGGGTTAAAAATTAAGTTGGTTGGCCATTCAAGTTCATTTCTCAAAAATGTGGGACCATGTTGGTAAAAGTGAAGAAGTTTTTGAAATTTCTTGAAAGATATTGGTCTGGTGAGTAGGTCTGCTGGGTTGTCTTCTCCTGCTACATGTCTGAATTCCAGGTGATGGTTTAAGTTTCTTGTTGCTTCCTGAATGTCTTTCACTCTGTTTTTTACAAAGATTGATTTCATTTTTAGAGATTTTTGAGCAGTCCAATTTAAAGCCACTTGTGAGTCTGTCCAAATTATTGTTTTGAAGAACTTTTGGTTTTCTGAGTTTTCTTCTAGGTAGGTTTCTTTAAGGTATTCTAGGACTTTGGTTCCTAGGCAGATTGCCATTAATTCCAAGTTACAAATGGTCCAATTTTTTGATTTGGGGTTGACTCTTGATTTAGCGTAAATTAGTTCGGATTTTCCATTTCCAACTAGATAGCAACTTACTGCATAACCTTCTTGGCTGGCATCACAAAAGATGTGGAGTTGAAGATTTTCCATGAGAGGTTTGGGATTTTCAAAAGCTTGTCTAGGAAAATTCAGAAATTCCACTTTGTTTATTTCTTTACAAAGTTTTTTCCATTCACGCAGCATTTCAGGTTCTAGATATTCATCCCAATTTTTTTGGTAGCTGTTACTTTCTGCATGAAGAGTTTTAATTTAAACACTAAGGGTGCAACAAATCCAATTGGATCAAACAATGATTGCACAGAACTTAGTATTTCTCTTTTAGTTTTGGCTTCTGAGTTCAAGTTTACAGTTTTTAGATGGAGTGTATCAGCACTTGTGTTCCAACCATATCCTAATAGTTTTACATTTTCTTTATCTTCGGAGGAGGCTATGTCATGTTTTTCAAATAGTCCTTGAAGTTCTGAGTGATTAGAGGCCCATTCATATAGCTTCAAATTATATTCAATTAAAGTGTTTACACTATAATTGTAAAGGTCTTTGAGTTCTGAGAGATTGTTGGCATTAATTAAAGCATTGTCCATGTAAAAGCGGTTAGCTAGGTAGTCTGCCACTTGGTTTTGTTGTTCATTAAAAATGTGTTGGAGAGATTGTTGTAGTAAAAATGGACTGCTTTTGTTGCCAAAGGTAACTCTTCTATATTTATAGCAGATCAGGTTGTCGTCATTTGGAGCCAATTGGGTATCTTTTACCCACAGAATTTTGTGGGCATTGCAGTCAAATTCTGTTTGATATTTAAGTTGTAAATATGCTTTTTGAATGTCCCCAATCATCAAATATTTACCATGCCTTAATTTAATGCACAATTTTGCTAAGTGAGGTAGGAGTGAAGGGCAGTCCTCAGTAGCATCATTTACGTTATTTCTTCTGGTTTGCTTTTACCCGAGGGATCTACTACAATCCTAACTTTAGTTGTTTGTACCCCAGGGCGAACTACGGGAAAATGAGGTAAAAAATTTCCTGCTTGTCTTAAGTGTTCTGTTAGAGGTACTTCTTCTATTATTCCTTCCTGGAATTGTTGTTCAAGGATGTCTGAATAAGGTTGCATTAAGTTATCTTTTTTTAATTTTTTGCAAGTGGACTTTAACCTGCTAATAGCATAGTTAAAGTTTGGTGAAATTTTATCTTTTTGGTCATTCCATGGTACCTTAACAGACAATCTTTCATCTTCTATTTTAACTTCCTTTTCAAAGTTTGCAATCAGATCTTTTTCTTTGTTTGAAAATGGTTCATCCCCAGAAATACCCAAGTTTTCTAGTTTGCTAAATTGTGCAATCTGGTGTTCAATTTTTTTTTAGATCTTCATTAGAAGTTGTACTAGTAGGTAGCGGGTTGGTAATACAGAAGCTGATCTGATCTCTTATTGGTTCTTTTTCTTTTTCAGGGTAGTAATCTGAAGGGAAACCCAATAAAAGTATTCCATAGGGAGATTTATAACAAGAGGCAGTATGAATCTGATGACTGCTGAGGGCAAAAAGTTTGTGGGTTGCAGCCCCAAAAATTAACATGAAGTCAGCCACTTCATCAGCTTCAAAGTGATCTGCAAGCTGATAATTTAATGATTTTAAATAAGTTTGAAGTTTCAGTAATCCTGGAACTTCATATTTAATATTAATATCATCAATTATGATGGCTTCTATTTCTTGGTAGTTTCCAGGGTTTCTAGAATCCTCCAATTTAATTATAGCTACTTCATAATTTGGTTGTTTCTTGTTGGCTATAAATCCTGTTATGGTTATGGATTCCTCGTAGTGTTTAGTTGGAAGATTTAATTTTTTCACAAGTTCCTTGGTAATGTAGCTGGCTTGACTACAATTATCCAAAAGTGCTCTGCATTTAATTGATTTTTCTGAGTTTCTTATTCTCATTTGCATGGAAGGATTAATGCTACTTCTTGATCAGTGTTTTTTAAACTTAATAAGTTAGTAACTTGTTTCCCTTGTTTTGAGTTTTCTTTTTGGGTAGCTACTTCCGTACTGGTTTTGGTTTTCTTATCTTCCTCTGGTTTTCCTTTTTGTTTGGTACAAAGGAAGGATAAATGGTTAGAAAACCTACAAAATGAACAGGGTTGTAAAGAAATGGGGCATTCTTTGGCTTGGTGTTTAGATGAGGTACATTTAGTACAATAATTTAATTTAGCAAGTTTTTTCAGTTTATCCCAACTTTCAGGGAAAGAATCACATTTTGAGATTCTGTGAGAGTTTTTCTTACACAATTTGCAGTAAGGTTCTCTCTGGTCAGTATATTGAGCTCTTCTTGAGGATTGTCTTTGGGTAGAAACCGCCAGAGCAGCTGTAGTTTGGCCAGAATACCATGGTTTTCTGGCTGGTTCTGGAGAGAAGTTTCTTTTTTGTTTAGGTATCAAGGTAGTTAACTCACTTTGTTCCAGATCAAAATTAACATTAGCTAAGGTTTTGGTAGCTTCAGCAATTGCTTCTTTAAACTTATCAAAGTGGTCATAGAGTTTAAACCACAAGTTCTTAAAAATTCCTGAGTTTCTTGAGTTAGTTTATTATAATATACATACAAGAGTATATCTTCTAATTCTAATTTTTGAGTTTGCATTAAATTTATGGTAGAGTGCATATCTGCTTGAAAGTCATGAAGTGATTTAAAATTTTTGGTTATTATGGATTTAGTTAAAAGGGATTTTATTATGGAGAATTTAATTTGGCCTGGTGTTGCATAACAGCCCTCCAACTGCTGCCATGCTTCTTCATAAGATGTTTTACTTTCTTGCATGCAGTTTATTTGAATGGCAGGGTTTCCACTCAAATGTTGTTTTAGGTAGGCAAATTTCTCTTCTTCGGAAAGACCTATGTTATCATAAATGTTTCTGAATGAGGTCTTAAAGTTTTGAAATTTAGAGGGATTTCCATCAAATGGTAATATTTGAAGCTCAGGAATTTTAGTACTTATTCTTGTTTAGGTTTGGCTTCGGCATTATTTTCTTTTTTAGTTGTTAATGCTTGTATCATTTGATCTATTTCAAAGTGGTAATAACTATTTTTTTCATCTAGTTTTTCTTGTTTAGCCTCTGAGAAGCCTTCGGAACAAACATACATTCTAAGGATTTCCTCGTCTAAATTTTGTAACTTGTCCAGTTGTGAGGACAAAAGCCGAGCATGTGAATTTTTTTGTTCCTCAGTCCAATCATCCCATCTCTCTTTGATTGTAGCTAAAAGTTTAGTAGCTGAGGTTCTGATTGCTCCCCTCCTTTTTACCAGTTTACTAGTTTCAAGTGCTTCCACATCACTTCCCAACCAGGTCTCCATACTTTTTCCACGAGTGGCTTCAGTTTGATTAGCCATTTTTAGGTTTATTATAAATGATATTTATAATTAAATTTTCAGATTATGTAAAAAATTTAATTCACTGGATTTAAAACTATTGTATCAGAATTAAAACAAAAAAGGGTAACTAACTTCTCGACTGCCCACCCGGGGGCGCCATATTGAAAAATTTATTATTTAGAATTTATTATTTAGCTTGAGAGAGATTATTTTTATTTAGGTGTAGTATTAAGGTTAAGTTTACTTTAAATAGACACGTAATTATAGAAATAATAATGGCCTATTTAGACACTGTCAACACAGCTACAGACTTTTTCACTGTAGGTTGCAGTGGTTTTCAGGTTAAATTTGGTCAGCAGCCAGATTACTAACTATGGTGAAGCTAAATTCATCAAAATTAATTTAGACTTACCAAAAATGAAGTTGCCAGTTGAACGTTACCCTTTCTGTTTCTAACTAATCCATAAGTTTCATTTAGTTTCCAGGTTTGAATTTTATTTGTTAAGTTTTAAGTTATTTTAACACACTGCTAGGCTATTTATTTGTAGGGGCTATTTCCCAGACCTAGGTTTTGCAGGTTAAGTTAGGCTAGGGCTGGATTGCCCTTAAGTTTTTGGTTTTAAAGGTTAAAGTTTAAGGTTTTGAAGGTTTTACTCAAGTTAAGTTAGGGCTATATTGCCTTTTTTTAATAGGGGCTATAACAGCCATTTAATTATTGAGTTAGGGCCGTTGTAGCCCGGTTCGAGTTTCGTCTAGGTACCTAGTTTTTTCTCTTACCTTAGTTATTTTCTTTAACTTACTTACACCTAGTTCTGATAGGCCTCTATTTAGTTAAACATGGTTTTTGATTAATTGCAGTGGTTATTAATTAAGGATAAGGTTTAATTAAAGGTTGTTAGGTTTGAAGGTTGACTAAGTTTCCCGGTTTGGGTAACCACGAGCATTTTAATTTTTTTGAGAAAAAAGGGCCCGCTTCATGCGGTCAAAAATTTTCAAGACTGGCCAAAGCTCCGTTTTTCTTTGTCCCAGAAATTTTTTTTTTTCCTTCTTTTTGTTAATTAGGGAAACCCAACTTCACTAGTTGGTTAGAAACGAGGGTTTTTATTTTTATTTATTTGGTTTATATTTTATTTGGAAATATATGCGGTTATTTCTAACCACTTTTTTCAACACCCTGGTGAAAGCACATAAACAAATATCAAATGTAACTAGTTACTTGTAACGTCGTTACATGTATCGAGTAACGGTAACGCTTTAAGGATTTTCAAAAGTAACGATGTAACGGTAACGCCGAGTAAATTTTCGACGTGTAACGAGTAACGGTAACGCTGCCCAATTTAATGTAACGGTGCCCATCACTGTAAATGGGGATACGTGAAAGTGGCCGCGTAAAGTCTCCCATTAATATTTAGATACGTAGATTTTTTATTCACACATAAATGAATTTCCCTACCTATATTGTATATGAAATAAGAACAAAATAAAATCATAAACATAATGATATTTACATATAATAAATAAAAATATATTAAGTGAAAATAGCACGTATCTTTTCTTCTCTCTTTCGGATGGAGCGTATGGTAGACTCATTCACATGATACTCGCGGCCAAGTGATGTTATACTCATACCACCACGCAACTTATCTAGAATCTATATTTTTTCGGCTAATGTCATAACCTTACGACTTTTCTTCTCTTCACTATCACTTGCAGATGCTTTACGTTTTGGTGCCATACTGCTGTCTAATGGTAATAGCAAAACAACGGCAAAATACGACAAAAACAATCCAACACAACTTCACTGAACTTAACGCGGTAGCGGGACTGAGACAAAGGGTGATACGAGGGGTGAAGCGAGAGGGAGGGAGCTGCGGGACTGCGGGAGTGTTAGAGAGTGTAGACGAAAACACTAGAGCGCGCATTGGCACGCGTACAGTATTACTGTATTAGAGCGTGTTTAGCGGACCGTGTATAATCAAACTTTCCGCTTTCGGCAAATAATTGTCCGCATTTATTTTTCCGTGTATAAGCAAATTCGGGCTGGACAAACATACATTGGACGAGGGTTTACTGTATTTCAAATAGGGCACCTTTGTTGGACGAAATTCTATCCTTGAGATGTTAAGACAACGTTGTATCTACGTAAAGTTTACGTAATATCACAACGTTGTGAAGATGTAACTGAGACCATACAAATTTACATTGTATCTACGTCACAGTGCTAAAAATGCAACATTGTGACAACGTCGTATCTACGTAAAATTGTTAGCTGGGATAAATCTGACATATGTTTGGTGGATGCCTGTTTACAAGGTGGCGATGTTACTTCTTCACTTGTCTCCTCCTTTGCTCGTTCTTGCTGCAACTGTACCAACTCTTCATTTGACAAATCTTCTGAATGAGCCTCCGGCAGATCCTGCACATCATCCTCATAAACTTCATCAAAGTCAGCATCCTTGGCAAGGCTAATAATTTGTTGTTAGATTTCTGGCACTGACTTTTCAAAACTCTGGCAGTCATTTACACACTCCGACCAAATAAAAATTGTAATGCACAGCACGTTATTGGGCGTGTGAGAAAGTAGCGCTGGTGAGGCGCCGAAGAATGCCTGTACATATTTACATATAGCCTACGCGAGCGCAAATAGTTCCGCCAGCCGATTGGTCGTTTGTTAAATCGCGTAAACGCGGATCACGGTGACGTATACCGAATGACGTTTACTATTTTGCCGGTCGTGTTTAAGCGAATCCGCGTAAATCGAGTTCACATATAAAGAGGACTTATTGTACAAGCAATGCTGCATTAATCAGCTTAGTCATATCGCTTTGGAATAACAATGGCTCTTCCTCTTCTAGATTTTCTAACCCTTCTCTCCGCCCCAGGGGCGGATCCAGAGCACATTTTGAGGGGGGGGACTCACCTTCCAGAACCTGAGATTATAATACATTGGCAGGCAACTGATGTGACAGAATTGCCAACGATTATCACATCCTCGTTCTGCCTATAAAGAATGCAGGAAGTTATCTGTTTTGGGTCAAAAACGTCAATTCCTTAAGATGACAGTAAGCTCCAGTGAGGCATAAAATCAGCGCAACAACAGAAAAACAAAACAAAACATCTTTATTGCGGATCATTCACAATCCATAGCCACTTCACCTAACATACAAGTAGCCTACAATCTTACGTATACACTGAACTTAATACAAAAATAAGGCCAACATAGCCACTTAACATTTACACTACTATTTTATTAAGCATCGTTATTATCGTTCCTTTATATATTACACTTACTAAAATTGTCCAAAGGAAAGCAACAGCGATGATATTTGTAAGATGCTTTTCTCTAATCTTATATTGTCCCTTCTTTATGCTTCCGATCTCCTTTCTTTCACTTTCGTTGCCTTTAAGGTTTAGAGCAGTGGTTCTGAACCGGGAGTACGTGAGGGAATCTTAGGGTTTACGCGACAGGTCCTGAAAGTATAACCTTTTTAATTTTATATACGATTAACAGATTGCCACAAGTCACACGTTCGTAAAGGAAGTAAAACTCCTCTATGCTTCTTGAAAATCCAGAAAATCCCTTGAAAGAGTTCGAGGGGTACATAAGAAGAAAAAGGTTCAGAACTGCTGGTTTAGAGGCCTCATGGTTTGGGGGGAGGGGCGATTGTCCCCTAAATCCGCCCCTGCTCCGCCCTCCGCCCCTGCTCCGCCCTCCCCCTTTTCTTTCCCACCGAGCTTAGACAGTTACGATTGGCAACTAAAAGAACCCAACCTGTTATGACGTAGAATTATTATTTCATTGATAAATGATTAATGCTAGAAAATTGGGTAATTATTCGTTTTAGTGCTTTTCCTCCTTTCTGAACCAAAACACATTTTCCTGGTGTTTTGTGGTGTGATTTGTTCAAATCTGAACTTCGTTTCTTTGGGAAATGAGCCGTTTTTGAGAAATTTTAAAATTGAAAATTTCTCAAAAACGGCTCATTTCCTAAAGAAACGAAGATCAGATTTGAGCAAATCACATCAAAAAACACCAGAAAAATGTGTTTTGGTTCAGACCTAACCTAACCTAAACAGACCTAACCTAAACTGACCTAACCTAACCTAAACTGATTGGGTTTTGTTGCCAAACCGTAATATCCAGCTTTTCATGTCTTTCCAACAACGCTCAATATTTTGAATGTGAACGGTGTCTTCCACGAACCGCTGTGAATGGTTGACTGTCCGGTGAATGTAGCCTAGATTTCCAAGTTGAGAATACGCACGCCACTCGTCGGAATAGATTGTAGTCCCAGGCCTAATATGTTGCTGGATCAGGCGAACAAGAGTTGTTGCGTCTCTCTGAGGAACCGCAAACAACAGTAGTTTTTTGGAACTGCGTTCCAAGGTACCAAAAACCCAGGCAATCACAACCCCGCAAACCAAAATGAAAACCAGACTGAAAAAGCATTCTTAAATGAGTATGCATTATGAGAGATTCAAAATGTACGTCTCTGATTGGTCGGATAAGGTCACGTGAAACAAAAACGATTTTTAATTGGTTGTTTTGACCTATGTTTCCTAATTTTGCCAAGAGATGTCTCCCCATAAAACTGGAGAGGGCGACGTTCGTTAAAATTTTAACAGCGTTAAAAGCTAAATACTCGGTCAATGGCCTATAATGGCTGCTTTTTACGTCTAAATTTTAAAAAAAATTTTTTTTTCCATAAAAAATAATTATTACATTTCCTTGATTTTTATCAGTTTCCCTGAGGTTTCAAGGTGTCCTGAATATGAATTTATATGTTAAATTGTCATAGAATGTCTCCTTCTATCGAAAACGAACAAAGCATTAAAACGAATATTAACCGAAAATTGAATGTTGATATTTTAAAGAAATACCCTAGTCTACGTCTACACTATTACATGCGAAAAAATTCACTCTAATATTTTAGTTATTAATGTTAATTAATTATAACAGTTCCATAACTATTACAATATCGAGCAACTAATATTATAGGAATAAAGGTCCCTTACTGTATGTATATCTGCACTGTGAGCAGTGGCGGTCCTAGCTTACATGACGCCCTGGGCGAACCTCACCTTCAGCGCCCCCCCCCCCCCTGTTCGCCAACACACACACATTCGAATCCCCCCAAAATAAAGGACAGACATAACTCTTTCACAAAATAACTTTTTATTGGACTAATTGTTGGAACTTCAGAACCAAAACAAAGACTCAAATTTCTGAATTTTACAAATCCTTCATCACGTAAATAGAATAACTCACTTAAGAGAATGTAATTATGATACTATGAACAGGAAAAATACAAATTAAATTGCACAACTGCCATAAATAAACTAGAGAATCAAATTTCTAAATTGTACAAATGCTCTATCACATAAATATTTTATTTTATTTTTTATTTTTATTTATTTATTCTTATTTTTATTTTTATTTTTTTTGCAGGCGCTCATGCCGCCCCTCCACAAATGCCGCCCTGTGCGGCTGCCCATATTGCCCATATGAGGAACCGCCACTGACTGTGAGTGAAAAAAGCATTCACGATTAACAACTAGTTTGTCAAATTTGGTAAAAATAACTTATTTAATTAGTTAATAATTAATTAACATAAATAAAAGTTTCTCTTGATGTGATATAGGTACATTATTAATAAATATTCTTAAAATTTAGTTGCTAATTGTAACATTTAGGCTGATCTTTATTTACAAACTATGTACTACTGTGGTACTCGTCTGCTATCAACAGGGAATTTGACTGTCACAGTTAAGTTGCCATCATACAAAACCAGGTTTATTATCCAAGTACAAAACAACGACAAAACCAACGCCTGATTTTAGCTAAGTTAGGGCTGACATGGCTTGCGTTCTATAAGTCTGTGGAATAACATTTATAGTGAATCTCCGGTAAGGAAACAAATGATTAATTATGGTTAATTTTTATTTCATTTCATTGGCACTCCATACTGTGTCAGAATAAAAAATGTTGTCAATAAAATTTCAAATATCAGGTTAAAGTTAAACAGTTGTTGAAGTGGTAGAAAACGAGGGTTTGAAATGTTAAGAACATAAGAAATTTTTATAGTGGGCACACTAGAGGCTACTTCGGCCCATCGAGGTGGCTCCACTATGTAAAAACTGCCTGTACATTGGCAACAACCAATTTTTACAAAACTAATTAATTATCAATTTAAAACTAAAGATAGAATCTCTGGATCCAGAGGATCAAAGTCATAATAGGCTACTATCCACAACTGTTACACACTATATCTATTTATAATTGACATGCAAATATATCAGATCCAAAGAATCCAGTCAATTTCATTACGGTACCCACCAATAAGAACATAAGAAATTTTTATAGTGGGCACACTAGGGGCCACTTCGGCCCATCGAGGTGGCTCCACTATGTAAAAACTACCTGTACATTGGCAATAACCAATTTTTACAAAACCAATTAAGTATAAATTTAAAACTAATTAATTATCAATTTCAAACTAAAGATAGAATCTCTGGATCCAGAGGATCAAAGTCATAATAGGCTACTATCCACAAATATGTTACACACTATATCTATTTATAACTGACATGCAAATATATCAGATCCAAAGAATCCAGTCAATTTCATTATAGTACCCATCAATACCAGTACCGTGCCAACCAAAATTAAGTCACGGTCCATATCAGTTGCGGACCAAGTCACAATTTACATCCATATACATTACAATATATATACTTAGGAGGAAAAGTGTAGGTGTGGCTGTAAAGACTGTACAGTAATGTAGAAATGTGTGTGTACCCATTTTGGGTCTCCCATTTAAAGGTGTTTGTGGGGCAAGTGAAGATCATGAGTTTTCAATACCTCACAGTACTATGGGGGGCATCGCTCGGCAGAGGAATCTCTTTAAATAGGGTGTGTAAGGACAGAGAGTATCCCCTAACCCAAGATGCTGCCTCCCTATATCCCACAATACCTGTGTTGAGCTGTGGGATCTATCACCCAAATGCACATAATATATATGAAATAAACTAGTACCATTCATGCAATAAAAATGGGCT
Source organism: Bathynomus jamesi (assembly GCA_023014485.1). Taxonomy (NCBI): domain Eukaryota; kingdom Metazoa; phylum Arthropoda; class Malacostraca; order Isopoda; family Cirolanidae; genus Bathynomus; species Bathynomus jamesi. The sequence goes on along the minus strand of JAJOZX010001025.1, from coordinate 171,247 downwards.
TAAACACCATCACCAGATGTCCCTTGCAGACATCAAACTATCCAACCTTCTTTTGAAAGAATCAAGTGTGTCTGAAGTCATCACTTCTTCTGTCAGACTGTTCCAAAATTTAATTACTCTGTTTGTAAAACTATGTTTTCTTAAATTTGTTCTACATCTTGGCTTAAATAATTTCATACTATGACCTCTAGTCTGATTATTGTGATCTTTAATGAAAAGAGACTCAAAATCTATCTTATCCAACCCTTTTATCATTTTATACACCTCTATCATATCACCCCTTAACCACCTCCTTTTTAATGAGAATATGCTTAGATATGCCAGTCTTTCCTTATAGCTATGTCAATTGTCTTAGAGATGGGATCATTCTTGTTACTCGTTTCTGTACTTTTTCCAGTTTTTCAATATCTTGTATCAAATAGGGACTATTAAATTGAATGCAGTATTCGAGGAGGGGTCTCACATATGAAATGTAAAGTTGCTTTATAATATTGGGTGATTTGTATTCAATGTGTGTGTGCATGAGATTGAGTCTAGCATTTGCTTTATTTCTGATTACCATACAGTGATTTGAGGGTTTAAGTTCATTTGTCACAGTGACACCTAAGTCTTTCTCTTTATCATCATTTTTAATCCAAAGTCCATTCATATTGTATTCAAATTCTGGATTTTTTGGCCCAATATGCATAACCTTGCACTTATCAACATTAAATTTCATCTCCCACTTATCTGCCCAGGCTGTTACTCTATCTAAGTCTTTTTGTATTGTCATTGCTCCTGCTACTGACTTAACATTATGGCCTAATTTTGTATCATCAGCAAATTTTGAGGTTTTACATGATAGGCCCTTCTCTAGATCATTTATATAGACAACAAAAAGCAGAGGTCCCAGAACAGACCCCTGTGGGACTCCGCTCAATACGGGTCTCCAAGTAGACTTATTTCCATTTAGATGAACTCTCTGTTTTCTATTTCTCAGCCATTCTTCTATCCAATCAGCTATATGACCTCTTATACCATGGGCTCTAACTTTTACCAACAATCTTGCATGAGGAAGAGTATCAAATGTCTTTGCAAAATCTAAGTATACTATATCTACTGGCTCTTTATTGTCCAAATGCAATAGGACTCCATCATAAAATTCAATCAAGTTGGTTAGACAGGACCTTCCATTTCAAAAGCCATGCTGGCTATCATTTATAAGGTTGCACTCTTCAAGGAACTCAGTAACTTTACCTCTAATAATACTTTCGAGTAATTTGCAAATAATGGAGGTGAGGCTGATGGGTCTGTAGTTTTTGCCAAGTTTCTATTTCCTTTTTTAAAGATTGGAGCCACATTTGCTTTCTTCCAATCCTCTGGAATTTCAGTACATATCAATGATTTATTAAAAATAATTTCTAGTGCCTGTGCTATATTCTTTTTGGCAGCTTTTATGACTATTGGATGCATTTCATCTGGCCCTGGAGATTTTTCCATTTTTAATTTATCTATTGCTTTTAGGATATCTAGTTTTGTTACCCTTAATTCATTTATTTCTCTATCTTGTCCTGGTAGTATAAGATCAGGAATATTATTTAAATTTTCATTTGTGAATACTGATGAGAAGTATTTGCTTAGTTCTTCAGTTATTTCAAGATCATCATCTATAGTTTTATCATCTATATGGAGGGGGCCAATTTTCCTTTTCACTCTACTTTTCAAATTGAAGTGACTGAAAAACTTCTTAGGGTTGTTTTTTGAATTCTTGGCTAGGCTTTTTTCCAGGTCTCGTTTGCTATCTCTAATTACTTTCTTGCAAATGCTTCTTTTACTTTTATATATTTCAGAGTCTGTGCCATTTTTAGTTCTTTTGAATTTATGAAATACTTTTGTTTTTTCTCTGATTGCTCTTTTTACATTGCAGTTTATCCAAGGTTGTTTATTTTTTCCAGTTCTGATTTTACACTGTGGGATATGCTTCCTTTGTATGTTCATTATTATACTTTAAAGTTTTTCCCACATACTAGTACCTTGCCAACCAAAAATAAGTCACAGTCCATATCATTTGCGGACCAAGTCACAATTTACAACCATATACATTACAATATATATACTTAGGAGAAAAAGTGTAGGTGTGGCTGTAAAGACTACAGTAATGTAGAAATGTGTGTGCACCCATTTTGGGTCTCCCATTTAAAGGTGTTTGGGTATTATTAGTGTTTGACCCTACTCATTTTTATAATTAAAAGGTTTTTTGCATTATTCTCCCAATACTAATTTTTTTTATATAATGTTGGTTTGGTTTTGGTACTTTATTTTCCTTCCATTATAAAAAAAATTAGTGTTGGGATTAGGTTAGGTTAGGTTAAAAACAGCCTGCCACAGGCGTTAGCCGGCTTAAAAAAAAAATTAGTGTTGGGAGGATAATGCAAAAGTACCTTAAAAAGATGTTTTTCCGATAGTTTAGACAATTCTAAGACACTTTTCTTCTATAATACTTTCGTCGCAAATGAATAGTTTCTGAGAAAGTCGCAATAATTTCTGGGGAGGCCCTAGATTTTTTCTAAGTTGGAATGTTTATGTTACGAGCTTTTTCAGAGAGCTCCTGTGTGTTTGTATGTTGGTTACTCGCTACCAGTATGCATGGGCATTAGTTCTTTGTTCATGTTCACCAATCACAGCCCCATATCGCATCAGTGATGATGCCGCATGATTTGAAATTAGTGTAGTGGCTGTTCGTTCCGCGAGTTAGGTTAGGTTTGGTGAAAATATGTTTTTCCGATGGTTTTTGATGTGTTTTGAATGGTTTTGACCTTCATTTCTATTGGAAATCAATAGTTTTTGTGTTTTCTCCCCACCCAAAACCCCGGGTTCCCACTGGGGGTCCTCCATTATCATTGGATAAGGGGGGATATCTTAAAAACTATTGTTTTCTGATAGAAATGAAAGTCAAAATCATTCAAAACATATCAAAAACCATCGGGAAAAATATTTTCAACTTCATAATGGAGTTGGGTCAAATGCTCTAATTTTACTAGTGTTTGTGGGGCAGGTGAAGATAATGAGTTTTTCAATACCTTACAGTACTATGGGGGCACCACTCGGCAGAGGAATCTCTTTAAATGGGGTGTATAAGGACAGAGAGTATCCCCTAACCCAAGATGCTGCCTCCCTGTATCCCACAACACTTGTGTTGAGCTGTGGGATCTATCATCTAAATGCACATAATATATATGAAATAAACTACCACCATTCATGCAATAAAAATGGGCTTAAACACTATCACCAGATGTCCCTTGCAGACATCAAACTATCCAACCTTCTTTTGAAAGAATCATGTGTATCTGAAGTCACCACTTCTTCTGTCAGACTGTTCCAAAACTTAATTACTCTGTTTGTAAAATTATGTTTTCTTAAATTTGTTCTACATCTTGGTTTAAATAATTTCATACTATGACCTCTAGTCTGGTTATTATGATCTTTAATGAAAAGAGACTCAAAATCTATCTTGTCCAACCTTTTTATCATTTTATACACCTCTATCATATCACCCCTTAACCTCCTCCTTTTTATTTTTAATGATAACATGCTTAGATACACCAGTCTTTCCTTATATGTCAATTGTCTTAGAGATGGGATCATTCTTGTTGCTCGTTTCTGTACTTTTTCTAGTTTTTCAATATCTTGTATCAAATAAGGACTATTAAATTGAATAAAGTATTCAAGGAGGGGTCTCTCATATAAAATGTATAGTTGCTTTATAATATTGGGTGATTTGTATTCAATGTGTGTGTGCATGAGATTGAGTCTAGCATTTGCTTTATTTCTGATTTCTATACAGTGATTTGAGGGTTTAAGTTCATTAGTCAGTGACCATGACCAGATTCCTGGGATCTTGGGAGCATTGCTCCAGTAAATTTGACCATGAGAAAAAGTAAATTTGGGTTTGGGTTTTGTTCATCCGCTAGACGTTATGCAATTTTTTTGCGTATATGTTCTTGTACAAACCAATTTTTTTAAATTACAAATTTAGTTATTTTAAGTTTAGTTGGTAATTCCATATTTAACAATTATTTTTATTTTTTGTTAAGCTTCAATGTTTTGATAATTAAAATTTTATTAAAATGTATATTTTTTTAATATAAAATTATCAGGATTGGACTATGTTCCATTGATCTCGGCCAGGTTTGATAAATTGGCCAGATAATTACTTGTGCGGTTTTAAGTAATCCACCATGACTCTAGAATTGAAAAGTTTAGTTAAGTTTAAACTTACTTTTACTTACTCTTCCTTACTTTTACTAAGTTTAAAGCACTTACTTTTACTTACTTTCATTGTACTATATTTACTTACTTTTACTCACTTTTACTATACTATATTTACTAACTTTTACTTATTTTGTATTTTTTCAGGTAGTCAATAATCAATAATGGATCCTAATATTGATGAAGTTGGAGAGGAAAGTGAGGGTGTTAAAAGGGGTTACTTTTGTGGTCAATGCAAGAACAAATATTCAAAGAAGCAAAACTGGGAGGAACATTTTAATTCCAAAAAAAATATTTGTTACAATACAAGAGGTCCCAGAGTTTGGGCCCACAGCTTAGATATTGCAGTAAAGAATACCAGGATGAAGTGCAGCAAAGAGATATGGCAAAGCAGTCATTTAGTTTGTTCACAAAATGTGCTAGTGCTAGACCTCAGAAAAATGAACCAACTTCATCAACTGCTAATCTAGAAAATGAAACTTTTTCACTAGATGTTTCACAGACTGAAGAAAGTGCTTCTCCTCCACCTAAGAAACAAAAGGTAAGTGAGGAATCTGCGCATCAGACTAACAAAACTGCTTTAGAGGAATTTGAAAATTTCCAAATCCAGAAGACATTGAATGCAATTTTGCGCCTAACAAAAGAAACTCACCAAGCTGTTGTGGTTAATAAAGAGAAGAGTCAAAATATGCCTTCAAGTTCAAGTGTTGCATCCAAATCTAATAAAGCAAAAAGCAACAAATTTGACATTTCCATAGCCCATTTAAGCAAGTGTAAATCAATACAAGAAATCCTGAACAATAATTTGATCAAATCTACATTCAAATTGGTGGAAAAGAAGGATCTAGGGCATGCTGATGATTCATTTTCAGTACCAAGTGATATAATGGAAAACATTGCAAATAGTGACACTAATATGCCTGATGTAGATATAGCTGTTGAGGATGAAGATGATGATAATCAAGAAGATATTGATGATGCTTCTGATGATAAAATGTTTACATTATATTGCATAGTTTGCACAGACCCCAAAGCATGTGCTTCAGACAAACATTCTAACATAAAAGGTTACTTCAATGTTAAAGATTTAACCTATGTATGCAAACAAGGAGAAAATCAAGAGAGATGATTTAGAAATCTGAAAACCCACCTGAAGAGACATTTAATTAAACTTCAGCATCATCAAAGAGCTGCTGTTTATGAAGTGATGAAAACATCTTCTCGGAACACTACTAAACGCATAGAAGACTTATGTGGCAACATCTTATACTACATAATGAAAACAAACACTGCATGGGCTCTATATCCAGTTCTTCTAGCTGTATTACATAGGTCAGGTTGTGAGGTTGGAAATTTGAATCATAGCACACATGCGTGCGAGACAATTTGTGAGCTATTAGATAATCAACTTAAAGAACAGACTGTAAAGTGGTTCTTAGAACAAACTTCAGTAACAATAACAGCTGACATTGGAACAATTTTGGGATTAAGCATGCTAGTTGTATTAGTTATGAGTGAAGAAGATAAGACTGTAAAACTTGCTGGGATAAATTTAGTACGCAGCAAATCAGGAGTTTATTTGGCCAATGAAATTTTTGATGTGTTGAAGTCTCCTAATCACTTGAAACTATCTGAAGAAGCAATTAAATCCAAGGTATCTGGAATGGTTGGAGATGGGGCTTTTTGTAAGGACAACGAGCCATTTAAAAATGAAATGAAAAAGTTGTTTGGAGAAAATTTCAAATTTCGATGGGACTTAATGCATCTTGTGAACAGAGCCCACATTGATGCATTGAAGAAAATTTGTAAACTAAGTGAGCTTTTAGACTTTATTCAGAATCACACTTCAAATCTGAGATCAGGCCTTGACTATACCAATATGGTTCTTGACAATGTCATTGGTTTTAAGAGACCAAAACTCAAATCTGATACTCGCATGGTTAATTACGAATTTGATCAATTTGACAGATTTGTGGAAAATTGTGTTTTTTTTTATCATCCACAAGAGAAAGAAATTAGTGCCAAGTTCTATGTATTGATTTCCTATGTAACAAAGATTATGTTGCAAGTAGCTCAAAAAACCACAGTTAGTGCAGAATTTGTAGAAAATATATTTTATAAAGAAGGAGGGAAAACTGTTATGTTAAGAGTGATGGAAACAATTTCCAAATTAGCTAATGGAGGAAATGCAAATGATGTAGTTTCTGAATTTAAGCACGATACCACAGGGCAGCAAAAGGAACTAACAGCTGAGGATTACATCCTAAATGAAGTTTACAAATACATCAAGAAATGTTCTGATTACTACCAGGTTGCTGAAGTTGCTAGACCATCCAGAACCAGATCTGAAAGTAGTTTTACAAAAGACTCAGTGATAAATTGGCTGACAGAATATATAGAACAGCTGTGGAAAGGAATCGCAGAGAGATTAAAGCATTTTGATAAAGATGGATCAACTGCCTGGAGTGAAGCACCAGCTGAAGGGACATTCTCCATTCTTGGTTACATTGTTGAACACAAAGGATCCATTAAGCCATCTCATTTGACTAAGCTGTGCAGAATTGTGAAGGAGGGTCCAGCTCCAGGCACTAGATCTGCTGTAATGATCACACAGAAAGCCATTGATCGGTGGCCAAGCATACATGGCGGTAAATTCACAACAAATGCCTACATGCAAGGTCTAACATCGTCCACTGTTGCTGCTGCAATGAATAAACAAACTTAAGGTGAGTTATAAACTGTACATTATTGTATTATTATGTTTAGCTAAAACAATTTGTATTTGGTATGTCGTCAATTCAAGAGTTTACTATCATTAACCTATCTAGTGGTGTAAGGGAAAAAAAAGTAAATTCAGAGCTGTGCTCCAGTAAATTTTTTCAAATCTGGAGTCATGTCAGTGACACCCAAGTCTTTCTCTTTATCGTCATTTTTAATCCAAATTCCATTCATATTGTATTCAAATTCTGGATTTTTTGGCCCAATATGCATAACCTTATACTTATCAACATTAAATCTCATCTCCCACTTATCTGCCCAGGCTGTTACTCTGTCTAAGTCTTTTTGTATTGTCATTGCTCCTGCTACTGACTTAATATTATGGCCTAATTCTGTATCATCAGCAAATTTTGAGGTTTTACATGATAGGCCCTTCTCTAGATCATTTATATAGACAACAAAAAGCAGAGGTCCTAGCACAGACCCCTGTGGGACTCCACTCAATATGGGTCTCCAAGTAGACTTATTCTATTTAGATGAACTTTGTTTTCTGTTTCTCAGCCATTCTTCTATCCAGTCAGCTGTATGACCTCTTATACCATGGGTAACTTTTACCAACAATCTTGCATGAGGAACAGTATCAAATGCCTTTGCAAAATCTAAGTATACTATATCTACTGGCTCTTTATTGTCCAAATGCAATAGGACTCCATCATAAAATTCAATCAAGTTGATTAGACAGGACCTTCCATTTTGAAAGCCATGCTGGCTGTCATTTATAAGGTTGCACTCTTCAAGGAACTCAGTAACTTTACCTCTAATGATACTTTCGAGTAATTCACAAATAATGGAGGTGAGGCTGATGGGTCTGTAGTTTTTTGCCAAGTTTCTGTTTCCTTTTTTAAAGATTGGAGCCACATTTGCTTTCTTCCAATCCTTTGGAATTTCAGTACATATCAATGATTTATTAAAAATAATTTCTAGTGCCTGTGCTATATTCTTTTTGGCAGCTTTTATGACTATTGGATGCATTTCATCTGGCCCTGGAGATTTTTCCATTTTTAATTTATCTATTGCTTTTAGGATATCTAGTTTTGTTACCCTTAATTCATTTACCTCATGTTAAGAATAGCGAACCCATTTACCTCATGTTAAGAATAGCGAACCCATTTACCTCATGTTAAGAATAGCGAACCCATTTACCTCATGTTAAGAATAGCGAACCCATTTACCTCATGTTAAGAATAGCGAACCCATTTACCTCATGTTAAGAATAGCGAACCCATTTACCTCATGTTAAGAATAGCGAACCCATTTACCTCATGTTAAGAATAGCGAACCCATTTACCTCATGTTAAGAATAGCGAACCCATTTACCTCATGTTAAGAATAGCGAACCCATTTACCTCATGTTAAGAATAGCGAACCCATTTACCTCATGTTAAGAATAGCGAACCCATTTACCTCATGTTAAGAATAGCGAACCCATTTACCTCATGTTAAGAATAGCGAACCCATTTACCTCATGTTAAGAATAGCGAACCCATTTACCTCATGTTAAGAATAGCGAACCCATTTACCTCATGTTAAGAATAGCGAACCCATTTACCTCATGTTAAGAATAGCGAACCCATTTACCTCATGTTAAGAATAGCGAACCCATTTACCTCATGTTAAGAATAGCGAACCCATTTACCTCATGTTAAGAATAGCGAACCCATTTACCTCATGTTAAGAATAGCGAACCCATTTACCTCATGTTAAGAATAGCGAACCCATTTACCTCATGTTAAGAATAGCGAACCCATTTACCTCATGTTAAGAATAGCGAACCCATTTACCTCATGTTAAGAATAGCGAACCCATTTACCTCATGTTAAGAATAGCGAACCCATTTACCTCATGTTAAGAATAGCGAACCCATTTACCTCATGTTAAGAATAGCGAACCCATTTACCTCATGTTAAGAATAGCGAACCCATTTACCTCATGTTAAGAATAGCGAACCCATTTACCTCATGTTAAGAATAGCGAACCCATTTACCTCATGTTAAGAATAGCGAACCCATTTACCTCATGTTAAGAATAGCGAACCCATTTACCTCATGTTAAGAATAGCGAACCCATTTACCTCATGTTAAGAATAGCGAACCCATTTACCTCATGTTAAGAATAGCGAACCCATTTACCTCATGTTAAGAATAGCGAACCCATTTACCTCATGTTAAGAATAGCGAACCCATTTACCTCATGTTAAGAATAGCGAACCCATTTACCTCATGTTAAGAATAGCGAACCCATTTACCTCATGTTAAGAATAGCGAACCCATTTACCTCATGTTAAGAATAGCGAACCCATTTACCTCATGTTAAGAATAGCGAACCCATTTACCTCATGTTAAGAATAGCGAACCCATTTACCTCATGTTAAGAATAGCGAACCATTTACCTCATGTTAAGAATAGCGAACCCATTTACCTCATGTTAAGAATAGCGAACCCATTTACCTCATGTTAAGAATAGCGAACCCATTTACCTCATGTTAAGAATAGCGAACCCATTTACCTCATGTTAAGAATAGCGAACCCATTTACCTCATGTTAAGAATAGCGAACCCATTTACCTCATGTTAAGAATAGCGAACCCATTTACCTCATGTTAAGAATAGCGAACCCATTTACCTCATGTTAAGAATAGCGAACCCATTTACCTCATGTTAAGAATAGCGAACCCATTTACCTCATGTTAAGAATAGCGAACCCATTTACCTCATGTTAAGAATAGCGAACCCATTTACCTCATGTTAAGAATAGCGAACCCATTTACCTCATGTTAAGAATAGCGAACCCATTTACCTCATGTTAAGAATAGCGAACCCATTTACCTCATGTTAAGAATAGCGAACCCATTTACCTCATGTTAAGAATAGCGATGGTGATCACATGATTTGGATCACCTGAAGATCAGGGCTCCCAGCCTTTGTTAGTTATCCTTATAAGGCTAACTAACGAAAATATCATGACTTAACCTAACCAATCATCAAGGGCGTACAGTTGCCTAATGATTGGTTAGGTTAAGTCGTGATATTTTCGTTAGTTAGCCTTATGAGGCTAATTAAAGAAGGCTGGGGGCCCTGCTCTTTAGGTGATCCCATGATTTACCCTTGGTACTAACAGTCAGGGTAATATGACAAAAGAGACCAATAGCTTCACAGGTTTTTACAAAATTCTCCATGTTAAGAATAGGGAACCCAAAATTATCCATGTCAAGAATAGCGAACCCAACACCCTATGGGTTCGCTATTCTTAACGTAATCCATTCATTTATTTCTCTATCTTGTCCTGGTAGTATAAGATCAGGAATATTATTTAAATTTTCATTTGTGAATACTGATGGGAAGTATTTGTTTAGTTCTTGTTATTTCAAGATGATCATCTATATGGAGGGGGCCAATTTTCTTTTTCACTCTACTTTTCAAATTGAAGTGACTGAAAAACTTCTTAGGATTGTTCTTTGAATTCTTAGCTAGGCTTTTTTCCAGGTCTCGTTTGCTATCTCTGATTGCTTTCTTGCAAATGCTTCTTTTATTTTTATATATTTTGGAGTCTGTGCCATTTTTAGTTCTTTTGAATTTATGAAACGCTTTTTTTTTTCCCTCTGATTGCTCTTTTTACATTGCAGTTTATCCAAGGTTGTTTTTTATTTTTTCCAGTTCTGATTTTACACTGTGGGATATGCTTTCTTTGTATGTTCATTATTATACTTTTACATTTTTCCCACATACTAGTTACTGTCTGTTCAGGCTGTAGAATATCTGTCCAATTTATTAGACACAGATCATTTACTAGTCCATTTATATTTCCTCTTTTAAAATCTGGGACTTCTACTTTATTTTCACTAGGTCTTGAATTACAAACAATATTAAACCGAAGGATACAATGATCACCTGAACCTAGTGTTTCTGAAACTGGGATATCCTGGAAGGTATCTTATTTGTTAGAATTAAATCTAGAATGGCATCAGCCCTGGTTGGCTCCTTTACTAACTGGGTTAAACCATTCTCAATTATACAGTCTAAGAATATCTCATTACTTTCTGGTGTTTGTAATATTTCCCAATCTATATGTCTATAATTGAAATCTCCAACAATAATAATATTGCTTGTCATTGCTTTATTTATTTCATCAATAAGTTTATTTTCTACATACTTATTTTCTTCTCTACTTTTGGGGATTCCTCCGACTGAACATCCCTCAGGTGGTCTATAGATACCTCCTATCCTGATTTTCCTAGCATTTTTATGCCCAATATCTATCCATACAGATTCAACTATTTCCTCTTTAACGGAGGTAACTTCAACTGGATTCAGATTTGTCTTGGCATAAATAAATACGCCACCCTCTGAATATTTATGTTCATAATAAAAAAGTTCATAGCCATCAATTTCATAAGTAATGGTATTATCTCTCTCACTAAATGGACTATTTGGTATCATACTGAATTTTGTCCAAGTTTCAGTGACAATCATAACATCAGGATTTTCAGTACCTATGTATGCCTTGAATTCATTTATTTTATTTCGGATACTTCTTGCATTTACATAGAAAAATGACAAAGAACCCTTGGAATATTTTGCTTGTAATTTAGTCTGGTTCTTGTTCTGTGATGGTATATTATTTGCGTCTCTTTTACTTTCTTTGTTGACCTTTTTCTTTTGAGTTTTAATTATATTTTTTATTAGTTTATTGTTATCAAGAGTATTGGTATTTGTACTAATTTTGCCTATTTCTTTGGTTTTTAGTCAATTATATGATACAATCTTTGATAGTAAATCAGTCCCTTTACTATTAAGATGAATTCCATCTCTGTTATAGAACTCTCTTTTTTTGTAAAATTTATTCTACAGTTTGATATATGTAATTTCCATGCTCTGACATAGTGTCTTAAGCCTACTATTTATATATAGTGCTTGTGAGTACCACTTATTATCTCATGTATCCTGGGAATTATACCTTGTGATAGATGTTTTAAGGTTAGGTCTCTGTTCCTTTAACTTCGTTAATAGCTGTTTATATGACTCCATGATTTCTTTGGAGTGCTTACCCTTTATATCATTCCTACCTACATGTATAACCATATTCTTTGGTACAGTTAGGTCAATACCAGATCCTTTTTCTATAATTTTATTACTAATTCTATTTATCCCTGCACCTGGATAACAGTAAGCTATGCTACCTCTAGGTAATTTAGATCCGAGTCACCTATAACGGATGCTGGTTCAAACACACCTATAGCTTTAGAGTGCCTGGGTTTATATGAGTCTGGATTATTATTGCTAACATTTTGTTTTATAGGCCTACTTTCTTCAGCTTTCTCATCTTGATCCTGGACCAGCGAGAAAGCATGAAACTGATTGGTTAGTTCTATAAGGACACTTTTCCTTGGCTCTTGAATTCTAGCTTTCCGGGTTTTCCTAGGTTTAGTCCACTCATCATTTTCAGAAATTGTCTGAGGATATCTAGGCCTGGGTTCACTATGAGGTATAGGGACATTTAAGTTTACTTGAACTGCTACTTCACTAGATTTAGGCTCAACTGCAATATCTCTCTAAGTTGGTCTGGCCTCTCCCTCACTAATAGGCCCTCTGGACTTATTAAAATTTTTTATTACAGTACTACACTTGTCACAAAATGACATCGTTGACATTAAGTTTAGAAGCAGCATTTATACCTTTATATATATCATTTGTAAGGCCTTTGTAGCTTACATAATACCTGTCATCACAGCTATCACATGCAATAGCTCTATCTTTACTCTTAACTTCCTCTTTACAAACTCTAGTCACTGTCAAAACTCATTTTTGTAGGGTAGGCTATGTTGCTAAGTTAGGTCCTAGGCTTAAAAATTTTGTTGACTCACCAACTTTGATACTGTCAAGTTAAATCAAAATAGTTACTCAGGTTAGGTCAAGTGGGAGTCTTACCTTGTGGTTAGGCTAGGCTATCAGAATAAGCTAAGCTAGGCCTGTACAAACAAGTATAGGTAACACCAGAGTGATCTTATACCAGTCAAAAAACAATTCCAAAATGCAGGATCAATCTCAACTGCAGCCCTGGAAAAAAATTTCAACACCACACTCCTGGTTTTGGTAATAAATAATTTGAACTTTTTTGTTAACAAGCAATTCTAGGCACGTCTGATTACCAATAGCAAAGACTTGAACCTTACACATCGACAAACCAACAATTACCAAAATTCTAGCAACACACCTTAGCAAAATTTCATTTAAAGTAGCTAAGAATCATGTTGTAACTAGACTTATTACTGTCAAGGGAACATTGGCAATTGAATGCTAGTCAAGTAGGTTAAGCTACTAGGCTGCTAATCCTCATTACATTTCATTTGGAAAACATGAAGCCACTGGGGCTTATCAAGCTTATCCAAGTTATAAGCTATATTGGCAATTATTCGTTTTCACACACAGTCTGTTTTTATGATGACAAACTTTTCTGGTCAATTTTGAGGTGTTTTGATGAATCTGCCATCTGTTTCCTGTGCAAATGTGTAGTTTTCAAGATATGATCATCTCAAAAACTATGCATTTGCACAGGAAACGGATGGCAGTTTCGTACAAAACACCTCAAAATTAACCAGAAAAGTTTGCACTTGTCATTTTTGTTTAAACTAACGAAAGTATCATTACTTAACCTAACCAATCATCAAGGGCATACAGTTGACCTAACTGGGCAATTCAATTGACCTAACTGACCTAACCACAATACCTTACCTTATTGCAGAGGGTAGAGTTCTGCAATTGCAGTCAGGAAGTGATGCAATTTTGTGGCCTCATTGGTATGTTCTGCTAGGAACATGTACCGTGCAAAATATTTCAAATATTTCCAGTAATGAGGGCATTTGTTCCCAGCACACAAAACCCACAATTTCACGTCCTTCCACGGGTGTTCAAACACACACGTTTATTTTTAGGATTTTTTTTACGGCACCTAAAGACCTGGTCTTTTCTTAAAATACAAGCACTATTGCATTTAGGGCAGGTCACGGATATCTTAATTATTCTGTGATTGAAAAAAAAGTCTAAGCTCTTGTCTTCATAGAGGGCAATATGGCAGATTACATCTTCAAAGTCAACTATGGAAAATTGACACGTCATACTTGTGGTCACAAAAACACCAAATTAACAGACCAACAATTGCTAATAAAGATTTAATTTTAAAACAGGACAAATTGAGTTACGCAGAAGTAGCCAGAATCACCAAAAATAGGAAATATTCACCAAATAGTTGATATATATATACAGTCAACCCTCATTATAACGGACCCCGTTAGAGCGGATATCGGATAAACCAGACACACCACTGGTGATGTTAACCAGGAAAAGAAGTGTGTGACCATGTCGGTGACCCAGAAGCTGGAATTAATCAAGAAGTTAGAGGCGGGTGCTTCGGTGGCCAAGGTGTGCGCAGAGTATGGCGTGAAAAAGCAAACTGTTTCCGACATTCGTAAGGCCAAGGACAAGCTAACTTTTATATTTTTATTATATTTCATTATTTTCTGTATCATTTATCATGTATCGTGTTCAGCAGACAGTGCACAGTACTGTATATAGTATATCCATTACCGTATCGTATACGTATACCGTAGGTTACCAGTACTCGGTTATATCGGACAATCGGCTATAACGGACCCCTTTTCCCCCCTATTAGTCCGTTATAACGAGGTTGATTGTATATTGAAAAAAACACAAAAAATAGTAAATATATTTTAATAAAAAAAAATTTTATACAAATTTGCACAAGTACATTTGAACAGATTTGCACAACATAAGAGATATATTTTTAGGCAGTTTTGAATGGTAATTCAATATATTGTACTGTTTTAACCACGCGTGAGTGGGTTAAAAGACAAATATTAACCGCTATATTTTATAATAATAAAATCTTGCAAACCGTCAATCTCAAGTCAGCTAATTAACATACTGGGTACAATATTTACTACTACCAAAGTAGCATACATAACTTAAGCTAAGAATATACACTATTTACAGTCTATTTACTAGGACCTATTTCAAATCTTGCCAAATGTCACTCTCAAGTAGGGTTGCCAGGTGTCTGGTATTTGGGCTCTTTGTCCAATTAATAAAAAAATATGGTTAATATTCGTCTTTTCACCCACTCACGTGCGGTTAAAACAGTACAATATATTGAATTCCATTCAAAACTGACTAAGAAAATATATATCTTATGTTGTGCAAATTTGTTCAAATGTACCTTTTTAATAAAATATATTTCCTGTTTTGGCTACAATGTACTTTTTCTCATAATATTTTTCCTGATTAGGCTATTTTTTCGCTACTCTGCGACTTAATTAGTTTGGGATCTAGTATGTTTCATGGACTGCTCAATTTTCCTATGAAATTGCAAACAAGGGTAGTCAATGACCCTGATTTTGTTTCTGCAATCGGTTTTCTTAAGTAACCTAACCTGACCTAATCAAATTTCTTATACTATTGTTTTTTTGCAAGATATCGCACTAATTCTTGTCATTTTTTTTGCAGAACAATGAGTGATGTTTGTATTAATTTGAAGTGGCTATGGCAAAATGTGCCTGACAATGAATCCGCAGTAAAGTTTTATCCAGTAACATTTTTCTTTATCATTTCTCAAGAAAACCGATTGCAGAAACAAAATCAGGGTCATCGACTGCCCTTGTTTGCAATTTTGTAGGAAAATCTAGAGCAGTCTATGAAACATACTAGTCCCTTAGTTTGTTGGGTTTTGTTCTGGCTATTTTTTTTCTAATTAGATTCAGTTTAGTGGTGTTTGTGATAGAATTATGACATGCCATTCATGTGATTTTGACTATGAGAACTTGATTCATCATGTGCCCTAGATGAAGACAAAGGATTGGATGTTTTTATCAATTATGGCATTATTCTCTCATCCTTAACTTGCCTGAGATGTTACAGCGAGTGCTTAATACGAAAAGATCAGAAGATATTTAGGTGAAATAACCAATATTAACCTGTTAGGTTGAGTGAGTGCCCCGGTTAGGTTGAGTGAGTGCCCCGGTTAGGTTGAGTGAGTGCCCCGGCTAGGTTGAGTGAGTGCCCCGGCTAGGTTGAGTGAGTGCCCCGGCTAGGTTGAGTGAGTGCCCCGGCTAGGTTGAGTGAGTGCCCCGGCTAGGTTGAGTGAGTGCCCCGGCTAGGTTGAGTGAGTGCCCCGGCTAGGTTGAGTGAGTGCCCCGGCTAGGTTGAGTGAGTGCCCCGGCTAGGTTGGTTAGGTTAAATTGTGATATTTTCGTTAGTTTAAATGAAAATGATAAGAGCAAACTTTTCTGGTTAATTTTGAGGTGTTTTGTACGAAACTGCCATCCATTTCCTGTGCAAATGCGTAGTTTTCGAGATGATATCATCTCGAAAACTACGAAGTACTTACTCGATGTTGGAGAGAATAGAAACCCTTAAAAGGTGTTTACAACTTTATATAACTGATCACCCTAACATCCCAATATTAACTGCAAATGAATGGCAATTGTTAGAGAGTATTAAGACTCCCGCAACCTTTTCATATGATAACTGAGACCATAAGCAAATCCAAATTGATGGTATCCTTCCATAATTCCACATTCGAGCACTACATACCTTTCTCTCTATTCCTGGAGAAGATAGTGGAGTTCAAACTCTGAAAGATGAGTTGAAAAATGCCATAGAAAAATGATTTATGAATAATAGTTAAGTCAAGGGTTCATTCAATGTTTATAAGAGTTGCCTACATGTTATTAGCACTGCAGTGGATCCAGGGTATAAATTAACTCTTTTCTCTGATGAGGAATTGAAAATTTTATCTAAAAGCTGGGTTCTATCTGAAATGAAGGTGGTACTTCAATGTCAAAAGAGAGTGAGTGAAGAAAATAGCAAAATGGAATTGGATAGTGGTTCAGAAACTGGGTTATCTTCTTCTAGCCATTCTTCTCCTATCAGAAAAATTAGCAAGCCAGGTACATCATCATAGTCATCAAATTTGAGAGTGGAGATTGCAGCAAATTTTCTTACTTGTTACAAGGCTGAACTAAGTGAAAGTGGAAATTAAAAGAAAAGGAAAAGAAAGGTTACAGGTAGTGCAGGACTGACAGATGACGACTTGAAAAAAGAAATTGAAAGTTTCTTGTCTGGGAGTGGGAAGATAATTCCTAAGCTAGCTAAGGAAGAAGTCTTAAAATGGTGGAAAGAGAACAAATTGAAGTATCCACATGTAAGTGTTATTGCGAGAAAACTATTGGCAGCTCCTGCTTCCTCAGTTTATTCTGAACATTTGTTTTCTGAGGCTGGGAATGTCTTTGAGGAAAAAAGATCTCGCATGTTGCCAAGAAATGGTGAGCAGCTTTTATTTCTCCACCATAACATACCCAAATTTCCAGGAATACTGAACTGAAGAGAAGTTTTGTTTTGTAATTTAGTAATTTCAACTAATTTGTGGTTTTATTACTCTGTTTTAATGTTAGTTTTTATAATTGTATTTTAATGTTAGTACAGATCTATAAAGAATATGAAAAGCTCAATTTTTGTAAACAGAATGTATTATTTTTGCTGTTTGAATAAAATGTAAAAAAAAAAATAATGGTAGCCAGATGCTGAATTAACTTTCAGTATGTCAAAGCCCTCTGATGATTCTCATGGCAGAGATGAAATGGAAAATAATTCCAGCCCCCATTGTGGCTGGAACTGAAATGGGAACTAAATCTCCAATTCTAGCTGGAACTGAGTTCCAGTACCCCTTATTAGTATACTGATTTTCATTAAAATTTGCTGGTAGCCCCCAAATGGAAAAGATCTGAAAATTGATTTGCAATCAAATTCTACATCCGTTAAACCTATTTTCATGCAAAAATTGGGTTCGTGGTGCTAAACTGAATCTTAACTTTAATACCTAAAGGTTTTCAATGTTATTTGTAAATTGGTTACAATATTATTTTCTGGTTAAAGTGTTATTTATCCATAAAATTAACTGATTTTATAAAGCATCTAATGAACTGATTTGCAAGTAATGAAGAAAATATATTTTTACTTTTATTTTACTTTCATTTTACTTTTATTTACAATTATTTGTTAAAACAAAAATTGTAAGATGTATTTATTTTATTAAATAATAAAGGTTATTCAATTCAATACCATATATTTGTAACTTGGGCAACTACTTTTGTATTATCTGCAAATTTAGAAAGTTTACTACCTACTTGCTTCTCTAAATCATTTAGATATATAATAAAGAGTAATGGACCTACAACTAATCCTTGTGGTACCCTGCTTTTCACTTCTGCCACCCAGATTCATGGTTATTAAGAATTACTCTCTTCTGTCTTTTAACCATTTTTCTAACCAATTTATAACTGACCCCAATATCCATGAGCTTTCAATTTATATAGAAGTCTACTTGTGGAACCTTGTCAAATGCTGTACTAAAATCCAAATAAATAACATGTAATGAAGTTCCTTGTAGAAGACAATTGTATAAGTTAAAATAACATGGGATCTCTGCCAGGTATTGAATTGGGTAGAGGAATGGCTAAGGGATAGGAAACAAGTTACTAAATGGGCATCAGTCTGACTGGTGAAAAGTATGTAGTAGGGTTCCTTAGGGATCAGTTCTTGCACCCATAGAATTTATAGTGTACCATACTTAAATGATTTGGAAGATGGGAAAGATAGCCAGATTTCAAAATTTGTGGATGATGCAAGGCTAACTGGAGCAGTGAAAATAGGTTGAAGGCAGTTATAGGTTACAGCATAGGCATATGAACTGGGGGGGGCAATCTTGTAAATAATTGGAGTCATGAAGGCCAGGGTCACGAATAGAGGTAGATGCCATAACTTTTGAACCACTCAACATAAACTGATAAAACTTGATATATATATGGATTATCACAAGATGGATCAGTAAGATTCAGATTCTTACAGAAAGGTGAAGGTTACAAATAGAGGAGGGGAACAGTGATGTCATTCTGACATAGTTCTTGTTCTTACATTTTATGAAATGGATGGAAATCTTTTAAATTTTAAAATTAAATTATAAATATAGGAAATAAGCTATGAACTATTAATTATTTAATCATTCAATTGATTTATACCTATATCATAGTTTGATAGCTATATGGTGTACATGGTAGCATATACTGGTATCCCTAGCTTACCAGAGTACTGGTACTGTGGATATCCACAATAATGGGGTAGTACCCCCTGGGAATATCCTACTTTCACAGATTTAGCATGTACTCTTAAGATATCCAAAACAGCCTATATGATGTCTGTATTATTCAGTTTTTAGGCTATTATTCAAATTTTTTTTGCTGAAAGAAAAGTTATTTTGGGCTGGCTGCCCTTGTGATAAATCGCATCATATTTATTCCTTAAACTCGGATGGGAATTAATGGTAGTCATCTTCTCTGAGCTTTGCAACCAATGCTTCTCACATTTAATATGTAAATAGATGAAGAAAGTTTGTTATGGACTAGAAATTTTTGTGTGTGAAAAGCCAACACTGAAGTTTGAATGAGCACAAATTTCTCATAGTGGGCTCTGGATTTCTCATATTTGGTATATAAGTGCATCACTGTCAGATCTCCATTTTGTGAATATCCCATTGATGGTTATCCCATAGCCTACTGCATTTAGTTTCTCTTTGTCAACTGTAACAATCTAAAATTCCTAATGAGGGAAAATAATTTAAAATGAAGTATCTCCAAAAGCTATAAGGGATAAATTGAGGCTAATAGTACTGATAACACTTGAGATAATGCCTAATTTCATAAAGAAATTTAGGTTATTTGACTTATTTCTTATAAATATTACCTATTTTACTGTTGTAGCTATGTTACCATAATCCCTATATATTGTAGTATAACATAAAATCTCTCTCCATTAAGCATATTAAAGGTGTTAAAATTTTTTAAAATTTAGTAAATATAATGGTACTACAGTAAACAACCTGTTATCCAACCTCTAGATAACTGACTTGTCCAGTTATCCAACTTTTCCATTATAAACCAAGATTGGTTCATTTTCAATTATTCCAACCTTTGTAGTTCATGAATTGGTCATCAGGGTAGCCTGTATCTGCTGTCAAAACCTGCTCAGATTGCATGTTGTTGAACATTTAGCATCCTTGACACTAATTAAAAAAACAATATAGAGTATAACAGCAGTGTGTAATTCTAATAAAACAAAATAATTAACTAGAAAGAAGTTAGATAAGTAGTAACACTCGTTTAAAAACAGTCCATCCAGGTATCAGACTTTTTTGGATATCCAACCATCTCTGCGTCCCATTAGGGTTGGATAAAAGTTGTTTACTGTTACAGTACGGTACTTAAAATCAATGTTATAGATTTTTAATTTAAAAAAATTTAAATTAAGGAAGTTGATACTGTAGAAGCCAATAGTAAAATTTATTCTAAGAGTTATAATATTTTCATTGCATGCACTATAAACTGAAGCTAAATAACATAGAGCTACATCAATAAAATTTTTTATAGAAAGGCAGTATCATTAATAAGGGTAACTTTGTAAGTGCTAAGTAAATGGGAAATGGTAGCATATTTAATGTTAAAGTGCTGTATTTTAAAAAGACTGATTAAATGTGAAACTGGAAGTAATGTAAATACTTAATAGGTCTACTATAATAGTTTCGAACGTGTTCCATACCTAAAAAAAATTAGTTTTTAAGCTCATAATTAAGCGAGAACTGTCTACAGCCTACTGAGAGTATAAACTGTGGAATGAAAATTGGGGCAGTAGCATAGGCTTTAGGCTTTTATTATTTATTTTTTATATAAAAATTTTATATAAAAAGGAAAATGATACATTTGGTAAGCATATTGTTTACTTTGGTGTCAAAATGCAGTAAACATTTATTGGTTTTGAAGTGATATATAGGGTATGGTTGGATAGTTTATAACAGGATATCTTGTACCTGTATCAGAGGTATTGTGGGTTTTATTTTGAGGCTAATGTAGTAGCTACCAGATATATCCTAACTCTTAACCTATGTATTGTAGGTTACTTGTTTTATTCTGTAGTATATTATTTATAATATAGCCTACCACTACTGAATATTGGACCCATTGCAGTGAATAAATCCTAATGCAGAATTTGTGGACACCAGAAATTATTAAGCCTAAGAATGTAGTAAACTTGCATGAAATTTTGAAGGTTCACTAGGCATTATGTATGGTAAGTTTAATAAATATAGTCCTATATTAAATAATGAATATAATTTTGTACTTTTTGCCTTTAGAGTTTAACATTATAAGCTTAAATTGAAATTACTAGTTAGAAATGAAATGTGAAAATAAGGTCTGTGGGATTATTACTGTAGTTTATTTGACTGAGTGATTTGGGTCACATTTTGAATTAGGGTCATTTCATGTCAGTTCAACAGAATTTTAGGTCGAAAAAACGTGACCATCACCGACCTTTTTGAAAATTGGCACACTTACAGATCTCGGTGAGAAAAACAGAATGGCACTTGTTTTAACACTCTCGGTCATGTGGTTCCGGAGATATGGCCATTCAAATTTTGTAAAAAAAGGTCAATTTCAAAGGTCATAGGGCCTACCATATTTCAACATGAAATATCTCGGCTCCTATTGCACCTACAGAGACCATTTAAACACTATTTTAAAGCTTTTAAGCAGATCTATAACTTTGTTTCTATTCATATTTTACCGCAGTGATAAAAAAAAAAGTTGATCTTATTTTTGACCTTTGACCTCGTGTAGGTCATTTGATGTCACAACCGATTTTTTCTCCTTTCACCCAATTTTGGGTACACATGTCTACCTTAACCTAGAACAAGATTTTTAGTGTTGATTAAGTTAGTATAGATGCTACAGCCATTTCAGTGGACCATACCTACCTCCATTTTGACCAAGTACCTTTTTC
This sequence comes from Bathynomus jamesi, assembly GCA_023014485.1. Classification (NCBI taxonomy): domain Eukaryota; kingdom Metazoa; phylum Arthropoda; class Malacostraca; order Isopoda; family Cirolanidae; genus Bathynomus; species Bathynomus jamesi. The sequence goes on along the minus strand of JAJOZX010001025.1, from coordinate 149,325 downwards.
CACCAAACTTTGGAGCGCCGTTTCTTTGGAACTGTTTGAGCTAGAGTGTTGAGAAAAGTACCATTAGATTTGTCTCACTGAGATCTATAATGTCTGCTATTTTTAAGACAATTTGCCTTTTATTATGTATATTAAAATAACCTATTCCTTATTTTTACCAATTGAGTTATAAGAACTGATTCTTGTCTAGTTGGGTGAAACCATGAAAAAAGAGGCATCAACATAACTTTATATTTAAAAAATGCAGTTATTAGGTATTTACAGTATATTTTATGGGAGCCATTATTGTTACATTTATTATAATAATAATAAAGTATTTGTATATGCCTTTCAAGGTAATTATTTATCCTACCAAAGATTTGACCTTAGACAAAAACTGAGATCATTATTCAACAGCAAACAGTAAGAAAGAAAAACCTATAATAAGAGAATTTAGTCCTGCCTAATAAGACTCAAATTTAAATAGGAATGCTAAGATACTAACCTAAATACAAAATATAATTAATAGATAATAAATGGTATAATAAACATAATGGTTTTAATAAACAATGATAATAAAAATTTAAGTACCCCTGAACTAACTTACAGACATCATCAGACATACAGACTACCATCAGCTCCTTTTACAGAAACATAGTCTTTCAACCCTGGCATTTGTCTACTCACATCTGGTGAATGATAGAAGTCAATTACTTTGGCAGCAGTTTCACTATTCAGGCATTTTCCCAAACGTGGATTAGGAGTTGAAAGCACTCCCTTCTCCCTCACCAAACTCTTTGCTTGCCTAGCCATGTAATCTGAGCACTTAAATTCTTCTCTGATCTTTACTTGTGTCCACCTTTTTGGTAGGATAGTAAGAATTGTCAGTTTTTCACTTCGACTTGTCAATTGATTAAATTTCTCTTTTTAGTTGTTGAAGAATCTCCAGTTCTGTATCATCTGAGTCACTGCATGAAATTGGTTGTTTAGTTGCCAGTTCAAGCTTTCTTTTCACAACTACTACTTTCCTCAACTTTCTCTTTGCATAACCAGCGCTGTCAGCGAGTTTACATGGTTTTATTGGGGTCTCATCAAGTGTGGCCAATGAAGCATTGAATTTACTAAGCTCATACTGCATTTCAATTACATCTCCAACGGTTTCTAACTCAGATAGGGCACTTGATGAGGTGGATGGTGATTTTTCAAGTGGTTCACATTCATGCATTGGGGATGGACAATTTGCTAGTATATTTCGACAGGTTGCACATGCTTTATGATTATTTGTTAATGTCAGTTCAGGATTTTGATCAATCAAATTTTTAGTCAATGCACGAATGCCTTTTTTCACTTTTCCTTTGTGTTTTTTAAATGGGTCACAACAGAACCTGCCCATATTCAAACTGCTGAAATCCATGTTTATCTAAAAAGAAAAAAACATGTGTAGCTTAAAAGCCAGGGTTGGGTTCAATTACACAAAATGGAAACAATTACAATTTTTTTAATTTTTCTTCAAATTAATTACAGTTAGTATTGTACTTCACAATTTCAAGATCAATTGCAATTACAATTAATTTTGTCTGAATCAATCACAATTACACAAATATAACTATCTATTCTATATATCTAAATATATATCTATATCTAAGTATAACTGAATAAACTATCAAAGGTTTATTTTCATTGGATGATGTATGACTGCCAGATCTAGGGGTATAATTTTTAACAATTGACATTAATTGATCAATTATATCAGTTATAGCTCAAAAATCAATTACAATTACCTTTATTTTTATTTTATTTGGAATCAATTACAATTAATGGAAATTGGGATCAATTAATTAAAAATACAATTATAATTATTCATTGTATCCAACTCTGTTAAAAGCTATTTTTGCTTAGATGGCACAAATAAAATTTGGGACCTACTGATCTTGTTTCAGAGGTCTACAACAAGAAAAAATGTGCAGTTTGATTTACAGATTAGAATAAATACAGATGCCAAAAAAATCCTTGCTGCAAGGTTTAAATAAGCTTATTTTCACATGGGTACATACTGTTGTACACAATGAATAAATACACAAAGTTAAGTAATTCTATTAAAACTCGTCTAACTCTTAAAACATCTTATTCTATAGGGTAGTACCTATAGCCTAGTATAAGGTACTTATATACATACATAGCTTTACCTTTAAACAGGATAGCAGGTTCGAAGTTCTTCACACTTTTGAATGTCCATATAAATTAATTAATTATGTAATTTAAATTATCTATATTATATAATTCTCTGAAATATTAAAAAAAATTTTTTTTTTATAATAAGGTCGGATACTTATTCAACCAAATAACTGGGTTAGGTTAGATAATTACTGGTACTGATTTTTTTGAAAATTAGCTACATTGTATATCTTGGTAAGAAAAATCTAATGGTATTTTTCTCAATACTCTAGCTCAAACGGTTCCAAAGATATGGTGCTCCAAAGTTTGGTGGAAAAAGGTACTTGGTCAAAATGGAAGTGGGTATGGTCTACTGAAATGGCTGTAGCATCTATACTAACTCACTTAACACTAAAAATCTTGTTTTAGGTTAATGAAGACATGTGTACCCAAAATTGGGTGAAAGGAAAAAAAAATCAATTGTGACATCAAATTACCTACACAAGGTCAAAAATAAGATCAACTTTTTTTTTTGACCACTGAGGTAAAATATAAATAGAAACAAAGTTGTAGATCTGCTTAAAAGCTTTACAATAGTGTTTAAATGGTCTCTGTAGGTGCAATAGGAGCCGAGATATTTCATGTTGAAATATGGTAGGCCCTCTGACCTTGGAAATTGACCTTTTTTTACAAAATTCGAATGGCCATATCTTCGGAACCATATGTATGACCTAGTGTTGAAACAAGCGTCATTCTGTTTTTCTCACAGAGATCTATAAGTGTGCCAATTTTCAAAAACATCGGTGATGGTTACTCTTTTTTGTCATTGAACTGACATGGAATGACCCATTAGTGGAATGTTTTGGGTTATTATAAGTAGGTGATTAGAATTTAAAGAAATATAGGCAATACTATATTTGATTGATGGTATAAGTATAGTAAATAGACTCAATTATAAGTAAAGCCACAATGAAAAGTGGATTTATAAGAACATAAGTGTTTTGCTTATCTTTAGGTCATTATCAGGTGTGACTGAAAAGGACATTGAGGCAGGTCAGTATAAGTATGTTGACCCTCTTCAGTCGTATCTGATGAGACCTTAGTATAGGTAGAAAGCGAGCTTGTGCTTTAATAAACTTGATCATTCACTCACTGTGACTTTACTCTCTCGATGGTGTTAGTAGATGGCCCACAAAATTTCATTGATGATAGCCTTGCCAGTATAAAAACAAATATGGTACCTACTGTCCTATTCAGTAAATAATGTATGGTGCTTTGTATTATGTATTGTAAGAGTGGGTGATTCTGAAACAAGGATACTTCAAATAGTCACAAATGCTTTACTTTAAAAAGTGCAGTGTAACTTAATTATTGAAGTTACAAAAATAAAATTTATCAAATTTGGAGAGGAATTCAATCTCTCTAAACCAGTAGATATATTAGTGATTGTTTTGCACAATTGTGAAGACTGTCTGGAGCCACCCTATTTTACAGTACCATATCATGGGAATAAGCCAAAGAAAGTTTTCCATTCACTTGGAAAACTTAAAATATTAGAGAAAATTTTGAAGTACGGTATGTATGGTACAAATAGAAACTGATACCAAACATTAAGCTAATTACATCCATTGTAACCTTAATACTCTGCTTAACCTAATAAAATATATTTAAAAAGTTGGAATTAAATTGATAATTTTTATACAACATCATTGGAAATTGAGATGTATATAAGTTCAACTTTATTTTCAGAAGGTTGATCAAGACAATGGAAGATTTAACACCCATCAATTCCACTCCATGCGCTGATCTTGAAAGGTTAGCAGCTGCTGCTGCTACAATGGGATACTCATCAGACACTTTGTCTATTCCATCTCATCAGATTGTTAATGCAACGGGAAATCCAAATAATATAGCCACAAACTCTGCCTTCTGCTATTGTGCCTCAATATTCATCAGATCCTTATGACTTATCTAGGTCTCAACAATATACAGCAATTAGGCTTGCAGAATTTCAACCAAAAACTGTTTTTGACCAAAACCGTAATAGTCAAGTTTTGAACCAACAACAGATAATTGCAGCTCCCCACAGTCATGGTACCAGAGTGAGTACACACTATACAGTTATAGAACGTACTGATCCAAATAGCTTTGTTATTCCTCGTGGTCAAAGCTTTGGTCAACAAGTAATGACTACTAAAAATATAAATATATCTCAAGGAGCTTCTAGCATACACTACTTACCAGTAGATACAAGAAATATCTCTAGTTCATCAGAACCATTGACAATTGCTGTTTCCCAAGCTACTGGAATTCAGATAGCAAATTCAGCTCAAATTAATTCTCAACCAGTTATTCACTTTGTTCCCCAACAGCCACCACCACCTCCCCAACAGCCACCACCACCACCACCTCCCCAACCCACACCACTCCAACCACCACTACCACAACAGCAACAGTCACAACCACAACAACCTGTAGAAAATGAACCAGTGTTGGAAGTTTCTAATGTTCCAAAGAAGAAGACCTTTAAGAAATCTAAACAAAAAAAGGGTGAACTATGTAATAAATCTGAAGCTAATCAGATTGAGAATAGAAAGAGAATTGAAACCATTCCTGATCCAGTTGAAATTAATGGTAAGAAGTATTATGTTTGTAGCATCTGCAATGAAAAGTATATGAGAAAGTATCTTTTTAAGAGGCACCAGATTTACCATACAGGGGAGAAACGAGGAGCATTGTCTTTGGAGACCAAAACAGAAATAATTAAAAGAATAAAGAGTGGGGAAAAGCAAGTTGATCTTGCTATGGAGTATAATGTTGGAAGATCAACTTTAAGTTTTATTATGAAAAATGCGGATAAATTTTTAGGGGTTCTTAAAAATGGTAAATTTCATCCAGATAGTAAAAGACTTCGTGGGGCACAGCGTGAAGATGTGGAAGCAGCTTTGTATGAATGGTATAAGCAAGCATCACTCGTAAGTATGGCAGTTTCTGGTCCAATACTTTGTCGCAAGGCAAGAGACTTTGCTGCAAAATTGGGGTATCAGGAATTTAAAGCTACTCATGGATGGCTTGATAGATTCAAACGTAGAAAACATATAGTCTTAGGGAGGACTAAATCTTTGAAAGAGAAGGATAATGAAGAAGAAACTGATGAGTTTAAGGAAGATTTTGCAGATATTATTTTACCTAATATTATGATTGAGTACGAGTCAAATGATGTGTTCCATGCCAGTGAAATAGGTCTTCTCTATAGAATCCTTCCATCAAAAGCATCACAGTTCAAAGGGACAAGATGCGCAGGAGGAACAAATAGTAAGAAAAGAATTACAGTACTAATGTGTACCAACATGACTGGCTCGGAAAAATTTCCACTTTTAGTTATTGGAAAACATTCAAAACCAAAATGTTTCAGAAATGTGAAAAGCTTGCCTGTTCAGTATTTGTCTAATGAAAAATCATGGATGACTAAAGAAAATTTTAGTGCTTGGCTCACAGACTTAAATTCTTGGTTTGTTCAGCAGAATAGGAAGATACTTCTTGTAGTCCCTCATTTACCTATACACCCAAAGTCTCCAAAGCTTAGTGCAGTCAGGGTAATAGTAAGCCCATCAAATTTTGTGGGCCCTTCTAAACTAGGAATTGCTCATGCACTTAAAAGAAACTACAGAAGAGCTATTCTTGAATCTTTCCTCAGTCAGATGGATGAAAATGCTAAGATAAGAAGAAGAGGCAAAAAATTTCCATCAAAGTTAAGTTTACTATCTTGCTTACACAAACTAGCTTCAGCTTGGCATGCTGTTACAGATGTTACAATCAGTAATGGTTTTCAGAGATCTGCTCTTGGTAAATATGGCTTATGGAGCATGAACCTTCTATCAGAGACCACCCTGGGAACTGAAAATCTCGACTTGTTGCATAGGCTTAAATCATATGGAATGAAAGTTCCCAGCTGTTTCACCTTTGACGATTATGTAACTTTTGATGATGAAGTGCAGGTTTGCCATTTTATGGATGATGATGATATCATTGCTTCTGTAACAGGGGCAGACATAGAGTCTTCTGATAGTGATGAAGATGTACGAGAAGAAATTAACTTCAAACCAACTGAAGAGAATAAAGAGAATGCAGAGGAGGAGTATAGAGGCCCTCCCTTTTCAGAAGTGGAACAAAATCTTGGAATCTTGAGAAACCATATTTCTCACCAGACAAAAGGCTCTCAAGAAATGTTCAGAGTTTTGTCCCATTTAGAATTCTTATTACACAAAACTGTTGAAAATGTCTCAACAGATGCCTCAACAGCTACTCCGAAAGAGGGTTAAAAGTTTTACAGTAGAATGTTGTTGTTATTATTCTCAACTCATTACTTTGCTATATTCTTCAGTAAGAATGTCTAGTTCCCAAACAGGCTAGTGCATGGTGAAACTGGAATTGTAATTGAAGTACTCGCACTACACTTAAGTACCATAGCTAAACAGAAATTCTAAAGGTTATGTTACCACATTCAGATGCTGATCTTATACTGTATTCACACCTTTCTCAATCAAGTGAAACATTATTTGGGAAATAGGTTTTAATATGTTATATATGTATTGAGAAATTTGCAAGTAAAATTTGTTGAATTTTAAAATGTCTGTGTGTGTTTGTATATATATAAAGGGTGTAACAAAAATCTGTTCTCATAGGGAAATAACAGACTTGATTGTGATGAGTTTGTATGTATTATGTGGCAGTACTATTAGGCTACATGAAATGCAATTTGAGCATGTACTGGATTAATTGGCAAGTTGATTATATTGTTTATAATGTACAGTAAATACTTGATAAGTCAGACTATATAGGGCTCTAGCCAGTCCGACTCATTGAAAAGTCAGACTCATTGCAAATTACCTTAATTACCCCCCCTTATTTACCCCTAAAGAGGCATAAATACTCTCTAACCTTTTAAGTTTGATTAGTGAAAGTCTAATACAATGTTCAAATTAAACATTAAAAAACAATAAAACTTTGTTTCACTTAACATTGCTGGAATTATTTTGAGTGTGAAACGCAAAAAATTTTATCATTTACCTTTTCGTACAATACAGTATTAAAAAACACTTCTCTCAGTAAAATAAACAAAAGAATAATAGCACTTGACAGAGGATGAGTCTGACTCATTGAAGTCTGACTCATCAAGTATTTACTGTATAGTTAAAACTATTTTCTTGTTCAATTTTTTTATATTGTATTTCCTTATGAGAATGAACTTTTGTTACACTATTATATATATATATATATATATATATATATATATATATTAGTGGTGGACTGGATATCTGCATCCGCATCATTTTTAATATTCGCATCTGCACTTCTGACTGCGGATATTACCTCTAATAAATTATGCAATTTACAATTAAATTAGCTTATAAGGCCCAGTCATGCACATTTCATGTAAAGTATTAATTATTAATGAACAAACAAATATATAAACCTCAAAATATAAATAGCTGGTAACACAGAAAATTGAATGAAACTTGTTTCATTGAATTTTCTGTGGCTGAAACTCTTGAGAAAGTTATTATTTTTATCATAATGAAAACATTAATATTAATTTTAATTCTTATGTATTGCCTGCCATAATAGTAATATCATGAAATTTGAAATATTGTCATATATTCATAATTCTATATTATATTGATAGATTAGCTAAATATCCACATCCATGGATATTGAAATTAAAGATCCGCATTAGCAGATGTCGAAAAACTGACATCCAGTCCACCACTTATATATATATATATATGAGGTGTATAGAATAGAAAGGACGTACACCTGAAAATAAAGTTTTGAGATAAATGCATTTATTAAAGTTAGTGAATGTTATTACTCAATGACTGAACCGAGTTTAATGGTTTTTGTCTCAAGCCTGTGTGGGGGCATGTCACACACATGGAATACAGCATGCTGATTGGTTACTGCACAAAAACGGGATATTGGGAAACTGGGGGATATGCCTGTGCTATTCTAATGACCTCATATAAGCTTCACTATTATAAGATTGAGTTTCAATGATTTGTAAGATCTTTTAAAAATGTGAATGTACTTTGGCATTTACCAGGCTCTCAAAATCAGTATCATTATTAGTTATGAACCCGGTAAATGACCTCGAGTTTGGCAACTTAATCAGATGGAAAGTTTTCTGAAGTTCAGTATTTTTCATATAATGGAATATTAATTAGGCTGAGTGGGAATTGAGCCTTAGAATAATAGTATTGTTTTTGTACTGTTTTATATAAATTAGTGTTTTAATTATTAATGTATAGTATTTATTATTGAAGTATACTTATTTTTTATTATGTAATAGTACAGTACATGTATGCTAGTGTTATGCAATACTTTTCAGTATATTCCAGTTAGAAAAATATCCTAAAATCTGGACTGAGTTCAAAGTTTAGAAATTTCTAGAACAGATTTTGGATTTGGTGAAAATTTTCCTCAATTTTGAGCATTCTGAATTTGGGAACATTATTTTGTATTTAATTTTAGCTTTGGGTGGCTGTGTTCGTATTATTAAAATTATTAGTGTTAAATTATTACTGTGCTTACGTTACTGGTTAACCAAATACTGTAATATATTTTAATACTTTGTCCACTCTAAAACAGTAGTCTTTTTTTCTTGGCCAATAGCCACTTCTAAAAGTTCAAAATATGTGGTGAGCCATATTATTATCATTTGATGCCTATGGAATATTGAAACCCATTAGTTGGCTAACTTCTCATGGGAAGCCTTCCACTGCATATCTGCTAACTTCAAAGTCTGGACTGTAGTGAGTCACTGCAATAATTATGCAGTCATTGAAATGATTTTGGCAAAAAATTATAATTTCATTTAAGTATTTTGTACTTATTATTACGGAACTCTCATGATCTACTTGAAACAGCTCATCAAACAACATTGCCTGTGAGCCACAGGTTGGGGCACTCCTGCTCTAAGAGTTCTGCAAAATGAAAGCAACAAGGAATAATTCTTGGAAACTAACATTAAATGCAACTTTATGAAGGAATGTTGAAATGTCTCAGATTTCCCCCCCCCCCCCCCCCCCCCCCCCCCCCCCCCCCCCCCCCGGCAACACACACACACACACGTGTGGCTACCCTACTTTCTCACATATTCAATTCTGTATCATGACATTCAACCAATTTTAAAAACCAAGTAACTCTAACCTAGCTTTAATTATATCCCCTTTTTTCATGATAAAAGATGGCATTTCTAAAAATAATTAATCGCGATACCGTAAATGTCGTGGTACGCATGTTCGTATTGCGATGGGTGCTGTGTGTATCCTCAAGATCGTCGCGATTCCGTAGGTAACCCCCACACACTTAAAAAAAGGGATGATGCCACTTAAATCTTAACATTTATGGAATATAATAGGCCTATGGTGAAAATAGTACTAGCTTGGTTCATGGTAATTCAATTTTACTTTCAGTGCAGTTTATGAAAGATAGGTTTGAAAAGGTTCCAAATAATCTAAATTTGTTTAAAAAGTTTAATATGTTTTCCTAGTTACAGCAAGTCTTTCACAAACTGGAACTGTCTCCATCATCATAAGTTTTTATCATTTCAGTCTTTTCCATCTCATAAATAATGTCTGATATGCGGAATTGTGTAGGACTCTTCTTACCCATTTATTTCTATTGTAAATATAAACTACTAGTGTAATTATGCAAATTTTAAGTACAAGATTTAAATGTTTGGGCCCACAACATTTAAAGTGGCTTCATGTAAAGTCATAGCTTGATTGCAGGTTTGTAGGATTATATTAAACTAGAACCAGCTTCACAAGGGTGAAGTAACCCTACCACTTATGAATATTAATAATTATTAATGTTGTCATCATTATTTGGCTATATATATATATATATATATAATATTTATTTTATTTATTTTCAGGGAAGGGTAGTGAGTAGTTGGTATTCAGATTATAGTGTGCAATAGCTCTGATATTATTCTCATTTTTGTAATTGGTATAACTATAATCAAAATAGTGAATGGAAGTTGTGTGAGCTCTCTGCATTTATAAAATTTTCATTAGGTTTACTTTAGAATTAGGCTAACTGATTTATTAAAATGTAGGAAAGTTGTTTGTATCATATGCTGTAATAGCTAAATATTTTGTATTATGCCACTGTGACATTAAGATATCATGATTTATTTTCTTAATTATCAAAGCTTTATTATATTTTATTTTTAATAGTAATTATTACAACTTTTTAATTGATAAATAATGCAGTTTTGAATTTTTTAGAGAATTAAAATATATTAAAAATTGCTAGTTAATAAATTGCATTTTTATATTTATATAAAAAATAAATTGCATTAAATTTTAATATTTTATTTATAACCTTCATTATATTTTAGTTGAATTAGACCCAAGATGTCATTGACTGGTCATTTCAGAAAGTGTTGCTGTAGTTTAGCATGTTAATTTATTGAAAGACCTGGAATTATTCTTGAAACAAATTAAAACTTTTTTAAGCCCCTTTTTAATTAGACCCTTATGCGCAAAATAATGGTGATGGCAAATTTGAAGGATAAGTTGAAAGATACTTCCATTTCTTTGAATACCATAATTGATATAGGGATGCTACTGTAATAAGTGATCTGTTTTAATGGTATGACATTTATTTTATTTAATTTGCTTAGTGACTTTGCTGCTTCCACTATTTATATGACACTGCTTTCTCCACAGGTGTAGTGACAAAATGGAGAACCTGCAACCTTTAAATAACTCTCAGTGTGGAGAACTTGAACGATTGGCAGCGGCTGCTGCCACAATGGACTACACAGATTCTATATCTCCCGCACAAACGCACAACCCACAAAATGATTCCCATTCAGTTGGACAACCACCACCACCACCACCTCATTCTACTCATGATCAAATACCAGTGAACCGTACATCAAGACTCTCTCCGCCTATTTCAACTGTGCCACAAGTAATTTCTTACATTGATCCTTACCACATTCCCAAAGGACATCATTTAATTCCAGTTCGAGCATACGAAACGCAAACTTACGTCCAGGATCAACCGCAGGCTATACAGTCCCTTACAGGTTCTCGTGTTGTTATGGTAGCCACAAATAATAGTCATCCTTTGACCAATGTACAGTTTACAAGGCCTATGACGCATTTTGCAGTCACTGGAATTCAGTATCAGAATGACCAAGGAAATGATGAAAATTGTGTTCAGTCTTCTTCTTACCCTCAAGTTCTTTCTTCTTCCAATACTCAAATATTACATTATACAACAACAAGTAATTCGGAACTTGGAGGACTGTCTTCAGTTCCATTTGTTGGAGAACCTTCGGATCACTCGCCAGAAAAAGAGCAAGATCCAACTAGCAGTAAAAATGGCAAGAAGTGTCTCAAACGAAAAGCAGATGATGAAAATCTGGTTGAGAGAAAGGAAAGTGACAAAAAAGAGAGCACAGTGTCTGTTGTGAAGGATTTTAATGAGAAAGAATTATTTCCTTGTGGTCATTGCAAAAAATTATTGGAATCTGAAGAAGCGTGTAAGCAACATCAACTTGAACATAATATGCCGAAGAGAAATGGTCTTCCTCTTGAACTTAAAATTGAAATTATCAAACGAATTAATTCAGGTGAAAGGAAAGCAGATATGGCAGATGAGTATGGTGTAAATACTTCTACTATTAAATCTATAATGAAAAAGGCAGATAGATACCTCGCTTGCTGGAAAAAGGGAATGTTTAATCCTGATTCAAAAAGACTTAAGGGGCCAAAAAGAGAAGATGTTGAGGAAGCACTTTATTCTTGGTATAAACAAGCAATAGAAAATGATACACCCGTTTCGGGACCAATATTATGTGCCAAAGCCTTAGATTTTGCTAAAAAGTTAGGTCACTCAGACTTCAAGCCAACTCATGGATGGTTAGATCGATTCAAGAAACGCAAAAAAATTGTATTTGGTAGAGGTACTTCTAAGCGAAGGAGAGAAGATAAAGTACAAGAGTGTATTTCATCTATTCTCCCACAAATGCTTATTGATTACGAATCTACTGATATATTTGCGATTGAACTCTTGGGTCTTTTTTATCGTGCATTTCCATCAGCTGTGGATACTTTGAAAGGAAATAGGTGTCCCGGAGGCATAAAATCAAAAGAAAGACTCTCCCTAGTTTTGTGCACCAATATGACGGGTAGTGAAAAATTTCCCTTGCTTGTTGTCGGACGTTGTCAAAAAAGTCTCGTAATGAAAAATGCAAAAAGTCTGCCAGTTCACTATATTCTCGATAATCATGCCTGGCTAACCACCGAAATAATATCATCATGGCTTCTTGATATAGATTCATGGTTCGTACAACAAGGCCGCAAAGTAATATTATTGGCTCCTCCATCGCCTGTTTATTCTCATCCACCAAGGCTACGTGCGATAAAGTTTGTCGTTATGCCACCAGGGTATCCTTCACCCCTGAGGCAAGTAGCTGTTCCATATTTTAAGAAGTTTTATCGAAAAAAGTTTTTAGAAGAGTTGATGGTGATTGCATCAAGAGTGAAAAAGTGTCCAAAGTCATTTGCTCCACAGCTTCCTTTCTTTAACTGCCTACAACACCTCGCTTCAGCATGGCAAAGTTTATCAGATTATGTAATTGTAAGCAGTTTTCAGCGGTCAGGTCTAACAAAATATGGAGTTTGGGGCATGATTGTTCCTACTGATAATCCTGATTTTGCTGGATTGCAGGAACTGTTCCTCAATGCGATACACGTTCTCGAAGATATTCCTGTTTCTGAAACTACATTTGAAGATTTTGTACATTTTGATAATGATATTCAGGTGTGCAATATGATGGGAGATGACGACATACTGGCGAAAGTAAAAGGAACACTAGAAGAAGAAGAAGAGGAGGAAGAGGAGGAGGAGGAGTACTCGGAAGGTGAAGAAAATAATAAAGAGAATGATGAAGGCCGAACCGAAAGCATGAGACCATCATTTGCTAAAGTTGAAAATGCTCTAGGTGTTTTAAGGCGGTATATACAATATCAAGAAGGAGCTCAAGAGATGTTTAGAGTCCTTGCACACCTAGAGTATTTTATATATAAGAAACTCCCAGACCAGTCTATCGCAAATCAGTTAATGCATTAAACATTTAAAATATCACTACAAGCCTGAATGATTAGGTATTTTTTATACATCATATTTTATAGGTCTGAATATCATAAATAAGACGTCAACAGCTTTTGTATATATTTCTTTTTATATTGGTTGTACAAGTTATTGATAGTGTAGTATATACTTGCATTCTGATTTGAGAGTAATCATGACACTCATTGATCATAGACTATCTTTTAAAATGTATAAGAACTATAGTATGTATTAAATATTTTAGATATATTTATAGCTTCAGAAGCTCAATAATAAAATTGCCAAATAAATGTAATTGGTATAAGTTAAAGTATTATTATTAAGTGGATATATAAAAATCTATATCATTCATACTTTTTTGTGAATAGGATTCCGCAGCTTCACATAAATGAACGGATAAAACCAGAATTTCATCCTCTACTTCAGGAGGTCTACGTCATAGCCACATCCGAACACCGGTTGCCGTTTGATCAGCGAGGTTAAGCTACAATGAATGGGTGACCGTCTTTCGTGTTCGGATAATGTAGCGACTCGTGGTTCGGATCCACGTAAAACTGTAGCTCCTCTCCGTCACGTGACCTTTGCTGTTACGAAGGTTAAAGAAACTGTACTGCGAGATGTTTTTATTACCAAACTTTTATTTCGCCCACTTAGTAATCTTGTAACTGAAATGACCATGTCAAAGACATTAACAAGTTAAAAGGGAAGCTGTTTAAGAAGAGAAAAGCGAGTGAATAGGATTTACTTGACACGCAATTAGAGGTAGTCCTAATCTTCATAAATTGACATGACAATGACCTCAAATGAAGACCGTATATATAATTTTGGACTCGTCCTGATAATGGTGTTGAAAGTTTATTTTCCGAATGTTGACCCATCCATAAAAAAAAAAAAAAATAATTGTGGTCTTTAATTTTTAAATTCCTGTATCAACAGACTCGGAAATGGAAAGATTTGCTGATGGGGGGAAAAAATACGAGATCAATTGAGAGTAGTTAGCAGGGTTGGCCAGATTGGACCCAACCTAGTTGTTACCATTGGGTTTTATCAGAAAAACCACTCCACCTTGGGAAAAACCTGGAAATCCACTTTGATTTTTTTTGTGTAAATACCATATTTTAAGCTAGATTAAAATAGGGTATGTTTTCTTACCATTCATTTGAGCTAACAGTTTATTTATATTTTAAGCCTAAGGAACGTAGCTCCTTACTATTCATTTAATAAGTTCAAATTTCTCGATCGTTTAGAAAAAGGTTAAAAAATTACTTAAACCAATCCAGTTTGCTTCTCGCCTTTCTAAAATTAACCATGATTTTGATTTGTTAGTTCCTAGAATGTATTTAGGTTTATAATAATGATAATTTTGCGAGTATAAATACTAGACTGTGGATCAGTACTGATTAATAGTAAAAGCGAGGTTATTCAGTCGAGTAAGTAACGAAACGCCTTTATTACTACTAAAGCCTGTTAGAGTAATCCTCTGAACTGTATTTGAAGCCGCACTTCCTGTCCTATTCGCTCCTCATTTCTTTCGTAGAAAGATCGTATGTACTCGCTCTCTAAAACAACTTCTAAGAGGTTAGATGTGCTGTACCTGCTTCAGTTTCTTCATCCCCACTCACCCGGCTTCTGTATGGAGTAGCGTCTCGTGTGTGGATGGCTCAACCCGCACACACCTACTTGACCGGGTGGAATCAAAGGCTTTTCGTCTCGTCAATTTCCCTGCCTCTTATCTTCAATCTCTTCATTCGCTGCAATGTTGCTTCACTCTTTATTTTAGTGGACACGGCTCTTCTGAACTCTGACAGCATGCCTTCTTTTCCAAGGACAGCTTGCTGTACCAGACTTTCGATACATTCGTATCCCTTTTCTGTCCAACTTTCTAAGCAAAGGTTAATCGGTATTCTGTCTTTCATCTACTCGACCGATATACTCTGGAACAATCTTCCTCAATCCATCTTTCCCCATATCTATGACCTCCAATTTTTCAAACGCAGTTTGTCCGTGCATTTGAAAACGACCTTGATTTTGGCTCTCCTAAATGGAGGTGGAGGCATTTTTGCGGGCATTCACCCTTGGCCCTTCCTTCCCGAAGGAAAAAAAAAAAAAAAAACTTTTCTTAAGTATAGGGCATAAGTATATCATTTCTAATAGCAAACATGGAAAGAAAAATTATCTTCCCCAAAATTACCTGGTTATTTTGGGTTTCATTTTATTAAAAAAAAAAAAAAAAAAAAAAAAAAAAACTCCCCGGGTGTAGTGGGCTTTTTTAAAGAAACTTGGGTTTTCGTTGGTTTTTCAATTGGTCTCGTTTTAAACTAAACATCAGCCAAATGGAGCTTAGTGTTCGCAGGTAAAGTTTATTCCTTCAAAAATGACTGACTGATCAAATACAACTATTATTTTACTGTATTTCAATAAGGGTCCCTGTATATCGATTCTGATCTTTCAAAACCTCGTCGAGTAGCAAATCCAAAATTTCAAAGGAAAACTGAATAATGTCTAATGGAAATTTTTAAAGGCGTTGGAAGTGGGTTGTAATAAAAAAATAGACGTGAATTTTACCTTTTAGTTGTACGATTTTGGGTTTTGTACTAACGCGAATTCGTGCGAAAAATTAAAAAAACGAAAGCTTTTGGAACCATGGATATAATGTTAGCGTGGTTAAATGTAATCGTGTGAAGGAACTATTGTGCAGTAGCATTAATCATCAGTTTTTAGGAAGATTCGAAGGAAGGAAGGAAGTAATAGCTGTTTCACTGGCTCTTCGACCGCCGGTGTCATCGCGCCGAAACAAAGTAGAGGGGGAATCGGGGAGAAGGGAAGATGAAGGAGGGAGGGAGAAAAGGCACAAAGGGAACAAGATGTCCGACCTGGACCCAATTGAATAGAGGACAGAAGACCAGTTTGGCTGAGAAAAGAAAAGGGAGTCTTTTGGTACAGGTGTGGAGTTACCCAATAAAAAGGAAAAAGTGATAGTGGAGCCTGAAGGGAAGGAGGAATTGGGAGCGTGCAACTGCGAATGCGGGGCAAACCAAAATATATGAGACGGAGAGGGGGTATCGCACAGACACGGCGGCCGTGCGTGAAGCGAGTGCAGCCTATACGCAGGCACACCAGGGCAGTCTCAGAACGTCGATCACGCTAGCAGGAGGAAGGTCACGGGTGAACTGAGAGTTTCAGGATCCTCGGGAAACTCCCGAATACGTTCCTTCTCCTGGCGCTGCGGAGAACGGCATCCCGAAGAAGAGAGGAGCAGAAGGCACCAGTGGAGAGGCGGAGGCCCCTGTTGAGAACTGGGTCCAGAATACGGAGGCGGAGCCATATATCACGCTTCCATTATCCAGCTTCGACTGGACCAAGATAGTGTAGAGGCGAAGGAGAGCGCGTCGGTCAGTGCCCCACGTGGAGTGGGAGAGCTGATCCAGGAGAGCGAAGGAACGCTGGAGGGAGTTCTTTAGGTGCCTGAGGTGGGGAGCCCAACTGAGCCGTTGGTCCAATATCATGCCCGAGAACCGCGTAGAAGGCACCACCTCGAGAGGTTCGCCGTATAGCGTGACAGAGGGGGGCGGGGAAAGCAGTGGGTCTTCTCCTTTTGAAGAGCATGCACTTGGTCTTGGAGGTGGAGAGGCGGAATCCAACCGACGTCACCCATCTTTCCACCTGATGAATGGCGAGCTGAATTTGCCGTTGAACGACGGCCGGTTCCCGCCCCACGAAACAGATCGCGAGATCATCCGCATAGATGGAAGAACGGACAGTGGGTGGGAGGCTTTTTGATATTGTGTTCATAACTATTGAGAAGCACAACACACTGGATGCTTCCTTGTTGAACCCCATCCTCCTGTACGAGAGTCCGAAAGGACTGGGCCCACCCGCACTTTGAAGGTTCGGGAGGATGGGAAGCCCTGATGAAGGTCGGCAGGGCTCCTACGAGACCCAAACTTTGGAGCTGTTTGAAGATTACAGGTCGGCGGGTGGTATCGTAGGCTTTCTCTATATCAAAGAAAGTGGACAAGACAAACTGTCCACCGCCTTCGACAGTGGACAGTTTGTCTTGTCCACTTTCTCGGCTGAGAAGCAGGAGGGGATCAGTAGTGGAGCGGAACTGTCTGAAGCTGGACTGGGTGAGCGGAAAGGAGTCACTATTTTCCAGGAAAAAGGAGAGGCGCGTAGCGATAATTTTTTCGAATATCTTGCAGGCGCAGCATGTTAGGGCGATTGGTCCATAATTTTTGGGGTCGAGGGGGTCTGCCGGATTTGGGAATCGGGATTACATGGGCCTCCCTCTACCGGGAGGAGAAGGCGCCTTCTATCCAAATACGGTTGTAGAGGTCCAGTAGGAAAATCTTCATGGTAGGGTGGATGTGCTGGATCATGATGTAAGGGATGCCGTCCGGGCCAGGGGAAGGGGACTGTCGAGAGGCTAGTGCCGCCTGTAGCAGATTCCTCTGCAATTCCAGGTATTATAGTTGTTCTCGGAGGTTCCATTATTTGTCGCGTGGTGGGAAGTGGAGTTGCTGTTGAATTCGGGTTGGAAGGAAGATTAGGGTTCATGAAGGCGAAGGGTAAGTCTGGGGCGTGGCAGATTGCCTACCGTTCACCCGAGAGGGAATCGGTTGGCCAGTCGATTCCGGCGGAGGCTGCGGGGCAGAGTCGGCCGAACGGGACCTAACTCGTGGGTCACGGCAGGTAGGGGGGCGTCGTGAACTCAGTGGGTGAAGGGTTTCCAGGCAGGATTTTGTGGTCGGGCCAGGATGGGGGTACTCTATTACTGATAGTGGCAGTTCCCAACCTGTCCGGGGTCTCACGGCGGGCCCTGGGCGGTGACAGGGGACACCAGAAGGACTCGGCAGGTGGGAGAGGAGACGAGGTCAGAACGGCTGGCAAGCGGGTGGCCGGGGGCATTAGGTCAGTAGATGCGGTGGGGGTGCAAGGGGGCGAATCTTGGTTTTCTCGTGTAGGGGTAGTAAAGATGGTGTCAGGGAGTAAGGGTAGATCCATGAGACCCGGGGGCGCGGCCGCGGCCGAGTTCACTTCGGTCATACCATGTGGGCGCGCCAATGCCGCGTCCACCGGATCCCTTGAGGAGAGGTTGTTGTTTGCATTGGGTCTCATCCTGGACGGCGGGTCATGTAGGTCAGGTACTACTGTCAGAAGCTGTGGGGCTGGATAGGAGGGGCTTCTACGGTTGAGTGAGAGAGACGTCGTAGACAAAGTGGGAGGTGTAGGGGCCCGGGCCTTCTTAGATCTGGGGGAAGGAGAGGCATGTTGTATGGCCGGAGAGTCTGGTGACTCGCTCCGGCGTCTCCACCTCGTTGGTTTATTCCGGGCGTTAGTGTCAGGTATATGTGCAGAGTGTCGTGAGGTCGAGGTTCGGGGGGGGACGGGGCCCGAGTGCCTTGGATCCAGAGTCCTGGAATGTCTTTAGCCGAGGGGGCGTTTGGTGAAGAGAGCTGGGGGTTAGGGTGTGACAGTTGCCCCAACTTTGTCCTACAATGCTGTTCAAAATTTTGGTGTTGCATATTGACATAAGAAATACCCACGTGCAATATTTTGAAGATTCATGCATATTCGAGTGAGCACCAGCAATTTGAAAAATAGCGATTTTGCTTATACGGCATACGCGCCTATATATGAGATTACACAACCATCATAAGGGATATTAACACAAATCATTTGCCTGTCTTAATTAAAAGCTGTTATCACTAACACAAAAAAGTTAATCATTCTTATTCTCTCATGGTACATTAAGGGGTTTTATCATATATTCACAAGGTATTATTTCTCTAGAGCAAGAAACCATGATTTCTGTTCGGAAACAGATGATCGTTTGCGCTGATTAAGAACGCGGAGTCTGTCATTTTCAACTACTTGAAGGACTTCTTGAAAGCGCTCCTCATCCCTGGCAACATTAAGAAAGTCATGCAAAGTTTTACACCACGCTCTGCAGCCTCATTGACGACCTGAAGCTTGTCCACAACCCGTTTCATGTTCAGGTAGTCGTCATGATCCGCCCATTCACTGGCTGGACTGTGGAGAAACTGATAGGGCATGCCTAAAATGGTGAAGAACCGGCTTGAGTCAGGCCCAATTAGGTCCACCAGGGCAGTGCCACTTTCTGGGACAGGGGGAAGATATGGCTTTCCATAGCCCCCATGATTGAGCCCCACTCTCTTAGTAACTTCAGTGCCTTCATGGCAAAGAAGGGCCTTCCTCATCTCCTCTTTTGTCCTTTCTTGTACTTGGGACGAGAACAAAGCCAGTGGGGCCAACTCCTCAGTTAGGTACCAAGTGTGTCTACCGAGTGCCACACGTGCTTTGTCAACTATTGTGGCATCATATGGGGCAAATTCAGCCAAGGTTTCAACCAAATTCAAGTCATTCAGTGGCGCACTTGCTGGAATGGGGCAAACAATCCACCATGGGACATAAACAGCGACTGTGAACACAGCAAACCGTTCTAACTTGCTGACTTGACTTTTAGTCACAACCTCGGCTTTGGGAAACTGCTCTTTGATCTGGCCTGACAAAAGAACAATCTTGAGGGTATAGAGCAGTTTAGCCATCCACCTTGCTTTGTGAAGTGCGCCGGGGTAGACCATTGTGAAGTTCACTGGCTCGGATCCTTTAGTTACAAGTAGCAGACAAAGCTCTACCAGCTCCTTGTAGTCGCCACGTGTAAATGGTTGGGCTAGAGATTCACGGAAGAAGTCAGCCATCTCCTGCTGGCGCTCCTCAAACACTCCAGGCATTGCGGGGTAGTAGTATTTCTTTTTTCATTGTACGCCAGTTGAGAGAAATGGTTCTTGAACCTAGAAATGCAATTATTGGGATTATTGTATTTCGTACTAATCTATAATATTGTTTTAGGGGTATTAAGATTGATATGATCGATCATTTGCTTGGTGTTAGTATATCTTATAAGTCTAATAAAAGAAATTCCACTAAATTTGTTCATTAGATAATAATATTCCTTGTTATTTTGTAAAGCTTATGACTCACCTCTGGAAAACCATTATGTTTGGACTTGAAGAGCCCTCCACTTTCAAGCAATCCCAGCAAACACCTAGGATGACTTCGCCCACATGCCTGCGACAGGCGCACCAGAATACGGCATGCTCTAATTCCTTTTGGAGGGAGACGCAAGCAGCTGTTTTTTGTCCTGAAAAAAAAATGTAATTGTAGTTTAAGGCCACCATTTCAGGCACATGCTTTTTGCAGATTTCTCTTAAATTCACTGTATTTTGGTATTAATGTCGTGATAAATTCACGCTGATGTTTGAAATAGGTTTACCTGTATTGGATGAAGTTGTGTCGAAAACCATACCAACAACATTCTGTTCACACTCCCAATCGACCAGAAGTTGTTTGGTTGCTGTTGATATCAAGTCTCCTTGAACCAGGCCAGCTTTTTGAGTCAAATGCGGAAGAGGTGGGACTCCAAGAAGCTTTGTGCCATTGACACCAGACACAAGAATGGGCAGGCGGTCATCAGTGCCTTTGGAATCCAGCGTGTCCATAAGTTTACCATCCCAGTGCACCAGTACTTTGTCTGATGGTTGCCATTCATCCATGATTTTTAAACTTATTTCTGACACGATGGAAGCTCGGTATCGGTGAGCCATCCTTGCATTTAGACTCAGCTTTGATGTATCTCCACCACATGCAGATACAAGGGAGTACACAATTGCACTCAGCTGGGTCGGCGAGATGTTGTTTCGAACACTGCATGAAACAAGTTCTGCCGACTTCAGAATATCATGGGGCACAAAAATTGAAACTCCCTCTTTCACTGTTCTCCGATGTTTTCTCTTTGGTTCAGCAGTGCTGGCCTCATCAATGTCATCGTCCTCATCAGAGCTAATAGGTGAATCAATATCAGCCTGTACATTCTCAGCATGATCACATTGCTCTCTCTCTTGTCGCTTCTCTTCTCGCATCTGCCTTTTCTGTCGCTTCTGAACCTTTTCTGTGAGTATTTGTTTACCCCAGAGTAGGTAGCTACTCTGTCACTTAGCATGCTTTTCATAAAGAGTATGTCAGTATCGATGGCATCTTGTTCGGCCTGAGTTTTCCCCTTTTTCGCAGCCGCCATGTCTTTCAACACTGTGTTCTTATAAAATTTCATCGTCAGGCTCAATTCTGATTTAAACTTCATAATTCCAGGATCATCAGCCCGTCTTCTATCCTCATTCTTTTTCATAAGCATCATGTAGTCTTTGTCATAGTAAGTTTTAATCACTCGGCCAATATTGTTCCTGCCTGTAATGGTCGGGACATTCGCCTTCTGGTAATGCAAAAGCACATTGTCAATTGTGGCAGATAAAGCCTGGTCCCAATGCATATCCCGAAGGTTTGCTAACAGACATAGTAAGACCTGCCTATTAGTTGGCAGTTTGCAGCCCTTTATTTCCTTTTCTTCTTCTCGGGGTACGGTGCCCAATAACATTCTGACATACTCATCATCTTGCCGTGTATCCATGATTAAATTCTCTATTCACAACATCAAATCACTGTCAAGGGAAAAGAAAAGAGCATCATTAAAATTAAATGCAATAAAATAATACGTGGAAAATTTGTGGGTCAGCGTTCCAGACCCGGAAATGAAAATCTGATAAAATGTGCTATTTTCACACTTATTTATGAAGTTCATAAGCTGAAATAGCAATACTTGCTGGTACGACGGTGCTAGCTCAAACATGCACCGATCTCCAAGAAAATTTACAGGGGTGTTTCCTAGATAAATACACAACACTAAAACTTTGAACAGCATTGTAGGACCATTTTTTGATTTTTGGAGGGCAACAGTCACACCCTACTGGGGGTAGGACAGGACGTCGCTGGATCTGGCGAAGGCTCCAATCGGGGGAGGCGGGGGAGGATACTGTGGCCGAAGAGGGTTTGGGCGACGGACCTGGGCGGCTTGCCGATGAGACAGAGCCGAGGGCAGTTGCGTAGGAAACCGCCGGCCTCACCTCCCGACTCCGCACCCTGTCTCGCGCCTCTCGGAGGCTGAGGAAATCCGCCACATGTGAGGCTCAGACCTCCTCCTCAAACCTGAAGAAAATACAGTCTCGGGACGAGGCTGGGTGTGCACCGCCGCAGTTGGAGCACTGGGGTGGGTTGGGACACTTGTCTGGGTGAGCAATTTCTCCGCAGCGAACGTACAGTTGGTGAGGTTGTCGCAGGTTGAGCTGACGTGCCCGAACTAGTTGCACTTGAAGCACCGGGTCGGGTCGGGAACATATGGGCGTACAGAGAATTTGCATGACGCGCGGTTTCTCATGCCCGACACAATGCGGCCGGGAAGGACTAAGGTGTTAAAGGTGAGAAGCAGGCGCGGAATCGGGGAGGTGCCCCCCCTTTCGAGATGTGAAGCGATAAATCGTGGTGATACCCTGGGGTGCTAGATCCTCTTGGAGCTCGTTCACTGGGATCGACAGTCAGCGGGTGGCGTAAATAGTGCCCTGACTGGTTCAGACGAGGGTGAGGGGAGATGGGCACCGAGCATCCAAGGACCTCAGTGAGGGAGAGTAGGGCTTTCGTCTCCGCAGCTAAACGTGATTTTATGAGGAGGGAACCATCCCTCTGTGGTTGTACATCGTAGCGACTGGAGTTGCTGCGTGCTCGAATCGCTTGAAACGTCCATTCGGAGTTGGTCGGGAGGGACCCAGGGGTAGGCCAGATCACTAGGAATTTTTGGATGCTGGGGAGGGATATGGAAGCTGTAGATTCGAGGTGGACTGGGACATCCAACGGTCTATAGGACGGACGTGAGCGCCGACTTCCCCGTCCGCCGTGGGGCTCTCTCCGTGGGGAGACGGGTCGACGGCTGGCGAGGGGGCCATATACGGGGAAAGCAAGAGGCCTGGTTTTGGGGGCAAGTCTCTGGTGGAGCTTGTTGACTTGCACGAAGGCAGCTGGGGGGGGGGGTGACCTCTGCTCTAGAGGGTATGTATCCAGAGGCAGAGGCATGGTCAAGGTACAAGCTGAGGTCGTTAACGGAAGAGAGTGAGTGTGTTCCGCCGCCTGAGGAGGGGCGACCCCCTCAAGACGGGTTCTTCCAGTGGTAGAGGATTCGGGGGGGGGGGGCCTGGTCGCCCCACTACCCGAGTTCTAGGACAAGTAGAAGTATCCATATGCTAATAGTTAGAGAAAAGGGCCCAGGAGACGCGAGAAACTGCCTACCGGTGAGAAAGGGAGGCCGAGCGCAAACTGCAGGTGGCGGGGTACCTCGTTCCCAGGGGAGACACCGTCGGTTTAAAAACGGGTCCCCGTGATGCGAAAGTTTGCCCCCAAACGGCACAAAAAACCCAGACCCCCAGTCCCACCGGCCCGGACGCACAACCATCCAGCACAGTGACGCCCTAAGGCCGTAGGCTGACCATACGTACCGTTTTGAACGGGACAGTACCGTTTGTTTTATATTTCCTGGCCGTCCCGTCGTTTTAATAAAAATGTCAATTTTGTCCCGGTTTATGTACTTTTTCATGAATACAGAATATTACATAACCCCCGTCCCTTTTTTGCCATCCCAATGTCCCGTTTTTGTCTCGAGGAAATATGGTCAGCCTACCTAAGGGTGTAAGGGCGTCACCTCCGGAGGACAGCTCTGGAGACCCGTACTGGGAGCCAAAGACGTTAGTGGCTCTTAGCCCGGTCTCCCCAGTAGTCTCTACGGCATGGGTGACCCTTCCGGGGGGCTAAGCCCCGCCGACGTAGCCCACTTGGTGAATACGGGAGCCCACCCACCACGACAAGGTGGCCATAGGCGGGTGATATATATATATATATATGAATAATTCCTATATAATCTTTATATTCAAATATTCATTTTTACGTAAGGACCAAACTCCCAAACTCGCATAACGCAAGTTATATGTTGTTCATTTCATACGTCCATGTCCTTTCTTGACCTTTATCTTGTGTTAATTTTATTAATTACTCATTCAGCTACCTATTCTCAACCTATTGTGTGACTACCAATATGTGTACAATACTTTTTGCATTCGTACATGTCCACTGAAGACGTACATAATTACCTTACATGTAAGTACGTTCACATGTATACTTTGTATTTTTTATTTATTTATTTCCTCGCAAGATATTCGTTCATGCTGACGCAAGTGTTCGAATTCAGATGACAACACGAAAAGCGGGCATCTAAATAGAAATCTCCTCTCTTGCTTACTTCTAATCCAAAAGCATGACTATGTTATATATCATGCGTGTTATGTATATATATATATGTGCCCGTGTTAAATCTCAAAATAATAGTTATCCTAATACAAATATGAAACTGTAAACTATAGTTAACTGTGGTCAATTGTAATTAACTGTAATGATTTAATATGATGTAATTAATGTACTTTAATGAAACTGTAATTAACGATAATAAGTGAATGTGAATTAATTAATTATAATCATAGTTATAGTAAACCAAAATTAAGTGTACTCAGTGATGTACTTTGGTTGTACTCAATGTACGACCCGACATTATGTCACCATTTAGGAATGTATACTCGGCTATATTATTTTTTTATTTTTTTTTTTCGTTGGGATAAATTTTTGATTTTCTTCTTATTTTGCAAAATAATTATAATTGGTGACTTGTTCTTTTTAAAATTTCTTAATTATTTTTTTAGATTTAACTTAATGAATCCTGATTAAAATTTGCAATGTTCATGTTTTGTATGCATTCTCTCTCCGTTATAAAACAAGGAAGTCATACCTTGCCTCAGCATTTAATTGTAAATCTTAAACCTTTAATTTTTGCTCATATGCATATCTTAGTATAAAGAGGCCTAGTTCAATTTCCACTTCTAATTAACTCGGCGGATCAGGAAATCATCAGATCTGAAAATACGCGGTTTAAGATAAAAATATGGCTTCCTCTTCCTATATCCTGTTTATCTGTTTAAACATTGTCACAGCAAAAAAAAATTTACTTTATTTTCAAATAATGTGCAAAAATAATACAGCCTTTTCAACATTTAATAATGATGATGTTAGCAAATTATTGGTATATAAACCCACAAAATTTCTTCCATGTGCATTCAGAATTAGACTTCGAGGTTGAGGACTACCTGTACATTTTAGCAGTAAATTACAGTAAGAAACATTCTTTATCTTCTCCTTCGAGCCTTGCTCTCTTCAGAGAACTTAGTCATTAAAATCTCCCGATACGTTACAAGAAGAATCAGGGAACCTTCGGAGAATTTAGTAAGCCTCCCAGAATCCTTCGAGTCACTATAGAACAACTCGGAGAGTAGTATAGAAGAAACTACTGCAAGTAACAAATCTGTACGGAGGGTTTATATATATATATATATATATATATATATATATATATATATATATATATATATATACACAGGGTGTTTGAAAACTTTCTGTACAAATTGTAATGGGGGATAGGCAACACCAAGACGAACCCTTTTCGTCTATAAGTGTATGTCCGCTGACGTCACCATTCGGCGCGAGAGGGCGCCGCTGCAATTGGCTAAAAGGTGAAGTGGGCTAGACTCGCGCTTGCCGCGGGCATTCTTAAATCGGACGTAGTACGCGTAACATGGAGCGCTTCACGACTGCTGAGATGGCTGACATGCATATGGTGTATGGGGCTGCCAATGGAAACGGAAGAGCTGCTGTGAGGTTGTACCGACAGCGCTTCCCAAACAGACGTGTGCCAAACCACCAAACGTTTGCGCATTTGCATCGGCGACTGCGAGAAACTGGAACATTCCATGCAAACATGCATGACACTGGTCGGGAGAGAAACGTGCGCACTCCTGACATGGAAGAAGAAATCCTACGGCGATTTGAGGACAATCCAAGCGCAAGCACGCGAGATGTTGCACGTATCCTCGGTGTGAACCACGATCTGGTCTGGAGAGTATTGCACGAGCAGCAGTTACATCCGTTTCATCGTCAGAGAGTCCAGGCATTACAACCTCGGGATTACCCTCTTCGTGTGGAATTCGCACGCTGGTTTCTGCAGCAGACAGCGGTGCAGCCTAATTTTCCGGCTTATGTGCTGTTCTCAGATGAGGCCTGTTTCACACGTGAGGGTGTGTTTAACATGCACAATTCTCACGTGTGGGCGCACGCAAATCCACATGCTACACGGGTGCATGCTCATCAAGAACGGTTCGCCGTCAATGTTTGGGCGGGTATCGTCCATGGCAAGTTGATTGGGCCGCACCTGCTGCCTGCCCGACTCGACGGGCGGGTTTATCGGATATTTCTTGAAGAAACGTTGCCGGAACTGCTGGAAGATGTTCCCGTGGCTATTCGTAGACGAATGTGGTTTCAACACGACGGGGCCCCAGCACACTCCAGCAACGATGTGCGGGATTATCTGAACGCCACTTTTGGGGACCGATGGATAGGCCGGGGTGGGCCCGTAGCCTGGCCACCGAGATCGCCCGATTTAACATGCCTCGATTTCTTCCTGTGGGGACACATGAAGAACCTCGTGTACGAGACTCCCATTTACTCAGAAGAAGACCTCGTAGCAAGAATCGCTGTCGCCGCTGGAACTGTTCCCGAAATGCCGGGAATCTTTCGACGTGTACGTCGGTCAATGCTTCGACGCTGTCGGGCATGCATTGATGCTACCAGTCGCAACTTTCAGCACCTTCTTTAAATAAACATGCCGTGTACACTTGTTTTCATTCATTTATGTACCAGCTCCACCAATATAGCCGAAAAGGG
The DNA here is from genome assembly GCA_023014485.1 of Bathynomus jamesi. NCBI lineage: Eukaryota > Metazoa > Arthropoda > Malacostraca > Isopoda > Cirolanidae > Bathynomus > Bathynomus jamesi. The sequence goes on along the minus strand of JAJOZX010001025.1, from coordinate 122,319 downwards.
TTTGTCTTGGTGTTGCCTATCCCCCATTACAATTTGTACAGAAAGTTTTCAAACACCCTGTATATATATATATATATATATATATATATATATATATATATATATATATATATAATTTATTTATTTATTTGGTCATTTGTTATATTACGTGGTTTTATAATTTATTTTTAAGGTGTAAATTATACCTTTAATTAACCTGTTTTCCTTTAAACCACATAATATAAATTTAACCCAAGGTTATGGATATCACTGATTATATATTCTTATTTCTGTTAATTCGTGTAGGGGGATAATTATAAAACATTTTACAAAAATAATATATTCATCACACTCTAAACCAATTACAATTCAAAATGAGATTTTTGACAGTAATGAAGATTTGTTGAAGAATGACACTTGATGATAAGACACTTTAGTAAAATGCACAAGCAATTTAAATGACTGTTAGACAATTTTAATCGACACTATGTAGTTATTTAACTGAATACAGCCGTATTGTAATACGCAAGATCATTGCAATGAATAAACGCATACATACTACAATTTTGATTAAAATTATCTTTAGAGTAACTATTGGTTCTCTACCCGGCCCTTTGACTGTATTAGCTAGGTACATAACAATTTCATAGAATCATTTGAATCCTATCTGGTTATTTGACCAATCCAGTTATAATGTTTAATGCATACCTTTGTTACATTGTTTACCTACTTTCTTTTTGACAGTGGTAAATATCCTCCTGCGAGGATTAAATCCTTGTAACCAAAATTTAAGACAACGCACTCATACTATTTAAAGTTAACACATATATATTTTTATATTTTGCGTTTTCTTCCTGTGAACTTTTAAGAGGAGACGATTTTTACGTCTTATTTTATTTTTAAGCCAACCCGTTTGCTTTTCGGATAATTTATGCTTAAGTCGGGGAACAATAGTACGTTATGCCACGCACAATATTTTTCGGTACGAACTTTAGTTAATTTCAAAAGGAATTTTGTTTCATTTTAGAGACAGGATCTTCACGGGACCCGCTTTATGTAAAGCTTCGAGATACACTAATTCTCTCTTCTAATTTTAAGTTCGTTACACTTATGCCCGGACTTTCTTAAAGAAATTTTTAAATTAAAATTTAAAATCTCTTCTCGAGGATATTCCTCAGGTGAAACCAAAGGGTAAACAAAAACACCTTTGAGCAATCATTCACTCTTGAGGTATCAACAACCGTTCGTGTGTAATATGAGTGGAAGAAGTGACAAATGAGGTATTTACGGGACAAAGACAACAGGACAGTACTAGGGGTGGACTTTTTATCAAAGGGACACAAATCTTTGCAATAGGAAATCCACGGAGGAAGGACCTGAAATGAGACTGGGAGGATCTGAGATGGAGGAAGAGCATGAGAGAGGGAGGCATGGACAGTTGAAGTGAGGTGCCAAGAATCGTCTAGACGGAGTTTTATCAAGGGCAGTACAGAGAAGGGAGGAAGGAATCCTATGAGCACAGTAATAGCTTTTTGTTTGAAGGTATGCACGACGGTACCGAAGGGGAGGGGAATCACACTCCGCCTGAAGACTAGCCACCGGTGAAGAGCGAAAGGATCCGGTAGCCAGGCGGAGACCCCAATTATGAAGAGGGTCCAGGATTCGTAATCGAGAGACGAAAGAGGAGCCGTAAACCTCACAGCCATAGTCAATTATTGTTTGAACTAGAGAGGTGAACAGGCAGGAGAGTGTACGCCTATCAGCGCCCCAAGACATATGGGAGAGATAATCTAAAAGTGTAAGGGTACGCCGAGTGGAGTCTCAAATTCCTCAAATGAAGTACCCAAGTAAGGGGAGTCGAAAGTGAAGCCTAAAAATTTAAACGTGTCCCTTACCGGAATGCGATTACCGGCTAAAAACAGCGAGAGAGGTGGGACAGAAGTAGTCCTACGTCTATGAAAAGAAATAGTCAATTGGCTGGGGAAAGACAGAAACTCACAAACGTTGCCCATCTTTCGACGGCATTAACTTGCAGCCACTCGTAGAGAACTATCTGCACTAAATGGCAAGTTCATCTACGTAGAGAGAACACGTCATGGAAGATGGTAAAAAATGGACAACCGAATTCATAGCCAGAGAGAAACAGAACGCTGAGGACAGATCTCTGGGGGACTCGTTCCTCTTATGTGGTTAAATCGGAGAGAGAGCTACCAACTCGAACTCAAGAAGTTCGGTTTCCTAAAAATTAGTAATAAAAAAAAGAGAGAAAGCCCATAAAATCCATAGAATGGAGACGTTAGAGGACATAATTTCTCCACGTCGTGTCATAGGCTTTATGGATGTCGAAAAATACAGCCACAGTAATTTGTTGGCGAGAAAACGCAGTTTGGAGATCATGACTAAGTGGAGGTCTAGAGTACTGAGAAATTGACGGAAACCAAACTGAGATGGGGGAAGGAGTCGTCGCCACTCTAGGATAAAGGAGAGTCGGGAAGCGACAATCTTTTTCATTAACTTACAAATGCTGGTGGTCAAGGCTATCGGGCGAAAGTTTTGGGGAAGGGAAGCGTCCTTGTCAGGTTTCGGATAGGAATAACTATAGCCTCACGTCATCGAGAGGGAAAAACACCCTCAATCCAAATACGATTATAAACGGTAAGTAAAAAATATAGAGCCGAAATATGCATGGACTGCAGCATTTCGTAATGGATACCATCCGGGCCAGGCGGTGAGTTTCTCCGAGAGGAGAGGGTAGATTTAAGTTTACGCATCGTCATCAGTCGATCATAAGGTTCATCGTTCGGGCGGTCGAAATGGAGATCCTCTCTCTCCATTTGCATCTTTCCGTAAATGGAAAGTTGGTGAATATCCGGCGGCACTTGAAGCTGCGGCAAACTAAGCAACCACAGTATTCGCCACTTCTTTTGAGTTAAAAATGTCCCTGCCATCGACACGGAGGACTCGGGGACGAGAAGGAGTGAACTTTCGGGAGATGCGGCGGACCCGGTTCCAGACTGTGGCAATCGCGGTCGAAGATGTGATCCCGGAGACGTATTATTGTTTAAGGACTCGACGGGCCACAGCCCGAGCACTTTGCATGGTAATGCAGCTATCTGGAGATTTATGGCGGTAAAACCGGCGAGTAGCAGTCTTCTTGTTCCGAACAGCCTCCACACATTTCGGAGACCATCAAGGGACGCGGGTCAAATGAGGGGGTTTGTAAAGGAGATGTAGCCAGTAGAAGGCATAGATCGAGAACCCAAAATCGTTTCTTGGAGACACACAAGCAGGTTGGTATGTTTGTAAAAGAAGGGAACGATAAAAGATAAAAAATAAAAGTTAAATACGAATAGGTAAAAGTAAAGGTTAGATACGGAGAAGTAAACGTTAAATATGAGAAGGAAAAAGTTAAAAGTGAAATATAAAAAGGTAAAAATTAAAGAACTGCCGACCAGAAATAATGGAGCAGATACCGCGTTCTCCCGCAAGTCCGGATCTGGCCCAACCTGATCAGGCTGAGGCCGCAGGCCGGGATCTGACGGGCGAGCAGGGACAGAGGAGGTAACAGGAACTGGTATGCAGGACTTACTAAAGCGACCGCGGCACACACCTAAAGAAGAAGCAGGGACAGAGGCATTGTCGGAACAAGGAGAGGCAAAGCCAGAATGAACGGTTGACGGAGAGCAAGAATATGTTGGGGGGGCATAGGGAGGTCTAACAAAGAGCGAGAACGGGCGGGTAAGGCTGACGAGGAGGAGTCCAACATCGTAAGTTGGCTCTCCAGCTGGCGGAAGTTCGGAGGGCGAGAACAGGAACAGGAACAGGGACAGGTACAGGTTGCGAACGAGAAACACGAAGAATGTCAGCGAATGTGACATGTTCTCGAACAAAACGAGGACGGACCTGAGCTCGAGCCTCGGGAAAAGCCGCGCGCTCCTTGGCCTTGAGAGTAACAACTTCAAATTCGAACTTATAAATAATACATGAAGCTGAGGAAGCAGGATGGTTACCACCACAGTTAATACAAGGTGGTGTGTCAGAACATGGCACACCATGGAAATCCTGGCCACAATGAACGCAGACACGAGTAGACCGGCGACAACGGGAACCAGTATGCCCGAATGTCTGGCAATTAAAACAATGGGTAGGTGGAGGAACGTACAGCAGAACGAAGCCAAGCATACCAGACGTGTGCTGGAGGCGACAGCTGGTCAAAGGTCAAGCGTAGACGCGGGGTGGGCTGAAGACAACCATTAACACGCTTCGTAAAACGATGTACAGAAGACACCTTCCACTCTACAAAACAAGAGCAGAGGTCCTTCTTCGAGACGTCTAAGAGTTGAGAGGCATAGGTCGTACCTTGGGAAGAGTTCATCCTCGAGTCGAGGACGCAAGACACCGGACAATCACGCAAGATGGAGATCGTAGCCAGGGCACCACTCTGTTCCGGAGATTGAGATTTGATGAGTAAATACCCATTACGGAGCTCAGAAATATCCTCCCGACACACCTGGGCAGAAGCCGCAAGACTGCGAAAGACCGCATCACGGTAGGAAAGCAAAGAACGAGAGGTGGTTAGTTTAATAATAAAAAAGGTGATAGAGGAAGTTGAGAGGGACGGAAATGGGCTTCCAAGCCCGACCGGTTCGGTGGTCTTCATGGCTGGGGAGAACAACCCCGATGAAACCCCTGAGGGGCACAAGGTTCCAAAGTAGCAATGGTAGACAAGGGCGAGAATCAACCATCTTGGTGGAAGATACCGACAGAGAGATCGAAGTAGTAGTAGTAGTAGTCTGGACAGGACCATCCCCTGAAGAAACAACAGAGGCTAGAGAGGAGAGAGAGGAGTATCCAAAACCGTAGTCCGAGAATTAGAAGCAGGGGTCGTAAGCTGAGAAGCCGTAGTAAAAAAAAAATATAAACTTAATCCTCTGCGCGCATCCAGCCACCACCGACTCCGACAAGGGAAAGGCGAATCGTGGGCACACTCGGTCCCACCACCAATAGATGTCACACAAAGGTGATACACCCATACCCAGCCCCCCCAAAAGTCAGGACTAGGGGAAAGAGAAGAGAGAAATAGAGAAGCAGGAGATCAGCCGGGTCCCCAACGGGTCATTTTATATATATATATATATATATAATGTAGTCAACCCATACTTTTGTAAATCAACTTCTCGCATAACTCGTACATTCAATTTAAAAAATCCTAATAAGAATACTTTACAATATGAAGATCTAAAAGCAGTAGTGGATTGGGAAGGCTACCTCTTAAATTCCAGTCCCCATCTCAACTCGAGGGATTGTAGTAAGAGAACCTTCATTCTGACCTATCTTCACTATGGTTTATAGTGTTGCAGGGGATTAAAAAATGTACAAGTTTAACAATGAGGAAAATAAGACCAATATTTTATGAATATAGTTAAAGAATTTAATTGCTACATGTAGTGTACGTAAAAGCAATATAATTTTGTCTCTAATTTAATTAGAAGGCTAATATTAACCGCATTACAGATTACATATACTGTTCTGCCATAAATATTGAATGGTAAATGAAAAAGCTATTCACACGAATGGTAACTTGAAACAGATGGGTGATAAAATACACAAATATTCGTCAGTGCGAGCAGTTGATAGGATATCTAAATGAAAATCTTAAAACTAAAAATAATTTGATGGATTACATCATTTCTCTTTTTTCTTTTTTTTTTTACAGTTTCAGTACCTACCATCGATAGCTCGCTCGCTTCTTTCGAAGCATATTTACAATAGTTAACTGATGTGATAAGTGTGTTCATTATTCTTTCTACAATTTCATTTTTTGATCATAATATCTACAATAAAGACGAGGATATCGAATCGAATTCCAAAACTACATTGAAAGAAAATAATTTTCAACTAAAATATAAGAAATAAGATGTATATAATAAATAACCTTAGGTTTAAGCATCGTTGAATTCTAACAATTGGGTCATACTGGTTAACAGACCTTTAAATAATTAATGAATGGATGAATGTGTATTTTCTTTAATTTTTTACTTTGAGATTTAAAAGTTAATTTTAAACTCCAAGCACCATTATACTTTTTTAGTTCTTAGTTATACAAAGATAACAACATTTATATAACATCATCATCAGTGACAGAGACAAATTGATTAAGTTTGCTAATCGAACTTCAACACCAAATGTAGTTTAGACCTCTCGAGTTAATAATCCCTTCCTTCCCCCTCCCAATAATAATAATAATATCAATCTAGTATATAGAGTCTGACACCTTTAATGTAAAAAATGTTAAAAAGTATTACAACTTCCTTAACAATACAGCCACACGTGAATACGAGGCATGCTTACATATATAAATATTACGCATAGTTCAAAATCATAACTACACCATCTACGTTAAATTCTACATGAATGTGTTCAATGAAATATATTTCACAATGCATGACCATGACAGAAGGTATAGACTGATACAATTAACTTCGAAATTAAATTCCTATAAAAAGGTATATAAGAATAATCTAAGCATGAAGCTATAAATAATCGGGTGAAGGCATATTACTACAGACACATCACTGCGAAGTAAGGGAAAGAGTAGAAGGTAAAAAAATATATATTCAATTAACAAAAAAATTTACATGATTTATAAAATACAATTTTAATATTAATATATATATATATATATATATATATATATATATATATATATATATATAGCCTGTATAAATATACAATGCAGATGCAGTAATAAAATGGTAATGGTTCGGGGCGAAATAATATAATATAATATAATATAATATAATATATATAAAGCGACATTGGGTCTGGTTAGTAGTTGGATGGGAGACCGTCCTCGCGTCCAGATTATGTAGCGACCCATGGTTCGGATCCCACGTAAAGCTGTAGGTCCCCTCCGTCATATGACCTTAGATGTTGCGAAGGTGGTTACACAAACCCAATCATTTTATATATATATATATATATATGAGGGGTCCCGCGCCTTACGGTATGTAAGCTCCTCCAAAGTTCAGCAATATGCTGGCAATAGTATCTCTGTTATTAATTGAGCTAGAACGTTCATTTGGCTAAATTAGAGTTCTAAGTATGCTAATGAAGATGTCCGATGAGTTTTTTGGAATAGACTTTCATATTTTATATTTTTTAATTCTTTTATTTTCTTATTATGCCGAACTTCGGGTGAACTTTTGGCATATATATATATATATATATTATCTATATATATATATATATATATATATATATATATATATATATATATATATATAATATATATATATATATCTATATATATTATTATATATATTTTGCATTAAAGAAAGTAGCAGTGTTAAGGGAGTACTCAATGCTAAAATGTGGAAGAGGTAAAAAGGTTATGGGTTAACAAAAGTGGTTATTCATCCCTTACAGAAAAAGTTACTACTGTAGTAGCATACGTCGTTCCTGTATGGGGATCCTTGGGACTGTACATCGCTTTATCAAAAACTATTGATCTTATCGAGCAAGACTTCAACTATCATTAGGCTGACCATACGTACCGTTTTGTATGGGTTCTGTCACTGAAGAATAATTGTAAGCTCAAGATGTTTATGTACTTACTTTTTCATGAATACAGAATATTACATAACCCCCGTCCCTTTTTTGCCATCCCAATGTCCCGTTTTTGTCTCAAGGAAATATGGTCAGCCTAACTATCATAGTACAACATTTTGGGGAATTTCCATCACTAAAATGAGAGAAAACTTCGGATGACCATTATTATTAGTAATATTAGCACTCTCTTTGTAGAACGAAGCGAGTAGCTCTACTTGAGCTTGCTCGCTCGCTCGTTTTTTACATGCCCAAAACCTTGGGTGAACATGATATCCACTGGCATACTTTGATTTCATCTTTACTTTGTCACTTAGATGCGAAACCCACAAAATAAAATTTAAAACAAATGACTATAATCATTGGTGCTTTCACAAAATTTAGGAAAAATTCTCGTAATTGGTCCTTAATTTATACTTTAATGATACTTAAAAGGCCAAAAAAGCTAATCTGATTGTAATTTATACTTCACACTTAATCATTATATTTACAATTTTTAATTTTACATCATATATATATATATATATATATATTGCACACCCACAAGGAAAAATGGATAGAAATTCCAAGGCGTTTCGTTTATTCAGCAGTACACCTCGTCGGGTGAATACATGAAAAGCTTTGAATTGAGTTTAATTTTTCTTTGTGCGCGCATCACTTTTTTAACGTATGTAATTGTGAAATTCACCAATATATATATATATATATATATAATAAAAAATATATAAGAAAAGCGCAGGATTTTGCCAAGGGGGGGGGGGGGATCTTATTTATTTATTTTTTTTTTTTATTTTTTTGTTAATGAACAAAAATGAAAATCAATTTTAAAAAAGTCGAAATAATAGTTACTTGATTATTAATACTTTAGTAGCAACAAAAAATGGACTAATTTTTATTTAGAATATAAAATCAATTCTTCTAGGCTTCTTCTTCACCAATTCTTTAATTATTAAATCCACATCCGGGTTGGTTTCCTTATAAATATACATCAGAGCCTATCCATTTAATCCGTCTTCAGCTACTGTCAATCTTATAAGATTTTAATCGTTTTAACATCGAAAAGCATTTTTCTGCTTCACATATAGTAACCGGAAATGAGTTATGCATTAGTTTGCGAGCGCCATTTTCTTACTATTATTTTTAATAATAATAGAATACTGTGTGTGTAGCAAAAATAACTTGCAAGTTGCTAATAGTTAAGCTGTCTTACTTACAAACCGTTCTATTCGTCTCTCGAAATAAAACTTTTACGTTACTTAAGGAGGGTCCAGACCCAATAGGCCCCCCCTTGCGTACGCCACTGATACATATATATATATATATAAATATAATCACGCATTTACATACTGATGTATAATTTGCTGCATTCATACAGTGGGTAAGATAGTAAACTACGATTAAATATTAAATATATTGAATATTGTACCCTCGGAAGAAAGAAAGTTGAAGGCATATAACGCCAAAAAGGCAGTTTTGAGACATCCTTCAGCCATCAGCTGAGAAGGTAAATTTACAATTTACAGATGCTGATGTAACCTGACAGAATTCACTTTTATATAATATATACACTGTGTATATATATATATATATATATATATATATTATATATAATAATATATATATATATATACACTTATGTTGTTTCGTGCGTTGGTCTCTCTTCACACGGAGGTTAAGCTGGTGGCCCTGCCTCAGGTCTGGCTTGGTGGAGCCGCCGCCAAGGAGTCCTCGTTTATATATATATTGCACTACATGTTTCCGTTTGATAAAGCTTACGACGAAAGTACATTTTATAACAATAACAATAATAGAAAGTCGATATCAGCCTATGTCTTTATAAAGGATTTACATTTAATTTCCAATATTGTGAAGAGTTTTTTATTTTCAGTACTGAGTTTTTTAATAATAATTCTAGATAAGAATTTGCAGTATGCTAAGAATACTGTCTTCGTTTTCGCTTCTGCTGACGCGTTTCGTTCATATACTTTGAACATCTTCAGAGCTTTATACATAATTTTAAAGTAAAATGGGTTATATATATATTTCTTGATTGTAAGTTTGATACAATTTCAAATTAATTTAAGAATATTCGAAAGTTCATTAAATTTTATATTAATTTTCGTAAAATGTAAAAAACGAAAATTAATATAAAATTTAATGAACTTTCGAATATTCTTAAATTAATTTGAAATTGTATCAAACTTACAATCAAGAAATATATATATAACCCATTTTACTTTAAAATTATGTATAAAGCTCTGAAGATGTTCAAAGTATATGAACGAAACGCGTCAGCAGAAGCGAAAATGAAGACAGTATTCTTAGCATACTGCAAATTCTTATCTAGAATTATTATTAAAAAACTCAGTACTGAAAATAAAAAACTATTCACAATATTGGAAATTAAATATAAATCCTTTATAACAACAATAACAATAATAATAATAATCGCTTTTTAATACTGCTAAATTCGTAAGAGATGGGCAAAATACGGTCCTTGACAGGATTTTATTGGAGCAGCGGTGTCACCAGGGCCGGATTAACCATGGTGCAACTACATCGGGTCCACTCACAAAACCAAACCTCATTTTTAAAATATATAATCAATGATCACTGCCCACTGGGATTGTAAATAGGCGTGACTTTAGCCTTCCTCCCCATTTCGATCAGCCAGCGAGAGTAGGCTCGCGCTTAAGCTTTTGTTCCGTATCATTTAGTTACCTCGCGCTTTGAGCGTATATGAGCGCGGATTCTGCCACGTACCGCGACATCATCATACGGACTTTGATGTCGTAATTGCGATTTCACCGTGAGCCGTTATCGGCCATTTTTTTGTTTTTATCAATTTTCTTTATGTATCCTAAGAGCCACGAACGAAAATATAATGCTAATATTTCAAATTAAATTAAATTTATTTCGATCAAAATAATAATCTCTCTTCTTCCGATAATAATTTAAAAATATGAGAGGAAAATCCTATTTCAATTTTGCATCCGTAAAAATGCGCGGGCAGTTCATCGGCATTTCGGAGATTTGTATCGAATATTAGTAGTATATAGCATCGATATTTCTTTGGGATCACTGCTTGGCGAGTGTATGTATATATTCTCACGTACTGATCATAATTTATTTCGACGGGCTACTAAGATGATTCCTACATGAACGAACAAATCGTACGCCGCACCTTTAGAAAAGTTACATTTATTCACTCTTAAAAAGACGAATTCGAGGAGACTTAAGTCGGGTTTTTAAAATGATTAGAGGTTCTGATGATGTCGACGCGAAAAAATATTTCACCTTCAGGAATGCAGACAGAACTCGCGGTAATAGTCTGAAATTAGTGGGTAAACATTTTAATTGTAATGAAGCTAAACATTTTTTCTTTAATCGTATAGTTAATTTGTGGAATAGATTGCCAGCCAGCGTAGTTCAAAGTAATTCGATCGAATCCTTTAAAAAGAAACTAGATGCTTATCTTGCCTTAAAATCCGTTGGAAGCATTCGTTATTGCGTAGAAATGCTGTAGATTTTCATTTGGATTCCCTTTTGTTATTTTAAAATTTTCACTTTAGCTTTAATTTTTTTTACTACCTCTCAACCTCTTTTCTCCGCTTTTGTTTAAAACTTTCACTCGTCTTTAAATTTTCTTCCTTCTTAATTTACAGCCTCGTAGGGACCAGCCAGTTTGTTTGGTGTCTTTTGTATTTCTTTGTATAATCATGTTCATTTCATTTAAAGTTTTTTACTCGTGAGCTCTGCCTATATTCTCTATCCTTACTCAAGTGTTCATTTATCGCTATTATCCTCGCTTGTTAGTCCGTTATACCTTACAAGTATATATTAACCTATGTTGTGTTGTAACACTGACTGAGAGTTGTAAGTATATGTATTTAATAAAGTAACATTTTGTGGAGCAAATAAACATTTTACGGTTCGTTAGTGCGAGCTACGGAAGATATGATCATGTGGAGAAGGCCAGAGCCCGGAGGGGCTCCCCATACCCTTGATCCGGCCCTGGGTGTCACTGAAAAATTCTCAATAAACGGGCCCGCGAGATAACAGTAATAGACGATTTGACTTATAGTACCTTTATGCCGAGTCTGTGGCCCGCACATAAATGAGTGTTACATATAATTGGCGTATTTTTTAAACTAATTACTTATGATTTCTTAGTTTCAGTTATTGCATGCCCGGCGATTGTTGCCCAATTTTTTCAAATAGCTGTACAGTGACATTCTAAATTTTCACGCCGTAAAATACAGCAGTTTTCTGTAGGTCCAAAATGTGACTTTACTTCAAGTCAGATTTGTGGGAGTTTGCTGACGTTATTTGTTAACAAAACTGTTAGGCCCACTCCTGGCCAGACCTACTTAGTGTATGGACTCTCAGTACAGGGGAGTAGCGTCCTAAATTTGGGCTTACATGATGAATCCAGCCCAGTCTAAAATTAAACAAGGCCTAGGTTTGAGCTCGCTCCAGCTGAACTAACTTCGGCCAAAAATTGGAATGACGCGAGACCAATTCTTTACTTAAGCCTTACAAACACGTAAATTTAATCTAGCATAGCCTACTAACATCGTTAAAATGCATTTTGTAATATAAATAAAGTAGGGAGTTCTTGAAAAAGCGTTGATTCGGCTAACGCCATATTGTCTACAAAGAAATTAACACGTTTTGGTCGAGACAGCTCCGGAGCTAGCTTGAGAAAAACTTCAAGTCGGATCTTGAGTTTGAGTTGGATGCGGCAACTTAAGTTTCAGAGAGCTGACCAAGTCAGTTGGACCAACAGAAAACGGCTAAGGTTAAAAGCATCACGCGCCTTCCAGTATTTCTTTCTTCCGAGATACAGCTCTTATCTCAAATGCATCTTCGACATTTAAAGATGGTAAATTCTCTTCTTTCTCGTTAATGACAAATTGCACTGAGGAACTTCTTAATTTTATACTGATCACGATGCATTAAATATTTTATTAAGCTAAATTTCACACGTATTTACAATATCGTAATTAAATGTCTTTTCATTTTTAAAATTATCTATACGCGAGTAATTCGTTTAAATTTTAGTATAAAAATATAACTATTTATACAGAGGTAAAGTGTGTGTATGTTTCAAATTAATATTCAGCTAAGTTTTTCTTTTTCAAACACTATTATTATTATTATTATTTCCATATATGTGTTACTTCCCCTCGTGGCTTTTTGGAATAAATACAAATCGTTTTTAAGAGTGAGAACGACTTAAACGCTTAAAAAGAAAAGCTACCAAAACAATAAATCGAAAAGCTCTTAATTACTTATTCCGGGATATAAAAAATACTAATACAGAAGGGCTACAAACGGGTGGATGGATGGAATTAATTGCTTTGCAAGGTTTTGTCCAGTTTTCCAACGTAGCTCTTCAGGCTTAACAATTTATTCTAAGCAAAGGAAGTTCAAGGAAACCATCTGTGAGGTGATAACGCGAGAGAAGGGCATCTGCCTTTCGTCATTTTGTTCTTCGGATTAAGTGCGAGAATAAACAAGACCGGTGTCAGTGGAAGGACGTTTCGCGTGTCCTTCGGTCCTCGTTGAGGTTTTAAGGGCGTATTAGAGCATGAAGGGGCTTCCGCTCTCACGGTCTAGATTGTTGGTGGGGTCCCAAGGGGATTGTAGAGCGGGGGAAGCTTCCTGCGTACGCATCTCATTCAGAGAGGGTTTGGGGACCTGCTGCGCCTGGAAGGGATTGGGAGGCGAGGGGCTGCTGAAGGGATTCACGCCTGTAACGAAAGACGAAGGAAGCGCTGCGGAGTTGGTTGGTTGGGAGAGGAAAGGGTTGTGGTTGTTGTTATTATTATTATTATTATTATTATTATTGTTGTTGTTGTTGTTTTGGTTCGCGTTTGCAGCTTTGGTGGGGCTGAAATCGAGCTCAGTAGCGAAGTTGATGCCATTAGGATGGTTGTTGTTGTTGTTGTTGTTGTTTTTTGGTGAAGAGAGTTCATATTTTGGTAGCTTGGAGAAGAGGTTCCTCCTAAGAGAGCGACAGAAACAGAAAAAAAAAAGGAAAGGAAGGGAGAAAGGAAGTGAAAAAACATTCATTAATGCAATTCAAGTAAAAGCAGTGAAAAATAAATGGCAATAATTATCAATGACACCTACTAAAATCATGTGAAAAAGAAAAATCATTCAAATGATGCTCAGAAATATTAATTACAGAAACTCAGAAACAAGAGCCAGTACCCTCAGTGATAACGGGGCTTAATTAGCAAACTGTGACACCCCTAACGTGCTAAATAAAATTCATCAATGGCAAGCAAGCAATTACTTTTTCCTTACAAAAGTAGTTTCATAAAATAGATACTTATACTAAAATTTTTTATTAAACTTTTGTAGATTAAACTATGAACAAATGATATTCCTCTATCCATCTTTAACTTTATTAATTATTTCCTATTACATCCTACTCTCAAACGTACGCGGATACGAGTGCATTATATGTTCTAATTAAACGGTTCTGTAATATATAACGGAGGTTTACGGATCATAACATTTAATAGGGAACGTCGAAAGCCAAAAAATAATTTAAGATTTTGGAAATGATAATTTTTAATAATAATAAAAAAAAAAAATACGTGTGAAAAATTACGACGACAAATTAGCCAAGTTTGGTAACATAATTATAGCTGTTCCAGTTATAATAAAAAATATACCCGAATCGAAATATAATTTTGATAAAACAAGCGCCTAACATTTGTTTCATCCGCTCAAGACACGTGAAGAAACCATGAATCCAAGAAACTCCATTAATATAATATAAGCCATTTAAAGTAAATCATAAACATGGCAATGTCTGGCTAAAACCAAAGAGGAAATAAATTAAAACGCTCTAAGAGGGAAGTGGGATACTGGAATAAGGGGAAGGGAAATCTCATACTTGTATTTCGTTACAATCTTTCATCCCAAACTCATTATACGCAATAGAATGATGGGCTCGTGGTCTATCGTTCGTAGAGATACTTTACTATTAAACATTAAGGGTTTAACTGAACTAGATTTAAATTGGTATAAACTTACTTTGAAGCTGAAAGAGGGAACTTCGTCCTACTGCGAAGTATATTTAATTAAAATTAAATCATTACTGAGAATATAAAGTAGCAATAACTTCTCTTATTCTTTTCTCTCGATGTAGACAATTAAGCAGCCCAACATTGTCGTTAAACAGTGATTCTAATTTAGTTAATTAAAAAATGCTTTAAAAGCATTCTTAAAACATTTTCTCCTGAAGCCTAAGCATTATCAAAATTAGGGATTAAAGTCTGGATGTATATTGGAGTCCTCAAAATACAACACGATCTTACAGATGTTAAAAACCTAACAAAAGTTACAGTAAATTAATATTATATATACATATATATATATAAAATCATCGATGCATTCAAAGTTTAAGCAAAAATATGAATAGTTAAGCATCTTTTTACACAGAGCACCATTCCGCCCATACATATGTATAAAGTGCAAACCATGCTACACGTAGGCCGACGTCATATACTGACCTACTTAATTCTTGTTGCATATTTTGTCATAACAAATTGCAGTAAAACGCCTGCTAAACAAATAAATTTATTTCCCCTATTTAATCAAGTCTGAAATAGTATTCTCTGTGCATTTAAGCGGTTTAAAACTGAGCTGTAAGCTTTAGTATTATCAAACGCTTTCATTTACTCTGCGTGTAAAACAGTATCTTATCAATAAGGATTTTCCACCCTTAAGATAATGAATGGCTGAAGTACAACAGGACGCTTATGCAAATAAATACTAACCTGCCACATTTACACCACATCTTATACGAATCCAAAAATCTATATGGACGGAATGGAGTTACAGTATTTACACTGGTCTCAAAACTTCTAACTTCTTGGTGAAAATTTCGTCTTGTGTTCTACACCTCCGGTGACTTATTACTATATTTCATTCATAAAACTTGGTGAAGGAAACTGTGCAACTTTATAAAATTCTTCTTTCGAAGCCACCGAGATTCGATAACTACTAAACCCGAACAGTTTGAATTTTCCCAGTGCCTATTTAAATCGTCCCTGTCAGCGGTCAGCATGATGCTGTAGTGCTATGCGTATGACTCGCAATCCTAGCAAAGCCGCATCAAAACATCTCAAACTCGAACTCCTACCATTGGCTATCGTCCTTTATCCTTTTCAGCCACGTATTTAATTAAAATTAAAAGCACTACGCAAACTTTATAAATGCATCTATCGACTAATAAGTGATTAATAGCTGAAAGAGAAAGACTTACTGTTTGTGACTGTACAGTTTTAATAGATTTATAACTAGTTTGGAATGGTTTCAAGAGTGCACACATTTAACATTACTCTCCAACTTGAAATAATTTACACTACTTTATTGAGGTCATGCAGGGAAAAAGAGAGAGAAAGATAAATAAGAATATCACGTTAAGCTTAACGAAAGTGATATTTCGTGCATGCAAAGAAACATTAAGTGGGCTCATGCAGTGGTACACACCTTGCATCATTTGCAAACATTTGTATTATTGATGAACTGCACCACTATTTGTTTGCTATTATGTAAAATACGCAGAGTAGAGATTAATAGAATATATGTGTATGTGTGGATTTCATATTTTAAGTCTATTGTCTAAATATACTGACTACTAACTTTTTTTCTCACATACACGTGATATACTTAATTAGTAAGATGTAACTAATATTGTTTATGCCTAATATGCCTCTGTATCCCAGTCCTAACACTCGCTTTCATTCCCTTCTTTTGATGAGTTACGGTACTGAAGTATCACTTCACTAAACCCAAATATTCCTATATAATAATAATAATAATAATAATAATAATAATAATAATGCTGTCAATTCCTGTGGTATTTAATAGTAATTAAATTCCCATTCTCTCGTTTATTGAAGCTTTCATACAAAAACAGGCAAAATTTGTTGATATATTAAGTCAATTACAATGCTCGATAATTTTATTTGAATACAAAACTCTCTCTTCTCATGACAATAAAGGGTAAAACTGACTAATTTGGTTAACTTCATTAAAAGGTGACATAACTTATTACCTAAACTATGTATGCGCTCTTAATCGAGACTGATGAAAAACGTGTACTCGTAGTTTATGTATTGGAGCCCTTTTACTTTGCTATGAACAATCTTTCCTTTTATTTTCAGGCAATATAAAAAATATTAACTACCACAAGTTCAATTTTCCAATGTACTTCGTGGCCAAATCTTATAAATGTTGCTTTAAAATAGTTCAAAAGAACTGTTCAACGTACAGTAGTGGCCAAAGGAGAAAGGGACAATGACTTTTTTTCTTATACCTTTCAGATCTGAAAAGTATACTCGGGGTTTTAATCAGAGAGAACAATGGCGAGGGAATTTGGTTCAGTATTTTGTATGACTTTCTATGATTCAGTTAAAAATCTCTAAATATTCGTGATTGCTGAACCAGCTTACAGATTTAACCTTCAGTGAAATGTCTTTCTTTCGTATTCGATAACTAAAGGTAGTTAAAGCATTATGTAGTGTGTTAAATGAGAGCCGCTTTTAGTGTCGTTGTCTTAGAAAAAATCTTTCAACTTTAAACATATGATAAGGATCAAATCTTGCTGGAGAATTCATTTTTCGTCTGCAGACCACTAGAAGCAGAAGGCAATAAATAAAGACCACACTAAAACCTGCGGCGGGTGCTCTGTAGTGGGTACCTGATGGACTGCTATCTTCTAGCAGTCCTTCATTCTTTTTATATTATCTGGTTTGGTTGACCACACACTATTAAGCGGAAGTTGTCGACATGATCTATGAACAGAGTTGTACTTAATCCCAAACAAAAGTACAGTTCATTTGTCATTTATATTTTTATTAAATTACTATGGCTAATATATTAATGTCACCGTTCTCAAGTTCTCAATGAATATCAAATGAGGTCTTCCTAGAATCTTGTATACATATTTTTAGTAGGTGAGTAACACCTCTCGTAGTTATCTTCCTTTTTCTCCTAATTTTTCCATTCGGATGAGGTTTAACTGTTGCCTTGTTTGGTACTGGCAATAATTATAGCAATTATTGTTTTAAGTATACTGTATTTAAGTCATTAGATAGATTTAGAAATGATTCCCACGTATGATTATGTAAAGCAATTACTTTGTAAGCTCTGGAACTCTCTCTTAGTCATACTGAGAACTGATGAATGTCGTGAAACACCCCAAAAAATAACTTTTCGCTATAGCTTCTTCGAGAGAATGTATAACAAAGGTTTACTACCGAGATAAATAAAAGCATTAAGTAATTACGCAAATTGCTTATCAATAAATACAATTTTGTCGTGTCTCTTTCTTTTTGTCCACAACTGTAACTCATTTGGAATTCATTTAAATTAAATAAAGTGATTTTGTAATGCAACTAAATATTATGATTATGAAAATAATTGAATCAAACACTTGTCCGTGTTACTGGACTCTCAAAACATTTTTCTCATCACATATGTTGTGAAGGGCCTAATTACAAAGGCCTAAGGTACATTGTTAACAATCAGATTTAAAGTGTACTTCACTGCAGCTTTAATTTATAAATAACTTTCTTAATTATTTTTTAGTATATGTAAATCACACAGATTAGGATTAAAGGCAGTTTTGAAGTAAAAGTTTCATTTTAAAAAAGTTTTCGCTAATACAAATAATCATAAAGTATGACCCCATTTTTTATGAAACTATATTTGAAATATGTTACAACTTTGTTAGAAATATAACTGCACTCTCTTTTTCCAATGTTCTCATGAAAACTTACCCATTCCGACGGGAGTTGGCCTCACAGAAACGAGGTTATCCAAATTAACGAGATTTGAATTCTCTCCTAGAAAGGCAGTTGGTGATTTGGATTTAGATAACCCGTTCTCAGATGGCAAATCACGCGTAAAGTCATCAAAGTTGAAAGCATCGTCATTTTCATCTGAAACGTTTTGGTAATCTTCAAACGATCTAAAAATCTCGATTCAGTTCATCGATTTAATTTAATGAACATCCGCCAATACTACCCTCAAAAGCTTTTTTTGACGGTACTTGCGGTGGCACAGGATGTCAGGATGCTAAAATGAAGATTTCACTCGTTGCCCTGTGAAACAATTTTCAGGGCGATGAAACGAGGAAAATTAAAAAAAGCAAGAAAGACGAAGCGTTTCTAGTGAAAAAATTAAAATGGACATATTACAGACAAATATGTAAGTTCTAAATAACTACATTGAAGGAAAGTTCCGCGTTTTTTGGGGTGGTTTAATCTCTTTCGTAACGGCAAAGGTCAGGTGACGGAGGGGACCTACAGATTTACGTGAGATCCGAACCACGAGTTGCTACACCATCTGGACGCAGAGGGCAGTCACCCATCCAACCCAGACTCAATTTCGCTTAACTTCGCCGATCGACGAGAGGCGGTGTTGCGACATGGTCACGACGTAGTGCTCGAAAGTAAGTCCGAAATGATTTATATCAATGATGGTAACGGTGAATAACGAGCCTATTAATGTCTTACAATTACCTTTAGCAGGCTGATGTTCTCTAGTCGAAATAGCTGAAAACTCATCCGCGTTCTCAGACGCAATGGGGGCAAAAGGATCTACTTGGGGTTCAGGGGGACCGGCTGGCACGGAGCTCCAGGGATCATTAGAGGGCTTTGGAGTCCAGGGATCATCTTCAAAAAAAATAAATACGGCCATTACACATTTTGTACCAAATAAATTTAAAACTTCAAATTTTTAAGAATGAATGAATGAATAAAATGAATGAATAAATGACTCAATGAATGAATGAATTAATTAATAGCAGTGTTTCACCGGCGGACCGGAAATCGGAGATAACCGGCCCTAATTCTCTCAGGTAACTGGGAACTGGCGAAAGTCAGGATCAATAGGGGGACGGAACTTTTGCCCGCTAGACCATACGGGGGGAAGGAGGTAAACACCGGTCGCCTTCTGAGAAGAGAGGTGGGTGAGAAGATTCGACTCCCAAATATTCCAAAAGACGAAAGGCATGAACTACAACCGTACAAGTGTTAAAGGAAGAGTCGGGGAGGGAGTCCAGGGGGAGCAGAAGCCAGGGTCGAGAGGGACGAAACCTTCTGGTATTGGGCCTTGGAGGAGACTACTTCAACGAGGGAGCCATCGTTTTGGGGCCACATTTGTCGGGGATCGCCACAACGGGAAGTGAAGGCATCATGGACCTCAAAAACGTCGCGCTGTGAGAGGGGAGGAGAGGGGGAAGAATGGAGAACCAGGAACCGAGGGTAGTCAGGGTCAGAGCCGTCGGCCCCTACGAAGGGGTCAAGAGACTTGCCGGAACAAAACGTACGAGAAGTTTTAGAACGAGGAGAATGCGAGTTTTCCGCAGCCAGAAGGGGGACGACCCCTTCAAGACGCGGTCTTCCAGTGGTAGAGGACTCGAGGTCCTGGTTGATCACCACCCGAGTGCTAGAAGAGGTACTTATAAGCATAGAAAAGTAAAGAAAATGGACCCAGCTGACGCGAGACACTGCCTACCGGTAAGAAAGGGAGGCCAAGCGCAAACCGCAAGAGGAGGGGTACCTTGTCCCCAGGGGGGAGCGCGTCGGTTTAAAAACGGGGCCCCGTGATACAAAAGTTTGCCCCCAACGGCACAAAGACCCCAGCCCTCAAATCCCACCAGCCCGGACACCAAACCAGCCAATACGGTGACGCCCTAAGGACGCCACCTCCGGAGGACAGCTCTGGAGATCCATATTGGGAGCCCAAGTCCTTGGTGGCTATTAGTCCGGTTCCCACAACAGCCTGCCTGGCATGAGTGACCGTTCCGGGGGCTGAGCCCCAGCCGATGTAGCCCAATGGGTCAGAACATGCAATTGTTTGGTAGATAAATGGGTACCTTGGATAGCCTAGTGGTTAAGACGCTGGGCTGCTGGTGGGGCGTGGTTCGGATTCTACGTTAAACTGTAGGTCTAAGGAGGAGTGACAAGTTTGACCTTCGTCAGAATGAGTAATTTGGGCAGAAGCAAAACAAAGATTAACCAAGGTGTATATATATATACAGGGTGGCCCGAAAGTCTGGATCCATAAGAAAATATTTATTTTAATACATAAATTACAACAAATGGTAAATACTTAAAATGAATATCAACTTTAACTCGTAAATACGTATCCGTGATACTGTACAGTAGTTCGTACTCCAGTATAAATACTCGAATACTTTTTTATTTCAGCCCAGAAATGGCTTCGAATCTAACAACAGAAGACCGGGTAGAACTTGTGCTCATGTACGCAAGACAGGGCGCTACACACAGAGAAGTTGCTACCGAATTCAATAGAAATCATCCTGATAAGCATCCAGTAACACATGCGACTGTTGGCAAGTTGTTTAAACGTTTCAAAGAAACAGGAAGTGTACATGATCGACGGCGTTCTGGTCGTCCAAAAACTGCAACTGATGAAAATACCTCTGCAATGGTATGTGAAACTTTAACGAATAGTCCAGTAAAGTCAACAAGAAGATTATCAAATGAAACACGCATCTCGAGAACGTCAATTCGAAGAATTATTAAAAATCATAAATTCCATCCCTAAGTGTCTCGATGTCAGAGGCCGCCAATTTGAGCATTTGTTATAATTTGTTGTTTATACTGGAGTACGAACCACTGTACAGTATCACGGATACGCATTTACGAGTTAAAGTTGATATTCATTTTAAGTATTTATCATTTTTTGTAATTTATGTTTAAACTAAAATATTTTCCTATGGATCCAGACTTTCGGCCCACCCTGTGTTGTTGTGTGTGTATATATATATATATATATATATATATATATATTATATTTTTTTTTTTTTTGTATTGGGGCGTTTACCGCCATTTCCCGCTATATGGTAGCGGATATCATGGCGAGGCGGAATACGAGAAAGAGAAACGGAGACGGAGAAAAGGCACTAGAAAAGGGAGAACAGCGGACTACAGGTGAGAAGCACCTAAAGCTCAGATAGGATGCGAGATTGGGAGAGGAAGAGGAAAAGACGGTCAAGCGAGAAGAGAGGGCTCTCAGCGAGCATAAGGCGTAAACGTTCGGGGAGGGGGAAATCAGAAAGGAACGGGAAGCGCGACGACGTACTGACGACAGGGTGGGGCATTCCACAAGGATGAGAGACGGTGAGGGGCGACTGGCAGGAGGCGCAACGAGGAGCCTCCTGCCGGAACATAAGATAGCCGTGCGTGAGGCGCGTATGGCCGATGCGAAGCCGCGCAAGGACGACCTCTTTGTGTCTGGAGCGGTGGAAAGAGGACACCCAATATGACAGACGGGGGCGGATGGACCAGAGTTTATTTCCGGTGGCATCGTCCCAGGACTGTTGCCACATGCGGTCGTAAAAGGAACGAAAGACCTGCACATAGTCTGAGAAGGGGAGCGGGCGGGGGAGGGGAGGCAGCGAGGCGGCGGACCGGGCTATGCGGTCCGCCGCCTCATTACCGGAAACACCAACATGGGCGGGAACCCAGCAGAAGGTGACCCGGATCCGGTGAACGGTGTGCAGGACATGGTACTCCTGTTGAATAAGGCGTACGAGGGGGTCCGGGGAATCATAGCGCTCGAGCGCCTGAAGGGCGCTCAGCGAGTCCGAAAAAATGGTACAGGAGGACCGCGAACAACCCGATACCAGACGGAGGGCTTCCAGAAGGGCAAAGAGCTCCGCGGAAAAGATGGAGGCCTGAACCGGCAGGGGGATACCCCGGGAGGTAGGTGACAATGACGGAGAGAAGACGGCGGCCGCGACACCTGCAGGGGAGCGCGAGCCGTCGGTGTAGACGGGAACGTCGTCCGAATGGACGGGAAGATGGGCCAGAAAAGAAGACCGGAGGACGGCAGGAAGACTCCTTACGCAGGCCACGGAGCGCCTGGCAACGGCAGATAGGGGTGGTCCGCCAGGGGGGCGACAGATCGAAGGAGAACGGCAGAATAGAGGGTGGGGGGATCCCCAGGGACGAGAAAATCTCGGCCAGAGAGGCAGCGAAATGCCACGTGTCAGGCCGGGGTAGCGCCTGGGAGATCGCGGAGAAGAGTAGGGACTCGGGAGGCGGCAGATGCGAAGGTAACACTTCGCCATGAGAAGGCCCCGGCGAAGGGGCAGGGGGGGGTGTCCACAGTCCACCTGAAGACTAGCGACAGGGGACGAGCGGAAGGCACCCGACGCCAGGCGAAGGCCACGGTGGAGAAGAGGATCCAGCATACGGAGTGCCGGAGAGGAGGCGGAGCTGTAGACCACACAGCCGTAGTCGACACGGGATTGCACCAGGGAGGTGTACAGGCGCAGCAGAGTACGCCTGTCCGCCCCCCAGGTCGTGTGGGACAGATGACCCAAAAGGGAGAGGGTGCGGCGAGATGTTTGCCGCAACCGCCTAAGGTGTGGAACCCAACCGAAAAATCCGTCGAGGGTCATACCCAGGAATCTAACGGATGGGACGAGGGGAAGAGGAGTGCCGGCAAGGGTAAGGCGAAGGTATGCGACAGACGGAGGCGCCGAGGACGGAAAAGCATACTGGAAGACTTAGAGGGTGAGAAAGCATAGCCAACCGAGGACGCCCAGCGAACCACCGCGTTGATGGCTAGCTGGAGCCGACGTTCAGCCAAAGACGGGAGGCGGCCAGAGCAATAGATAGCCAGGTCATCGGCATAGAGGGAGCTACGAACGGATGTAGGCAGGACCGTAGCGACTGTGTTCATCACGAGTGAGAAACACAAGACGCTAAGGACACTACCCTGAGGGACACCCTCCTCCAACGGAAAGCGGTCAGAGAGGGCAGAACCGATGCGGACGCGGAAAGAACGGGCGGACAAGAAGTTATAAATAAAGGAAGGGAGAAAGCCTACGAAACCCAGGGAGCGTAAGCAGTCGAAGACCGCGCTCCGCCGGGTAGTATCGTAGGCCTTCTGGAGGTCGAAAAAGACGGCGAGTACAAATTGACGCCGGGAGAAAGCCTCCTGCACGTCATGGCTAAGGAGAAGGAGGGGGTCGGTGGTAGACCGGAAGCGCCGGAAACCAGCCTGGGTAGCAGGGTACTGGTCACTCGCCTCCAAGGTAAAGGACAGCCGCGAGGCGACCATCGCCTCCATCACCTTGCAGGCACAGCATGTTAGGGAAATGGGGCGATAGTTCGACGGGAGTGAGGGGTCTTTATCGGGCTTCGGGATGGGGACGACGATGGACTCACGCCATCGGTCCGGAAATGAACCCTCCAACCAAATCCGGTTATAGAGGTCCAGTAGAAAGCTGAGAGCAGAGGGGTGGAGATGCCGTAAAAGTCATAGGGGATATTATCGGGGCCGGGGGCGGAGGAGCGTCGGGGGCGGAGGGCCTCCCGAAGCTCTGTCATGTGGAAGAGGTGATTATAGGGGTCATCCCTATGAGGTGGAAATTCCGGTGGGTCGCGGCGGGAGTGGGGGGAATCGGAACTGGAGATGGCTGCAAAGTGCGCCGCGAGTGCGTTCGCGACGGCCTCCGGATCGGACACGAACTCGTCGTCCCCGACCCGAAGCACCGGGGGTCGAGGGGGGACACGGGTCCCCTCAAAGCTACGCACCTTGCGCCAAACAGTCGAGGGGGCAGTCGAGGAGGAGATCCCGGACACGTAACTCCGCCAGGAGGTACGCCGGGCCAGTTTCAGGACCCGACGGGCCACTGCCTTCAGGCGCTGAAATTCTATCTTGTGCTCCAGCTGGCGGGTCCGGTAGAAGCGGCGGCCGGCACGGCGCCGCTCCTGAACGGCATGGGAGCACTCTGGGGTCCACCATGGGACGCTTCGCGGCCTGGGGGAGCCAGAGGTACGGGGGATGCAACTGGCGGCAGCCGAGAGGATCTTACTCTCGAGGAAGGCGAGGGCCTCATTGACGGAGGGAAAGGCAGGAATTGATGGCGAGATCGCCGTGCCCCTCGCGTATGAGGCCCAGTCTGCTCGGGCGAACAGCCAGCGCGGGCGGACAGAGGTGGGGGGGAGGAGACGGGTCGGGGTAAGACACACTGGGAAATGGTCACTGCCGGAAGAATCCGGCAGGACCTCCCAGGTGAACTCCGTCACGATTTCGAGGGAAACCAGGGAAAGGTCGATACAGGTGAAACTGTCATGGGCCGAGTGAAGGCAGGTTGGGGAGCCATCGTTCAGAAAGGTGAACTCGAGCTCGTCCATAAGGGAGAGAAGGGTCCCGGAGAGAAAGGTGGAGCAAACGTCCCCCCAGGCCGGGTCCCGACTGTTGAAGTCCCCGAGAATCAGAAAAGGGCGGGGAAGCTGGAGAATTAGGTCACGGAGAGAATCGGGTGGAGGGCGTACGTTAGGGGAGAGGTAAAGAGAGCAGACCGTGAGCTGGCGCCCCAAGAAAGGCGCACGGCCACAGCTTGCAGGACTGTACGGAGCGGGAGGGGGCGGAAAGGGACGGAGCGGTGCACGAAGACCGCGGCGCCCCCCCTCCCCGCCCCATCGAGAGGCGGGGAAGGGAGCCCGCAGTAACCGGACACTCGAGGGAGGGAACGGGATCCCAGAATCGTCTCCTGAAGGCAGAAACACGCCGGACACCTGGAGGCCAGGAGAGAGGAGAGACTCTCGAGGCCTACCAGGAGCCCGCGGATGTTCCACTGCAGGAGGGAGGGGTATAGGGAGGGGTAGGAAGTCAGCGTAAAGGATGGTTATGGGGTGGGTGGGCCGATCGGGCGGCCCGAGATTAAAGAGGGAATCGGAAAGCCCCGGAGTTCAGGAGGGACGCCGAACGAGGGCGAAGGCGAGGGTCACCCCGACGAGGGGGCGATGTGGAACCAGACGCCGGCAAGTCCTCCAGAAGAGGAGTCTCCCGGACGTCCGGGGGAGAGCGATGCAGAGAAGGGGATGTGAGAGGTATCCAGAATGCCCCTCCCTTCACCGGAGGTGCGGGGGAGGCAGGACTACGAGGGGGAGTGGAAAATAATACCTCACCCAGAGGCATTGGCAGGTCGAGGAGAGAGATGGGGCGGGTCAACGCGGGGGCGTGCACGTCCCACCCACGCCGACCAGGCGGGCGAGTTCCCCCTCCAGTGGGTCCATCGACCGGGCCGGAGAGGGGTGTATCTCAGCCCCCACGAGGGCCGTCGGGGACCCCAGGGGGGAGCGTGCATAACGGTTGCGCAGTGGGGACGGTGAGGACACCGGGCGGTAGGGCGAAGGGGGCGTTTGTGTTTGGGAGGAAGGTGATGCGAGGCTTATGGCTCGAACCTTTCGGGGTCACCACTGGCGCGGCGCTTGCGGCCCCTATCCCTCCGTCGTGCGGCCCGCGTGGGTGACGGCGGGTCACGATCCGGAATGGGGGTGGCCGAAGGCGCCGGTGGAGAGGGCGTAGAAGGGGCAGGGGGGGTTGCCGACGAAGCATCGGCGTTCGCGGAGGGAGCACGTGGGGACGCGCTGGTAGTACGGGGAGCCGCGGTAGGAGTCCGCTGGGCGGCAGAGGATGGACTGGGAGTAGCGGACACGGTGGGTGGAGGCGCGTTGGGAACCGCCGGTGAGGACGGGGTCCGGGAACGGAGAGCCTCGGCGTACGAGGCACCACGCCGGGCCTCGCAGCCACGCAACCGCTCCCGCGCCTCCCGAGCGCTGAGAAACTCTGATGAACAGAGGGCCCGAACCTCCCTTTCAAAGAGGAAGGACGGGCAAGAGCGGGATGAAGCAGGGTGTGGTCCATGGCAGTTGGTGCAGGAAGGCGGAGCAGTACAGGGCAAGGGGTGGGGAGGGCCGCCGCAGCGGACACACAACGGGGCCGGCTGACGGCAGGAGCTGCTCACGTGGCCAAACCTATTGCACTGAAAACAGCGCGTAGGATCTGGCACGTATGGTCGTACTGAGAATTCGCACGCTCGTCTCTCACCAAAGCCCCAGAATACCGAAACGGGGGGCACCAGTGAGTCGAAAGTGAGGAGCAGGCGAGGAGAAGGGGCGTTGGGGACCGCGATCTGTCGGGAAAGCGGTACACCCTCACAACACCCTGGGAGGCGAGGTCAATCTGGAGGTCTTCCACCGGGATGGGTAGAAGACGAGCAGCGTAAATTGTGCCCTGGCACTGATTGAGGCGGGGGTGGGGAGTCACCGTGATCCCGCAGCCCAGGACATCGGGGATAGCGAGCAGAGAGGAGGTTTCGGCAGAGGAACGCGACCTTATCAAAATGGAGCCATCCCTCTGAGGCCGAAGGTCAAAACGCGCCGTCCCCGTCTTCCCATGGATCGCTCGAAAGAGGCGTTCGTGGTTAGTGGGGAGGGGCTTGGAGGAGGAGGGGCGGAGGACGAGGAACTTGTCCATCGTCCTAAGGCCGAGTGAAGCCGTCTGGCCAAACACCACCGGAACTTCGAGGGGGCGAGAAGACGAGAAAGGCGGACGGCGACGTCGGGTCCCACGTCCCCCAGGGGCCGAGGGGGCCGGGGGCGATGAGGCCCGACCGGAGTGGGAGGCGACCGGGGCCGCGGGCCTCCCACCTGAGGGCGAAAAAGCAGGTGGGTCCCTATCGGGACGTGGAATATGGGGGGATCCAGGGGTCGGGGGGTCCACTGCAGGTCCATCCGCTACTGGCGGGGGTCGGGCAGCGGCGCCACGAGCCTGGGGAAGAGAGGGAGAGGAGGTGTCGGCAAGAAGAGCAGACGGGGTGGGCGAGGGCTGCCGACTGCCCTTACCAGACCCACGGTCCAAAGAGGTAGTCAGAGGGAGGTCAGATGCACAAGCCGGGTCGTCAACGAGGTCCATTAGATTGTAAGTGTTTCCATAGAAAATTTTATTGTTTTCGCGCCCGGGGCCGCGGGGAACCGATTACCCGGGGCCCAAGGGGACCAAGCGCACGCCGGCGGGGGTGGGTGCCTCGTCCCATGCAGGTACCCCCGTTTCAAAAGGGGCCCTTGCAGCGTCGAGAGTTCTCCCCCGCCGGCAGCAAAGACCAAGGCCCCCCAGGGTCCCAGGCCTGGGCACCCTACCAGCCAACTTAGTCCGGCCCCGGCCATGGGGGAGACCCCCAGCGACCAGCCCCGGCAGCCCACGGGGCGCGCGAAGTGAACAGAGAAAGCAGAAAAAACAGAGGGGGCAAGGAAGAGGGTAAAGAGGGGAAGACAGGAAAGAGGGGGCTGTAGGATAGCAGGGTATGCTAAAAGTCCACTTCGCAACCGGGCGGGGACCCGGCAGGGCCCCCAGCCGCGGCTGACCCCCCTCGCCACATGGAGGCAGGAGCCCGCGGGCGATCCACCCCAGAAAGACCGCCCGCGGGGAGGGGGATATATATATATATATATATATATATATATTATATATATATATATATATATATATATATATATATATATATATATATATATGCCATCATAGCATAATAGCACATAAAATGAAACGTATGGGAATAACAGGCAAAGTGGGAAAATAGGTCTACAACTTCCTCAGAGAACGACTACAGGTGGTCAAAATTCAAGGTGCATCATCATCAGAATCAAAAGTACGCAGCTCAGTACCACATGGTATAGTGCTGGCCCCACTCCTGTTCATTATCATGCTAACAGACAAACAGTGGAGTTAACAGCAACAGTACAGTAACATCATTTGCGGACGATACAAAGATCAGCAGAAAAATCAGCGATGTAAATGAAGTGGAGCCCTTGCAGAGCAGAGAAACACAAACAAAATATACAAATGGTCATAAGACAACAATATGACATTTAACACCGAGAAATTTCAGCTCTTGAGATATGGTAGAAATGAGGAAATTAAACAGACTGCATATTATGCTCCAGATAGACAGGTAATTCAGAGAAGCACAAAAGCGGTCGACTTGGGGGTAATAATGACCGAGGATGCCAAATTCGACACACAAAATCAGATACCAATAAACAAAGCAAAAAGAGTCGCGAGACAGGTACTAAGAACGTTCAAAAGGAGGGAGAAGACAGTAATGATTCCCCTGCTGAGAACACTGATCATACCAAAACTTGAATACTGCTCAGTTTTGACGTCCCCATATAAAAAGGAAGAAATTAATAAACTAGAAGAAACGCACACACATTTCACAGCCAAGATTGATGGCTGCAAAGAACTCAACTACTGGAAAAAGATTTTGTAAACTAAATCTGTACTCCCTGGAAATAAGAAGGGAGAGGTATACCATAATCTACATATGGAAAATGATCGAAAAACTGAGACCAAACCTAAAACTAAACACAATTACCACCCAAACAACGCTGGAAAATAGGGAAGGCAGAATGTGTATTGTTCCCAGATTAAAGGCCCGACAAGGGAACTCCTCAACACTGAAGGAAAATAGCTTGGTTGTCAGGGGGCCAAGACTTTTTACCCAGCTTCCAAAGGACCTCGGAAACATTACAGGGGTCAAAGTTGAAGTGTTCAAGAGAAGACTAGATGCCTGGCTCAGGACGGTACCAGATCAGCCGGGTGTACCTGGCTATGTGCGGTGGAGCGCAAGAGAACAACTCGTCCCTCCAAGCCAGGCCTAGAGGCGGGACCACCCGCTTGACCTTCGTATGAAGAGAGACCGACGCACCCGTCCTCCGTGCCCAGATTATGTAGCGACTCGTGTTTAGGATCCCACGTAAAGCTGTAGGTCCCCTACGTCATATGACCTTAGAGGCTTAGATGTTGCGAAGGAGATTAAAAAAAAACCAATATATATATATACACACACACTTCCGCCCAAATTACTCATTCTGACTAAGGTCAAGCTTGTTACTCCACCTTAGACCTACAGTTTAACGTGGAATCCGAACCACGCCCCACCAGCAGCCCAGCGTGTTAACCACTAGACTACCCAGGATACCTATTTATGTACCAACCAATTTTTTTTTATTACACGGAAGGATGAACAGCTGGGTTTTTACTGCCAGCTGCCA
The DNA here is from genome assembly GCA_023014485.1 of Bathynomus jamesi. Classification (NCBI taxonomy): domain Eukaryota; kingdom Metazoa; phylum Arthropoda; class Malacostraca; order Isopoda; family Cirolanidae; genus Bathynomus; species Bathynomus jamesi. The sequence goes on along the minus strand of JAJOZX010001025.1, from coordinate 92,818 downwards.
TCGGGTCTCGATTCCGGGTCCGATGGATTCGTAGTCAGCGACGTTAACTACTACTACTACTACTAATAATAATAATAAATTGCGGAGTTTGCAGTTCCCTTCTGACCTAAATTATATTCTAATGTTGATAAATTAACAAAATTAAATTGAATTGAATTCGTAGGAAGAGGGGCTTAAGTACATACCTAACGCAGAAGGTTCTGGCGACTTCGAAGGAACGGGAGTCCAGGGGTCATTTGTGGTGGGGGGCGAAGTAACGCGAGAAGGTGGGGCTGATGCGGGGGAGCTCCAGGGATCATTCTGAGGATGATGGCTCAATATTCATAAATAAGCGATGATAAAACATTTTACATACACTCCAAATGCGCTACATAGTAATGAGCATTCAACGAGAAAGAGGTTCCACGAAAGTTCCATTCAAAGCCACATTTCAATTTTCAGCTAACATCATAACTGGACGCGAATGAAGGAAATAAAATTATACAGTAATTAAACAAACTTTTATTTATAACTTACGAATTATATTCCTCTATCCCTCCTATTTACAATATCATACAACCAAAATTAACTACTATCGCTGATCATACATAAAGCTAACAGAAATAACACTACCACATGTACCAAACGAAAAAATAATTTACTACAATGAACATATAAGCGACTCAACGTGCATATATATATATATATATATATATATATATATATATATATAATATATATATATATATATATATATATATATATATATATAATATATATATATAACTACGGTGAATAAGGTTCTGATAAACCTATAATTACATGATGCAAACGAGCTCTGCATAATCCCAAACAGCGTTTAGCACAGCCATTGTTCACCCACCTGTTTAGGAGTACTCGTGTCCCGATTAACTATGGGCAATCCCCATGGATCTGCCTGTTTACAGTTAGAGGAGGAGAAATAATTTAATCAATTACTTATCGCTTTTGTAAGCTAAAATGTTGAAGTAAATTCAGAAAAGTGAAGACAAAACCTCTTATTTCATTCAATTCAAATTTTTGTCCATTAGTGAATATCGTACACACTAAGAAAATGTGTGTGTGTGTTGTGTGTGTGTGTGTTTTTTTCAGACTATGTTTGACCACACCTACTACACCGTTTCTGAAGGTAATATGTTTCCTTTTCTCCTCTTGTTCTGTCCATTTGTTTATACAGGGTGGTTGCAAAGTCCTTGTGCAACTTTAAACTTTAAAAACTTGACGTACACACGATAGAAACAGTGTAAACATCATATAAAAGCATAATTGTCGAAGTTTTTAACACCCAACATTACAAGTTTCATGCCTCAACACAGCCGTCATCTTTCGTAATACATCGTCGTTCAATCCAATTTTACAATTGTTTGAAAACATTCTCCAGTTGTTGTTAAGTGATTTCATGAATTGCATTTGTAATCCTACCCCTAATTTCATCCAAAGAATGTGGTTTTGAGGTAAATAACATTTTTTTAACGCGGCCCCTTAAAAGTAGTCCAATGGAGACAGGTCAGGTGAACGAGGTGGCCAAGCAATTGGTCCAACTCTACCGATCCACTTGGTTGAGAGGAGGACTTTCAAGAACTATTGCACATTCAAAGCAAATTGGCAGGGAAACTAAGACGATTAAATCTTCCAGATTCTTTCAGCAAGACGGTGTTCCCCGTCACAATTACACTCCTGTTCACATGACTCGCTACTTTTAAGGAGCCACGTTAAAAGTGTTATTTACCTCAAAACCACACTCTTTGGATGAAATTGGGGCTAGGATTACAAATGCAATTCATGAAATCACTTAACAACAACTGGAGAATGTTTTCAAACAATTGTAAAATTGGATATTATGCTTTTATATGCTGTTTACACTTTGTTTCTATCGTGTGTAGGTCAAGTTATTAAAGTTTAAAGTTGCACAAGGACTTTGCAACCACCCTGTATTTAGTGATGTGACTAGTTCTATAATTTCGATTATGGTACAAACTATTTTTATAAGGCAATGCAATCTCAGTAAACCTTTTTGTGTCCTTTACAATCGTAGAGTCAAAAACTTGGGGGGGGGAGAGTTCGCATAGCAGAGGAATTAAAATCTTTGGATTAATTGTGAAAAGTACAAAATTCAACATAACTGGTTGAAATAATAAAAATAATAAAAATAATAAAAATAATAAAAATAATAATAACAATAATAAATAATAATAATAATAGGGTCATTCGATGTCAGTTCAACGGCGAAAAAAACGTGACCATCACCGATTTTTTTGAAAATTGCCATACTTATAGATCTCTGAGAAAGACAGAATGACGCTTGTTTCAACACTCTACGTCATATGGTTCCGGAGATATGGCCCTTCGAATTTTGTAAAAAAAAAGGTCAATTTCCAAGGTCATACCATATTTCAACATGAAATATCTCAGCTCCTATTGCACTTAGAGAGACCATTTAAACACTATTTTAAAGCTTTTAAACAGATCAACAACTTTGTTTCTATTCATATTTTATCTCAGTGGTCAAGAAAAAAAGTTGATCTTATTTTTGACCTCTGACCTTCTGTAGGTCATTTAATGTCACAACCGATTTTTTTCTCCTTTCACCCAATTTTGGGTACACATGTCTACCTCAACCTAAAACAAGATTTTTAGTGTTGTTAGTATAGACGCTACAGCCATTTCAGTGGACCATACCCACCTGCATTTTGACCAAGTACCTTTTTCCACCAAACTTTGGAGCACCGTATCTTTGGAACTGTTTGAACTAGAGTGTTGAGAAAAATACCATTAGATTTTTCTTACTGATATATATAATGTCTGCTAATTTAAAAAAAATCGGTAATTATCTAACCTAACCTAACCCAGTTATTTGGTCGAATAAGTATCCGGCCCTATTATAACATTTTTTTTTTTTTTTGTATATTTCAGAGAATTATGTTATAATGTTTCAGACCAACAGAGACCCTAGGATCCACTCATAGCTGGTCTACCTAACTGTGTTCGTAATTGTGTATTGTGCATGTCCTCCGTGGTGGCGGAGGGGACCTACAATTTTACGTGGGTTCCAAACCACAAAGCCTTAATTTTACTACCTTAAACTATACCCAATCTATCAACATATGCGTCTAATCGATTTTTAAACATGTTTATAGACGTGCTACTAATTACTTCTACCGGCAAACTATTGCAGCTATTTACTATTCTATGCGTAAAAAAACATTTGGCAACTGCTGTCTCGAACCTTCTACTTGTCAACTTATACCGTTATTTGTAGTCCTATTATATTGAGATATTTCGAAAAAGCTATCTCTATCTACGTTACCGAACCCATTCATAATTTTGAAAACCTGGATTAGATCACCCCTTAGCCTTCTAGTCTCGAGTGTAGTCAATTTTAACTCCTTAAGCCTATCCTCGTACGACTTTGACCTAAGTAAGCGACGGAATCATCCTAGTTGCTCGTCTTTGAACTCTTTCGAGTTTGTCTATATCTTTTCGCATATGCGGATTCCAAAATTGGATCGCGTACTCAAAATGGGGTCTAACTAATGATTTATAAAGAGGAACTATAATATTGCGCTATTTGTACTAAAAAATTCCGAGCTATAAAACCTAACACTTTGTTCGCTTTATTGCCTGCTGCTGTACTTTGTTTCGCTACTTTTAAATCACCAGTGACTATAACTCCTAATCTTTTTCCTGCTCTACGCTTGTTAACTCCTTCCCTGACATACTATACGCAAAATTACCGTTACGCGAACCTATATGTAAAATTTTGCACTTACCGACGTTAAATCTCATTTGCCATGTGACTGACCAATCAACGATTTTATTCAGATCTTCCTGGATTTTACCTCTATCTTCGTCATTAATCGCCCTACCATCCAGCTTCGTGTCATCCGCAAACTTTAAAACTGTACTGACTAGGCCGACATCTAAATCGTTAATATATATAAGAAAAAGCAAGGGGCCCAATACAGAACACTGAGGAACGCCACTCGCTACATTAGCCCAACACGACTCCGCTCCATCAACGACCACCCTCTGTTTCCTACCTCGCAACCACTTTTCTATCCAATTTATTACTACACTCCTGATTCCATGAGCCTTAGTTTTTTCAATGAGTCTTTCGTGCGGTACGGTGTCAAACGCTTTTTGAAAATCTAAATACACTACATCACCGCCCGATGACTATCGTAAACGTCAACCACGCTTTGAAAAATTCTAAAAGATTAGTTAAGCAAGATTTGTTTCGCCTAAAACCATGCTGCGTATTTCTAAGTTATGCAATTCTAAGTGTTCGACTATACGATCTCTAATTATTGATTCCAGTAGCTTACCTACAACAGACGTTAAACTGATTGGCCTATAATTTCCCGCCGCACCTTTATCGCCTTTCTTGAAGAAAGGTGTTACGTTTGCTAACTTGAAATTATCTGGTACGCACCCCTCAGAAATAGACGCATTAAAAATAGTTGTTAGCGGCACAACAATGCTATCTTTTAATTCTTTCAGTTGTATGGGATATATGGAATCCGGTGCCGGTGATTTAAGCATTTTCATTTTATTAATATAATGCATTACCTCCCCTTCACTAGCCACAATATTACCATTATCAAAAGGTATTACGTCTATGACTGTAGGGATATTCGTTACATCTTCTATAGTAAAAACTGACGTAAAAAATTCGTTTAACAAGGTAGACACTTCCTTGTTTTCAGAAACTAGCTCTCCGTTAACATTTTTCAACGGCCCCAAGACACTTTTTACTGGATTTCTATTGTTGACGTATTGAAAAATCGCTTGGGGTTTTCTTTACCGTCACGAGCTATGGAGATTTCAAATTCGCGCTTGGACTTTATTATTACACTTTTCACTTCGCGCCTTAGAGATATGTAGTTGTTTCCTGACCACAAATTGTCTTTATCGCACTTATGTAGCCTATAAGCCCTATCTCTACTCTTTATAATGTCTCCTACTCTAGAAGTAAACCACGAGGTTTTGTTGTTTACTTTCGCACGCTTAATTTTGTACGGTACACATTCCTCATTTATTATATTATATAATATACCGGGTGTCCCATATGTCCGGCATCATAGGAGAAATTCATATTTTTTCTATTTCTACAAACCATAATTCATTTTTCTCTTTCTACAGGCCATAATGTCTATGCTCGGGATGCCAATTTCGCGTCCACCATTCTGTTCAGTGACGAGGCTGTTTTTTTATGGAAGTGGTGAGGTAAATCGACAGAACACCCGCTACAGTCTCAAAACAACCCTCACTGGTATACCTCTTCAAAGGAACAAGGTGCATCTCGGGTGATGGTATGGTGTGGCATTTGGAAGGATCACATCGTAGGCCCCCTCTTTTTCAATGAACATGTCAATGGAGGCACCTACCTACGTATGCTCAAGGAAGAAGCATTTCCCAGTGTCTTGACCGAAGAAGGAAATTTCCCATCATGGTTCCAGCAAGACGGCGCTCCTGCACATTACAGCACCCAAGTAAGGGAATACCTGTACCAACAATTCCCTGGTCATTGGATAGGACGTCGAGGGCCTGTGGAATAGCCAGCTAGAAACCCGGATCTCACGCCACTAGATTTTTATCTCTGGGGCCACTTGAAAGCGCTGGTATACGCTGCCCCAATAATGCGGCAGCGCATTATTGGGGCATGTAACACCATTACTCCTGACATCATTCACCGTGTGCTTGCTGACTGGGCATCACGTCTGAATTTGTGTATTGAAAACAATGGTGGACATACTGAGCACGTTCTGTAAATAAAAGCTTTTGTTTTGCCTTTTTTATTATTTTTCCTATGATGCCGGACTTATGGGACACCCTGTAGGTAATTTAAATTGCATAATTAATTTATATGGACATTCAAAAGTGAGAAGAACTTCGAACCTGCTATCCTGTTTAAAGGTAAAGCTATGTACGTATATAAGTACCTTATACTAGGCTATAGGTACTACCTATAGAATAAGTTCAGTTTTAAGAGTTAGACGAGTTTTAATAGAATTACTTAACTTTGTGTATTTATTCAATGTGTACAACAGTATGTACCCATGTGAAAATAAGCTTATTTAAACCTTGCAGCAAGGATTTTTTTGGCATCTGTATTTATTCCAATCTGTAAATCAAACTGCACATTTTTTCTTGTTGTCGACCTCTGAAACAAGATCACTAGGTCCCAAATTTTATTTGTGCCATCTAAGCAAAAATAGCTTTCAACAGGGTTGGATACAATGAATAATTATAATTATATTTTTAATTAATTGATCCTAATTTCCATTAATTGTAATTGATTCAAAATAAAATAAAAATAAAGGTAATTGTAATTGATTTTTGAGCTATAACTGATGTAATTGATCAATTAATGTTAATTGTTAAAAATTATACCCCTAGATCTGGCAGTCATACATCATCCAATGAAAATAAACCTTTGATAGTTTATTCAGTTATACTTAGATATATATATATTTAGATATATAGAATAGATAGTTATATTTGTGTAATTGTAATTGATTCAGACAAAATTAATTGTAATTGCAATTGATCTTGAAATTGTGAAGTACAATACTAACTAATTAATTTGAAGAAAAATAAAAAAAATTGTAATTGTTTCCATTTTGTGTAATTGAACCCAACCCTGGCTTTTAAGTTACATATGTTTTTTTTCTTTTTAGATAAACATGGATTTCAGCAGTTTGAATATGGGCAGGTTCTGTTGTGACCCATTTAAAAAACACAAAGGAAAAGTGAAAAAAGGCATTCGTGCATTGACTAAAAATTTGATTGATCAAAATCCTGAATTGAAACTAACAAATAATCATAAGGCATGTGCAACCTGTCGAAATATACTAGCAAATCGTCCATCCCCAATGCATGAATGTGAACCACTTGAAAAATCACCATCCACCTCATCAAGTGCCCTATCTGAGTTAGAAACCGTTGGAGATGTAATTGAAATGCAGTATGAGCTTAGTAAATTCAATGCTTCACTGGCCACACTTGATGAGACTCCAAAAACTATGTAAACTCTCTGACAGCGCTAGTTACGCAAAGAGAAAGTTGAGGAAAGTAGTAGTTGTGAAAAGAAAGTTTGAACTTGCAACTAAACAACCAATTTCATGCAGTGACTCAGATGATACAGAACTGGAGATTCGTCAACAACTAAAAGAGAAATTTAATCAAGTGACAAGTCGAAGTGAAAAACTGACAATTCTTACTATCCTACCAAAAAGATTGACACAAGTAAAGATCAGAGAAGAATTTGAATGCTCAGATTACATGGCTAGGCAAGCAGAGAGTTTGGTGATGGAGAAGGGAGTACTTTCAACTCCTAATCCGCGTTTCGGGAAACGCCTGAATAGTGAAACTGCTGCCAAAGTAATTGACTTCTATCATTCGCCAGATGTGAGTAGACAAATGCCAGGGTTGAAAGACTATGTTTCTGTAAAAGGAGCTGATGGTAGGCGGGAAAGAATAAAAAAAATCGCTAATCTTAACCCCTTCCCTACGATGACGAGCGTGCGTTCGTCATGAAAGTCGTATATTGCATCATACGTTGCTGAGGCAAAGTCGTGCGGAAGGGGTTAAGCAACCTAAAAGAAGCATTTGAGCTTTTTAAAACAAACCATCCAACAATTAAAATAGGATTTTCAAAATTTGCAGAGCTTCGGCCAAAAGAATGTGTGTTGCCAGGTGCCAGTGGAACACATTCTGTCTGCATTTGCACTAAGCACCAGAATGTCAAACTCATGATGGCAGCATAGGTAAGATAAATAATTACCTTGAAAGGCGTATACAAATACTTTATTGTTATTATAAATGTAACAATAATGGCTCCCATAAAATATATTGTAAATACCTAATAACTGCCTTTTTTAAATATAAAGTTATGCTGATGCCTCTTTTTTCATGGCTTCACTCAGCTAGACAAGAATCGGTTCTTATAACTCAATTGGTAAAAATAAAGGAATAGGTTATTTTAATATACATATTAAAAAGCAAATTGTCTTAAAAATAGCAGACATTATAGATCTCAGTGAGACAAATCTAATGGTACTTTTCTCAACACTCTAGCTCAAACAGTTCCAAAGAAACGGCGCTCCAAAGTTTGGTGGAAAAAGGTACTTGGTCAAAATGGAGGTAGGTATGGTTCACTGAAATGGCTGTAGCGTCTATACTAATTTAATCAACACTAAAACTCTTGTTTTAGGTTAAGGGTAGACATGTGTACCCAAAATTGGGTGAAAGGAGAAAAAAATCGGTTGTGACATCAAATAACCTACACAAGGTCAAAGGTCAAAAATAAGATCAACTTTTTTTTTTACCACTGATGTAAAATATGAATAGAAACAAAGTTGTAGATCTGCTTAAAAGCTTTAAAATAGCGTTTAAATGATCTCTGTAAGTGCAATAGGAGCTGAGATATTTCATGTTGAAATATGGTAGGCCCTATGACCTTGGAAATTGACCTTTTTTTTTACAAAATTCGAATGGCCATATCTCCGAAACCATATGACCTAGTGTTGAAACAAGTGCCATTCTGTTTTTCGCACCGAGGTCTATAAGTGTGCCAATTTTCAAAAACATTGGTGACGGTCACGTTTTTTCGACCCAAAATTCCGTTGAACTGACATGGAATGACCCAGTAGTAATAATAATAACTATGTCGGGACGACATCAATGACTCCTCCTCTATTTGTGACTTCGACGTTTGGTGTAAGAAATTAAGTCTTGCTAGCTTTACATAGTCTCGCGATGATTCATGCGCGTGTGAAATTTCGTCAATTTATGTCGAGTGGTTCAAAAGTTAAAGTATGGACCTCCATGTGACCTTTAACTACATGACCTTGACCTTTGATGCGAGGACCTGATTCATGATCATGACATCATCTTGCGATGATCCATACGCGTGTGAAGTCATTAATAATATCGAGTGGTTCAAAAGTTTTAGGCCGGACACGAAAAAACTCAATTTGACTTTTGACCTATATTTGTGACCTTGCCCTCTGACGTAGAACCCGATTTTTACTCATGACACATCGTCTTGTTACGATTCATACGCGTGTGAAGTTTCATCCATTTACGTTAACGGCTCAAAAGTTATTGGCTGACCACGGAAGTGTGACGAACAGGCGGGCGAACTAGGGAACGGACAAGTACAATCCAGTAAGGACCATCCAAATTCTTCGGTCGAGGACATAATAATTTGTCCATATTTGGAACAACAACAATATCTTCGGTATATTTATTTTTATTTATTTTAATGGTCATAGTGTTTTCCCCACCAATTATGAATTTTTACCGAATTTTTATATTTTCAATATTTTTTTCCATAAATTTTATTTCCTTGTCGGACTTCCAACTGTACATATTATCCCTGTGCAGAGATACGTACAACAAACTATAAAGACAACAATGAAAAATTTAAATGGACAAAACAAGAATATTCGATAAAACATTTTCAGCATGAAATTTCAAGTTCAATAATAATAATAACAATAATAATAATAGTCCTAAAATAAAACCACCACCTAAATGTGAAAAAAAAGCCTTCACCCATAAGAAGTTAAATTAAACGAAGCGCAAATTTGTGGTTTTAACAGTGAAAATTGATAAACAAACAAGATCACTTCCTAAAACCAATTCTACAAAAATAACTCCTCTTCTGATCTCTCATTATTATTATTATTATTATTATTATTATTATTATTATATTATAGCGTTAAATACCATATTTCTATCATTTTAATAAGTTTATCACTAAGTGCCTCGTGACCTTCCTTTATGAATCATAATTTTTCTCGAAATCTTTTAATTCAAGTGGTCGATACCACGCAAAAATTGAGATAAATTTGGGAAGATGTAACTCAAACGATGTCACGAAGGTTGAATGATCTTCGAAGCTGTCGGCGGAGTCAAAACAATATTTACTCAAGGGGAAAAGGTGAAAGGTGGGGAGATCAGTTTTTTTTTTTAATTTCAATTCATATAATTATTGATAAAATATCAGCTCTCCATACAGTAATTTTAAATTTAATATAATAACTTTAAAACAACTACCGCAGGTTAGGTAAAGAAAGGATGTACGAAAGGTGCAATGAAAAAAAACACCATTACCATGAGTCATAGCAGTAACACAATGCCAATACTGTCGAGTGCATATTCCATACCTCTTCATACCTGTTGTAAAATTACACACACACACACACACTTGGGTCGAAATTCCCGGTATCCTGTTTGTAGGCCTATCTCGACACAATACTTAAAAAGAGGCTGTTGTGATAGTTTGGAACGATAAGCAAAAATTGCAATTTCTACACTGCCTTTTTGTTTTTTGAATGAAACAAAACTTTGATAGTTTAGTTCATTAAACGTGTGGTTTGTTAAACTATTGATGGATTTGGTCATTGGGACACCAAATTCTATTTCTAATATTAAGGATACGAGAAGTGGTAGTACTCCGACAGGGTACAAGTTAAAAAGCATGAATTTCGAGCTCCGATATTATATGGTTGACAAAAGTAAATAGAGAGAATGCTCCGATACCTGTTTTTATTACTGCGCGATACTTCTACAAGACCATGAGTAATTCCACTGAGACAATCAGTTTAGAACCGTGTTGGGGGCCACACTTTGCCACGTGCAAAAACTAAAACAAGCCGGGTCATTCCATCCATTAATTTTTTAACATCAGCTTGGGGTACTGCAGCCCATTCTATTCCTCTTTGTGAGCCCTGATTAAGGTTTTCCTGGATGAGGTTTGGTTGACGTCCCCTCAGCATATACCAGCGTGTTCTATGGTATTTGTGTCAGGTGATTGACCTGGCCATGGTAGGCGTGCCACCCCATGAGCTTCATGCCACCTCTGAATTGCACGAACTGCGTGGGCGAGGGAACCATCTTCCATAAGCATAGTGAATAATACACACATTAGCATTGGCATAAAGTGGCAGCAGGCCTTCTTCCAAAATATTCTCATACAAGTATTTTGAGGAATTGACAGTTCCGTTGCATACCATCAGTTCTGATCGTCCCGTGCACCAAATGGAAGCTCACACCATAACAAATACCTTCAAGCTTCACTGTAACTTGCAGGTACTTCTGTGAAAATTCCTGTGATAGGCGTCTCCATACCCAACCACACGCCCATTGTCCAAAAATGAGGCAAATCGGGATTCGTCTGTGAATATTACGGTGCTCCAAAACTCAGAAGGCCGGTTCTTCATCGATGCTGCCCACTGCTTGCGACAAGCAATGCTGCGTGGGGTTAGTATGGACTTTCTTCTAGCTGCCCTACAACTAACTAGAACTAACCCCCACCAGCACGCCCAATTCACCAACAGCTTGTCGTTGGTTTACCTCTGCACTTCGTCTGAGGGCACATAACGTTCTCTATGAGGGACCTGGACGACCCGGACGCGGGGCAACTTTTGTCTTGATGGATGTCCTCAAATGCATAATCACACTGTTAATGTTAATAGCTGACAGTGGGATACGAGGCCAACGTGAAAAAGTCCATTGACTATAAAACCTTCACGAAGACCAATAATTAATTCATCCTCTGGTAAAATGTCACTTCACGCACACCTTCGTCACGTGGCATCTTATAATTTTCAATGATTCGTTGTTTTCATTTACCTTACCATAATATCTCATCTTAGCTTGGTTTGCTTTCTTCTTTAACAAATTAACAAATATTACGCAAAGTCAACAGTCTATTTACTTTTGTCAACCCCATATACTGTATATATACACAGTACTGTGCAAAAGTCAGAGACCACTGTCGATCAGATAACTATTAGATAATCTGTTGTATGAAAATTGGTTTTGATATTAAAATACATATTAACTAGAACCTCTGGTTCATATTAACGTATAACTAAGTTATTACTTAAGTGTATAAAGTTATATAAGCTGGATGACCCACTAGTCTGCATAAATTGGACTTGAGGGTTGATTCATTATATTACTTATAACGCATGTGTTTAAAGATCTAGCGAACTATTACTGATGGATCTGCAGTAAATGCTCCTAAGCTATTGTTATATCAATATTTACAATTAAAACATTTAAAAGTATTGACATATTCACTTAAATTCTGCAAAACAAATTTATCCAAAACGTTTCTCATTATAATCCTAATTCATGCTGTTTTTTTCTTTCACAGGCTTAAGAAATCACAAAAAGTACAATTTCTGATGAGATTAGATATAAAATAATACATTTGCATGGTGAGGGACTGAGTCAAAGAAAAATAAGTGAATCTACAGGCGTTTCCAAAACTGGTGTACAAAAAATCTTGGCTCGTCACAGATCATATGGGACCCCAGCTGATCGTCCTAGATCAGGGAGGCCCTCTAAGCTTTCTCCATCTGATCTACAATATCTAAAGATTACTTCCCTTCGAGACAGACGCAAATCCAGCACTTCACTTGCAGCAGATCTCGAAAAAACAATAGGTGTCTCAGTTGATCCCTCTACTGTATGAAGGAAACTTAACTCAGTAGTCTTAAAGACGTGTTGCAGCAAAAAAGCCACTTTCAAGGAATGGAAATAAAGAGAAGAGAAGAAAATGTGCTTTGGAACACAAGTATTGGACATCTGAGACCTACTGAATTAAGCTTCCTTCGTACAGTAGAAGGATCAACTGAGACACCTGCTGTTTTTTCGATCCGCTGCAAGTGAAGTGCTGGATTTGTGTCTGTCTCGAAGGGAAGTAATCTTTAGATATTGTAGATCAGATGGAGAAAGCTTAGAGGGCCTCCCTGATCTAGGACGATCAGCTGGGGTCCCATATGATCTGTGACGAGCCAAGATTTTTTGTACACCAGTTTTGGAAACGCCTGTAGATTCACTTATTTTTCTTTGACTCAGTCCCTCACCATGCAAATGTATTATTTTATATCTAATCTCATCAGAAATTGTACTTTTTGTGATTTCTTAAGCCTGTGAAAGAAAAAAACAGCATGAATTAGGATTATAATGAGAAACGTTTTGGATAAATTTGTTTTGCAAAATTTAAGTGAATATGTCAATACTTTTAATTGTAAATATTGATATAACAATAGCTTAGGAGCATTTACTGCAGATCCATCAGTAATAGTTCGCTAGATCTTTAAACACATGCGTTATAAGTAATATAATGAATCAACCCTCAAGTCCAATTTATGCAGACTAGAGGGTCATCAAGCTTATACAACTTTATACACTTAAGTAACAACTTAGTTATACGTTAATATGAACCAGAGTTTCTAGTTAATATGTATTTCAGTATCAAAACCAATTTTCATACAACAGATTATCTAATAGTTATCAGATCGATAGTGGTCTCTGACTTTTGCACAGTATATATATATATATATATATTAGGGTGGTCCAAATCCATAGGGGGAAATTTCAAAATTGTCTTAGATAGTCTCCACAAGTGTGGTTTTTGTCCATTTAGTCTCCTCATGGTCTTTGCAAAATTGCAGCGTGATTGGTGAATATTTAGAGGTCGCCCCACTCTGATATATATATTATATAATGTACTTTTTCTTCCGTAGGTCCGATGGCTCAAACTCGATCAATTCCAAAAGTTTGGCTTCTAGGGATGGCAACTGGAACTTTATCCACGTCAAGGCTCCCTACATGCCTTGACGCCCTCCTCTTGGGGCAATACCACCACATCAATCAAAAGCAAACCACCTCCGACAGTCTGAACCAGGCATGTCAGAGGTGATTGAAGTCTGGACCCGAGCGCGGATCCCAACTCAACGGATCGACTCCTGTGTCCGTAAGCTTTCAAAGCTTTTAGACCGCTACAAAACACTCAAGAAGCACAGGACCAGGCAACGTGCCAGCGATAGAATGAATGAAGACATCTTCAAAGCGGACATCCAGGAACTGTTTGACATCGCAACCAGTGATGCCATGAGCACAATCGTCAACGTTGAGGACCGAAATTTCCTGTCCATGCAGCGCAAGGACGTCAATTCTTGCAGCATGGCTGGCATTGATAAGGAAACGACTAAACAAGAGGACAGAAAGCGATCCAGAATGGAGAAGGAAGCCAAGAGGAAGGCAAGGCATGAAGCAACACAGAAAGATTTGGAAGAAGCAGGAGTGTCATCAATTGATCTTTCCTCTTCTTCTTCTTCCCTTTTTTCGCAAGACGACGACGACTATAGACCATCGGTTCCGATTCCTTCTTCGTCTGAAGCTCCGGCACCAAAGCGTCCCAAGAACAAGGTTACGAACATTTTCCAATCTCCAGAAGTCATTGGAGCAATGGATCGCACCAATCTTTCTGACCGGAATGCTGTTTTCGTAACTGGAGCTGTATTACAGGCCGCGGGGCATGATCTGTCTGGGATGACGTGCTCTCGGAGCTCTATTCATCGCTACAGAGAAAGTGGGCGAGAACAGGCAGCTCGAGAAGACCTAGAATCATTCTCTCTAGAAGACCCTGTCCTTCTCCATTGGGACGGAAAGCTTCTCCCCGGCATTGAAGGGAAGAAGACGAATGTGCATCGGATAGCAATCCTTATAACATTCAATGGACAGGAGAAGCTGCTTGGTGTCCCAAAGATGAAACAAGGAACTGGAGAAGCACAGGCCCAGGCATGCCTTCAAACTATGAAATTATGGAACGTGGAACAGCATGTGAGAGGTCTCGTCTTCGATACCACTGCGTCAAACACGGGTTTACATCGCGGAGCCTGTGTCAGGATTGAAGAAGCATTGGGTCACGAGCTAGTTTGGATCGGTTGTCGACATCATATACTTGAAGTCGTACTTGCTGATGTCTTTGCCTCAATATTTGGCTCAACAGGAAGTCCTGAAACAGGCCTTTTAAGCGATTTCAAAAGGAATGGCCATCTCTCCCACGAAGCATTTGTCTCAGCATCGGACAGCTTGTTCGAGAACCCTCAACTCCAAGAGATGAGAAAAGAGATGCTCACTTACTTACCTAACGCTCTTCAGGCAAGCCAACCTCGTGACGACTACAAGGAGTTCCTTGAACTATCTTTGCTCTTCCTGGGGGGAAAGACTGGTGGTCAACTCTTTATCCGAGCTCCGGGTCCCATGCACCACGCGAGATGGATGGCGAAGGCGATTTATGCGCTCAAAATCTACCTCTTTCACTATCAATTCAAGCTCACAGCACGCGAAGAACGAAACGTGACTCAGCTGGCTTTATTTGTCAGTCTGATTTACGTCAAGCACTGGCATGAAGCGCCAATGGGGACACAAGCTCCTCTCAATGATCTCAAAATGCTGCATCTTCTGGAAAAATATCCACACGGAGGAGCTGCACAAGCGGCGAAGACAGCTCTAAGACGCCACCTGTGGTACTTGTCGGAGCATCTGATTGGACTGGCCTTCTTCGATAATAGGATCGATCCTGATACCAAAAGGAGAATGGTTCAACACCTCCAACATCCCCAAAAGAATGGCTGCCCCCGACGAATCGACATGGCGGAAGCTGGTGTTGAAAATGATGTGGCATCCTTCGTCACGAAAAGGACATTGACCCTCTTTGATGCCTTGAAAGTTGGAGGTAAGGAGGAAGCGCGCCAGTTACTTCAAAAAGATCCACGGGAATGGCCAAATGACAAGAACTACAGGGAACTTAGAGATCGCGCCTTAAAGATGAAAGTCGTCAATGATGCTGCCGAGCGAGGTATTGCTCTCGCACAACGCTACAATGACACTTTGACACGAAACGAGGACCAGAAGCAGTACCTCCTACAACTCGTAGCCGCCCACCGAAAAGATACCAATACCATCCAAGGCGACTCTGATGCAGAAGAAATAATGAAGATACACCCATTATCATGTCCTAAAGTCTTACTGTTTTCTTTCATATTCTTTGAGAACCAAAAAAAAATTTAGTTATTCAGTTGTCTATATATTTTCCCAAATTTTCAAAAAGGGGGCAAGTGGGGCGACCCCTAAATATTAACCGAATAACGTGACACGTTGCACAAATACTGTCCACACCAAGAGGCATAAAACCAACCTTGTGGAGAGAACTTAGTCGATGCTCTAACTTTTTGGACCACCCTAATATACTATATATATATATATATATATATATATATATATATATATATATATATATATATATATATATATATATTATAACTGCAAACACGCAGTATAATTAACGTAAAGAACGACGCTTTGTATAGGAGAATTATCCTGTGGTGTAGTGGTTATCATATCTGACCGGCAATCGGAAGATCCCGGGTTCGATTCCCGGGTGGGTACCTCATTTTTTCATTTGTTTCGTTCTTTCGCTCTCATCTTGCGCGGATAATTCTCCTATACAAAGCGTCGTTCTTTACGATATATATATATATATATATATATAATATATATATATATATATATATATATATATATATATATATGAAAATTATTTCACGAAAGTAACACGTGAAAAATATTTATGATGAATAAAACCACGAAGGAAAGGAAACACAAAATGGTGCTCAAGCGCTTTCGTCTAATGACATCCTCAGGAACACAGGATGTCATTAGACGAAAGCGCTTGAGCACCATTTTGTGTTTCCTTTCCTTCGTGGTTTTTTCATCATATATATATATATATATATATTATATATATATATATATATATATATATATACGAATGAACACGCAGAAACAATGAATTCAACGAAACATTACAAAAGCCATAAAACTTGTAAGCAAACGAAAGATTGGAGACAGTAGTTAAGAAATGAAAGCGCGCGCGCGCACACACACACGAGAAAGAAGTTTGAAGAGCGAAAAAGGTAAAGAAGTGATTTTTGAAAAACCCAAACCACTACTTATAAGTAATAATTTCGGTTATATAACAATCCAAGCACAATGCATCAAAAGCGGACCCCAAGCTAAAATGCGAGCCAAACTCATGCAATGGTGACCTTACCAAAGTGGCAATGCTGTCTAAATTGTTTGCAGAGGAAGATTTCACATTCAAATCGTCATAGTCTCGGAATACATCAAGCAAAGAAGTCTAAAGGAGGATAAAACAGGCATGCAGTGAGTGCTCATCAATTCCTATAATTCCACTCCTCTCCACATGGACGGAGGAGTAAAAAGGGAATACGAGAGATTCACCTTCTATAATTAATTATTAGGTTTACTGATATTATTTGTTTCAAATTTTAAGCCACTTCGTTTACGACTGTTTCGCGATTTGCGTAACTTCCAAGACTAACTATACTCTTCACAAAATCCGAGAATAATAATAATAATAATAATAATAATAATAATAATAATAATAATAATAATCGCGTATCCCATCATTCATTCTGTAACTCTTTTATAAAAAAATATTTACGAGTCATTCTCAGTCAGACGACAGCAAAATATGTTCTTAATTATTTCTCACAACCATTATTAGAGCGAAGAAAATAATAGACTAAAAAAAAATTACTTATTATTCAATCAATACGGACTCTTTTGCCAAAGAGAAAAAGGTAAAGCGGAACTGAAGATTTTTGGTTTTGCTTTTACCAATTTTGCTTTTAAACTTACGCCCATATCACACGACCGTCTGTTGCCGTTTTTCACTCTTAAATCGTGTCCCACTTAAAAGCATTTACGTTGTTTACGCATTAATCGGCAACAATCTCGGTTTGAAAATGTATCGAATGTATTAATCGCTATTCAGCGACGAGATTTCGAAAATTTTCAAAGCCCGATTATTACCGATTAATACGCAAACGGTTACAATCAGTTTTAACCCGTTGTGGACGACCGAGTCGAATTTGTACCGTTTTAAATACGCGCATTTGTAACAACCTTTTAACGCCGGAATTTTTGTAGGTTTAAGTAAGGCACGATTGACTGGTGAAAAACGGCAACAAACGGCAGTGTGATGTGGACTTTAGTGTTAAAAATTAACTTATTCTTGTAGTGGTATATCGGTTTTCTCATTGTATCAGTCTCTTGGTGACACTGGCACCGGACCTCTCAAAGCCAATAAACTGAATCCGGTACAGGTAATGAAAACATGTTATTCATTTGCTTAACTGCTAAATTGTCATATTCTGCCATAATGCTACAAACAGATGCCAATTTATTGTCTAGTTCTATAATACTAAAATCATAAAAATTATATATATATATATTTTTTCCTGCATCAGAAAGCGGCAGACCAAAGTCAATTATTTTTAGATCTAACTGTTTACGCCTGAGTATAATAAATTAAGACTAATCTCTCTTTCCCAACTTTCGTTGGATTATCAAACCTATAAACAAACTTCATATTAAATCGACGCATTCAAACGAAAAAAAAAACACGTATGTTAAGCCTTATCAGTTTTACGTGCTTAATCTTTAAATCAGTATATATATATATATATATATTAGCGACATTGGGACTGGGTAGTAGTTGGATGGGAGACCGTCCTCCGCGCACAGATTATGTAGCGACCCGTGGTTCGGATCCCACGTAAAGCTGTAGGTCCCCTCCGTCATATGACCTTAGATGTTGCGAAGGTTAAACAATCCCAATTTAAAAAAAAAAAAAAAATTATATATATATATATATATATGAAAATTATTTCACGAAAGTAACACGTGAAAAATATTTATGATGAATAAAACCACGAAGGAAAGGAAACACAAAATGGTGCTCAAGCGCTTTCGTCTAATGACATCCTCAGGAACACTGAAGTACATAAAAAGGTTAAGCCTATATATAGGTTACAGAAAGAAAAAAAGAAAAAATAAATCATACATACACACACACACACACATATATATATATATATATATATACATACATATCTATATATACAAATACATACATACATACATACATACATACATATATATACAATAAACAGAGAAGTAAAAATAATAAAAAATTAAAAATTAAAACCTTAAAGGATTACCAGTGAGGCGTACAGATTTGTAAGGAAAAATATCGATTTTTAGCACAAGATCAAATGGATTATAAAAATACAAATTTATACTGGAACTCTGCCGGGTTTTAACACAATGCTGCCTATGGTCAGGTTTCGATATATATAAAAAAATAAAATGCAAATTAAAAGTTAATCGATTTTTAGCACAAGATCAAATGGATTATAAAAATACAAATTTATACTGGAACTCTGTCCGGGTTTTAGCACACTGCTGCCTATGGTCAGGTTTCGATATATACTGTATATAAAAAAAAAAAAAAATAAAATGCAAATTAAAAGTTAATAAAGTAGAAGACAAGTTTACCAAAGATTTAATGTTTTACCCTTCTTATCTAAATCTTTTTTAAAGGAATTCAACATAACAGGATCGAGTTGAAAAAGACCTTTGCTTATGTTGAAGTTATTTGAAAGTTGGATAATGGCAGACTCAAGAATATTTCTATTAACAATGTTGCTTGAATGGAATAAAACTGAAGCATTATTCCAATCAATACAGTGGGCTAACTCTGACAAATGGACAAAAAGGGCACTGGACAACTGTCCTGTTCTAACGGAACAAGTTTTTGGGATGGCTATGGGCAACCCCTTATCGCCCCTCCTCTCCAATATTTATATGGAGTTTTTCGAAATTACCTATATTCCGAGAATCGTGGGGGTTGGCATCCCTTGGTTGCGGTACGTCGACGATATTTTGTGTATCTGGCCCATGAATCGTGACCTGGATAGCTTCCTCCTTCAGTTAAATGATCAAGTCCCCTCCATTAAGTTTACTTTAGAAGTTGAGCAAGACAATTCAATCCCATTTTTGGATGTGCGTGTACATAGGGAAAGCCCAGGTTTTAGTTTTAAGTTTAGTATCTATCGGAAAACGACAAACAATTTGTCCTACGTACACTTTTACTCGGGACATGATACCCCCACTAAGAAGGCCATATTTTCATCAATGTTTCTCCGCGCCCTTAGGATCGCCAGTCCGGAATACATCGATGCCGAATTGGAAAAAATCAACGGTATTGGAAGTGATTTGTGTTATCCATCTGCGTTTATGGAATCTTGTCTCAACAAGGCAAAACGAACTTTCTATCGTGTCAATATTAACACTCGTACTTT
Organism: Bathynomus jamesi; assembly: GCA_023014485.1. NCBI lineage: Eukaryota > Metazoa > Arthropoda > Malacostraca > Isopoda > Cirolanidae > Bathynomus > Bathynomus jamesi. The sequence continues at coordinate 72,758 of JAJOZX010001025.1, read as the reverse complement.
GTCAAAAAATATTTTAATACTTCCATTTTTCCCGGGCTTTTTAGGCATTGCTAATGTACTTAAACTTTTGGATATTAATGTAGTATTTTCATATAACAATATTGTGAAAAATATCATAGTAAAAAATAGCCCTACCAATAATTCAGGCATTATCTATAAAATTGGTTGTAAACAATGTGATTCCTTTTACATAGGTCAGACGGGAAAGGATTTGCACACACGTATAAAACAGCATCAATATTCCGTTAGAACAGGACAGTTGTCCAGTGCCCTTTTTGTCCATTTGTCAGAGTTAGCCCACTGTATTGATTGGAATAATGCTTCAGTTTTATTCCATTCAAGCAACATTGTTAATAGAAATATTCTTGAGTCTGCCATTATCCAACTTTCAAATAACTTCAACATAAGCAAAGGTCTTTTTCAACTCGATCCTGTTATGTTGAATTCCTTTAAAAAAGATTTAGATAAGAAGGGTAAAACATTAAATCTTTGGTAAACTTGTCTTCTACTTTATTAACTTTTAATTTGCATTTTTTTTTTTTTTTTTTTATATATATATATCGAAACCTGACCATAGGCAGCAGTGTGCTAAAACCCGGACAGAGTTCCAGTATAAATTTGTATTTTTATAATCCATTTGATCTTGTGCTAAAAATCGATTAACTTTTAATTTGCATTTTATTTTTTTATATATATCGAAACCTGACCATAGGCAGCATTGTGTTAAAACCCGGCAGAGTTCCAGTATAAATTTGTATTTTTATAATCCATTTGATCTTGTGCTAAAAATCGATATTTTTCCTTACAAATCTGTACGCCTCACTGGTAATCCTTTAAGGTTTTAATTTTTAATTTTTTATTATTTTCTTCTCTGTTTATTTTATATATATGCATGTATGTATGTATGTATGTATTTGTATATATATATATATATATATATGTGTGTGTGTGTGTGTGTGTGTGTATGTATGTTATTTATTTTTTCTTTTTTTCTTTCTGTAACCTATATATAGGCTTAACCTTTTTATGTACTTCAGTGTTCCTGAGGATGTCATTAGACGAAAGCGCTTGAGCACCATTTTGTGTTTCCTTTCCTTCGTGGTTTTATTCATCATATATATATATATATATATATATATATATATATATATATATATATATATATATATATATATATATATTAGGGCAGTGGTACTCATCGGGCGGCTCGCGAGCCAAATATATCAGGTCATCCCATAAGTAATGTCGTTTTTTAGATTGGAATTTGAAGGACCCAAAAAAAAACTCGACTGAAACTTTTTAATTAAGTATATATTTTCCATCGGAATCAATGACACTCTGCCAACGTCCTACAAGCTTTTCAATGCCATGTTTATAAAATTCAGGCGGTTTTGAGGCAAAAGACGTACAAAGACTGGTGTGCAGGTCATCTAAAGAAGTATACTGTTTCTCGTCAAGATAGTTTTGCAGACTCCTGAAGAGATGATAATCTGAAGGCGCAAGGTCTGGAGAATATGGAGGATGTGGAAGTTTTCCCACCCAAGCTCCTCAATTTTTGCAGAAGTGATCCGAGCGGTATGAGGACGTGCGTTGTCGTGGTGGAACACGATTCCTTTCCGATTAACCAAAGAAAGTCTCTTTTCTTTTAGTGCAGTGTTCAATCAATCCAGTTGTTGACAGTAGACTTGAGCGGTGATTGTTTGGTTGTGTGGTAAGGTTTCAAAGTGTATTACACCACCTTTATCCCACCAAACACTAAGCAACACCTTCCGGGGGTGAAGATTTGGTTTTGGCTGTGGTGTCGCTGGTTCTCCGGCACAAACCCACTGTCGACGGCGCTTAACATTCTGGTACAGTATCCACTTTTCATCACCAGTCACTAAACGGCGCAAAAACGGATCTTGGAGTTCACGGGAATGAAGAGCTGTGCTAATGTTTACCCGCACCCTCAGATTGTCGACCGACAATTCATATGGCACCCATTTTCCTAACTTAGGCACTTTCCCGAGTTGTTGCAAATGTCGATGGATGGTGGACGGGGATGAATGGAGTTTCTGGGCAATTCTTCGACAGTTGTTGAACAGTCTTCTTCAAGTGCGGCTAACAGCAGGTCATCATCAAACTCAGCAGGGCGTCCAGAGCGTGCTGCATCTGTCAAACAGCAGTCACAATTCCTAAACTTTTAAAAACCATCTTTGACATTTCCTCACATGCAGAATATCGTTGCCATAAACTTCCTGAATGTTTTCGCGTTGCTTCAGTAGCACTATTCCCTTTTTTGAACTCGTAAAGCATTATATGCCTGATATACTCTTCTGATACCGCCATGTTGATGAGGGGTTCACATAAAGCAAATCACACGTCTGCACTGGTCAAGGTCTGTAAAGTATGTAGCGAAACACGATAAATTTCCTCTTAGATAACCTTCGGAAAATTTATGCTTAAACCGAGTAGGACTAGTTTAAACTTAATCTATCGTAAAAAAACGACATTATTTATGGGATGACCTGATATATAGCGCAGTTTGGCTCACGAGCCGCGGAATAAGTACCACTGTATTAGGGTGCTTCGAAAATATGAAGTATTAATATGTGATTGTCCGACCCTATCATTTTGTGCAGTTAGTATATAAACCCTTGTGGTAGAATACGAGTTTCATATGACAACAATTCGAGGTTGCGCATGCGCAGTAAAATTTCCCTTCTGTCGTATCAACACTGTCACTGTCCTAACTAGCACAAACCTGTTATCGTCAGTGCTGCTTGCATCCACAAAATTGTTCACTACAGAATTCTTTTGTGTATATTTCTGGAGTGGTTTACTCATCTATTTGTTCGTATTTCAGGCTTTTTTTGTTAATGAAATAATCATGTCCAAAACATTTAAACCAGCTACTCTTAAAAAAACATAAGTTTTGGCCCTGATTGCGGCCTCCAATCGACGTGGCATCGAGTCGACAAGCCTCTCGCATTCTTCTATAGTTATCGATTGCCAAGTTATCATCAAACACCTCTTCAATTCACTAAGTGTTCCTGGTTTATGCTTTTGGGCCTTCTGTTTAGCCGCATAAGCTGGAGCGAGGTCATGTCGAAAAATAAATGATTTGTTTCCATAAAGCTGTTCTGCAGACTTCAGCACGAAATTTCTAAGATTGCTCGATAAATGTGACAATCGACATTCTATTTACAAATGCGAGTGACCCCACACCATTTGTATTCGTGCAACCCCAAGTTAATACACTCGCCGCCTCTATGAAATGGGATTTCGATCACGAAAACCGAAAATTAAGCCGATGTTCAATGCGAAACAAAAGAGACGACGACTATCCTGGTGCAAAGAAAGAGTTGCATGGACTGCAAAGAGTGGCAAAAATTTTTTTTTTCAGACGAATCAAAATTTTGTGCCATTTGATGACTTTTTTTTTTTCAGCATATACTGTCGAGTGGAGTTCGTTTGACTGAGAAAGAATTGATCTTCCAGCAAAGCAACGACCGAAATCATAATGCACTATTCAACAAGGCTTACTTGCTGAGGAAGATGCTTCGAGATGTGAAGGCATCATCCAGGCTCGAGGAAGTCGCATTAAATATTGAATACTGGCTTGTTTTTTGCCAATTTGTTTTACTTGTAATGCGTGTGTCGTATTCTACAAATTGAATTTTTTTTTCAGAACTGTATATGGACTCAGGCTTACGATTGGTACTAATATATATATATATATAATCATAATGCATAAACTGAAGTATATGGGAATAACAGGAAAAGTAGGAAATGGATATATAATTTCCTTAGTGAGCGGCGGCAGGTCGTTACAGTACAAGGAGTATCTTCATCAGAATCAGAGGTCATCAGCTCAGTACCATAAGGAACAGTATTAGCTCCACCACTATTCATAATCATGCTAACTGACACAGATGAGGACGTTACCAGAGACAGCACAGTAACATCCTTTGCTGATGGCACAAAGATCAGTAGAAAAATAAGAAACCCAAAGACATAGGATCTCTACAAACCGACATGAGCAGAATCTACAAGTGAACGGAAGACGACAATATGAAGTTCAACACCGAGAAATTTCAGCTGTTACAGTATGGAAAAAGAGAAGCCCTAAAATCCATGGAATACTATACTCCAAATGGACAGGAAATTCAGAGAAATTCTAGAGCAAAAGATTTAGGGGTTGTATTGACTGATGATGCGAAATTTTAAACACAAATAAGATAGCAGTAAACAGAGCAGAGAATAACGGGGCAGATATTGAGAACCTTTAAACGAAGGGATAGGAATGTAATGATTCCTCTAGTGAAACACTGATCATACCCAAATTGGAATACTCCTCGGTCCTAACATCTCCATATAAAAAAGAAGACATTAATTAGACAGCTAGAAGGGATTCAGAGAAGCTCCACAGCCAAGATCGAGGGGTGCAAAGAACTAAATTACTGGGAAAGGTTACGCGAACTAAACCTATATTCACTGGAAAGGAGGAGAGAGAGATACATCATTATTTACACTTGGAAAATAATGGAGAAACTAGTCCCTAATCTTACCCTGAACCCTGTAACTCCCCAAACAATGGTGGAAAGTTGAAAAGGAAGACTGTGTCGTGTTCCCAAATTAAAGGCGAGACAGGGAACATCCTTAACCATGAAAGAAAATAGTTTTGTTGTGAGAGGACCAAAACTGTTTAATCAGTTGCCCAAGACCTAAAGAATACGAATGGTGTTGCAGTAGACATCTTCAAAAGAAGATTAGACGCCTGACTCGGGACAATCCCCGATGAGCCGGGCGTACCTGGCTATGTGAGGTGGAGAGTACAAGAAACCAACTCACTACTTCACCAGGCGAACTCGAGAGAAGGGGGCGACAAGCTTCACCTTCGTGAAATGAGGAATCATCGCGTGGATGGAACCTTTGAAAGGTTGAAAGGAAAGGATATATATATATATATATATATATATATATATAATATATATATATATATATATATATATATATATATATATATATAAATATATATAATATATATATATAATAATATATATATATAATATATATATATATATATATATATATAATATATATATATATATATATAATATATATATAATAATATATATATATATATATATATATATATATATATATATATTATATATATATATATATATATATATATATATATATTATATATATCTCCTTTTGCATCGTTTAAATCTTGTTTCGAAATTACAGGCAGAAACATGCTTCATGCTTTATCAAAAGATTTCATTCTCGTTTACATTAAACTTTATACAATAAATAGAGAACCTACGCCTTATCTTCGGCTTTTACTGCAATCATTTGGCACTGGTACCGTATATACTGTACAGAGCCTCCTACCTTACACATTAAAATTTCACACACTCGCGCAAAGGTTTATACCAATTTACCAATATTTACCAACTAGGTAAGAAATGTAGAAATGTATAGAAAAAAAAAAGGTCAAATTTTGGAAACGAAATGATTTTGAAAAGAAAAGACTCAATTTTATTGTAAATGAAGTAATGATTAAAGTATTTTAATTTCTGAGCTTTGGGTAACTTTTATCTTTTCGAAGAGAATGAATTTAGCAATTAAATAATAAACCTACTCGAGTAAATCATCTTTTAGAGGAAGTAGGCAATATATTTAATAGCCTGTCCATTCGGAAGGGCAAGAAACTGACAGTGCTCAGACCAGATGAACGCGACCCACTGCGCTAACCCCTCCATTATTATCAAGCATCATCATCATCATCATCATCGAGAGTGAAACCCCCGAACTTAATATCTTCACTTTGTTATAAATTTCGAATTCACCACTTTTGATAAACTCGATTCTGCCCAAATTAGAATGAGAAAATGCGAGCTTGTTTCTGCCGATGAGTGAAAATAAGATTCAAACGGAGAGGAATTACCTTGGGTTGAGCTGACGCAGTCGGTACATTCTGAGGTGACATTGAGCCTGAGGAAGCGGCGGAAGCGGCGGAAGCGAGAGGGACGCCCCACGGGTCCACGGCGACGCTAGAGTTCGAGGGAAGCGTCGACATGGACGAAGATGCAGCCACGCCATTCGGATTGAAGTTAATGTCTAAAAGGTCTTTGAGGGCAGACTTTTCTTTCTCTCGATTTTTGTCTCTGGTTGGGAAGAAAATGGACTCTGTGACTTTTAATCCAGTCATTAAACGCAACCTTTTTAACGACAGTTCAGTTACGTTATTAACTAAAACTAAGAACAGTCTATGGAAATCTTTCGAGTACGAGAAATATACGAGTGCTTAATATGTATTAAGAACACATTCAGTACTATGACTCGTTTAAAACCTTTTTTGCCTGTGTGTGTGTGTGTGGTGTGTGTGTGTGTGTGTGTGGTTGTGTATATATATATATATATATATATATATATATATATATATATATATATATATATATATATATATATATATATATATATATATATATATATATATATATATATATATATATATAATATATATAATATATTATATATATATATATATATATATATATATATATATATATATATATATCTATATATATATATAATATATATATATATATATAAAAGAGATGGTGTATAGCACTTTTTAAAACAAAACTATTTACAGTTTCTTGTTCGCCAAATTGCTAAGCTGAAGAATAAAAATATGAATATTCTGAGAATCATTAACCATTATTAAAAATAATGATAAAGGAATCAAATCCAAGCAATCTATCAAGAAAAATATAAGACCTAGGGTACAATGCTAAATTACCCGTGTTTATGCTGAGTCTAGAAGCAGCCAAATACAGATTACTTTGCAAACGAACACAAAATGTGGGAAATCCGGCAGAAAGAATTTAAAACGTAGACCAATACATGACAGAAAAAAAATTCACTTCCGAGTGACCATCATATTGTAGTAATTAAACAAGCCGGGTGAAACCAAAAATAGTTAGGACACGGGCGGGCGCACTTTTCACAAATCATGCATCAGACAAAAAGGTATGTGTGTGTATACAGCGTGGTCTGAAAGTCCATATCTATTTTGCTGAAATAATAATACTTCAAGATAAAAATGTAGTAACATAATTAGATGTACATTTATTTACCAAGCTTAGGTCAAAGATTCGACGGGAGCGCCATCAGTTTCCGCAAATCTCAAATCTGTCCTTCGCAACATCTTGGGTCATATGAAGGAGGGGACCTACAATTTTATGCGAGATCCGAACCACGAGTCACTACATAATCTGGACGCACATTTAACTGTACTCTCCAGACCCAATGTCATCTAACTTCGCTGACTAACGGGAAGCGGTGTTACGACATTGGCCACGACGTAGCCCTCGAAATTTTTAAGCTTAACTTTAACTAATATCAGTTGTTAAATAATTATAAAAACTCAGCAAAGCTTGTTTAACCATGAAAAATACAATTTGAACTTTATTTTTATTACATGTCTACAACAAATGAACCCACAATATAGAGTAAACTCTTCAAAACCACACTAATTGGTGTTTCTCAATAAAGTGAGAAACTTATCCCCGGAGTTATATTCAAGCTGTAATAAAAAAATAACAAAAACCTAATGATGTACATTAAAATAAACGTGTCTACGTGACAAAATACAACGGACTGCATTATACACGGTGGTCCAAAAGTCCTATCTATTTTGCCAAAATAATAGTATTTTAGGATAAAAATGCAACATAATTAGATGTATATTATTTATCAAGCTTAGGTCTAAGATTCGACGTGAGCACCACCAGTGTCACTGCAAATCTCAAATCTGTTCACTGCATTGCGAAACACATTCTCAAGCATATCTGGGGTTATTTTAGCGACTGCCGCTACAATGCTGGTTCGCAGATCCTGCGGGTCTGTAACTCTTGTTTTGTAAACCTCAGACTTTACTGTATAAAGCCCGACGCAAACGAGTCTAGTGGTGTTAAATCCGGAGATCGTGCTGCCCAGGGCCTGTTTCCACCACGTTCAATCCAGCAATTTGGTAAGCACTCATCAAGGTACGCACGAACAATGTTTGCATAGTGACATAGAGCTCCATCTTGTTGAAAACCAAGTGTCGAGAATGCCATCTGAACGAAGCTGGGCTCCAGAAACTGCTGAAGTATGTCGAGATAAATTTGCCCCGTTACCGCAGTTTCTGCAAAGAAAAAAGGTCCGTAAATCTTCGATCTTGTCATACCCAACCAGACATTAACTTTAGGAGAATCTCTCCCCCATTCGTAGAACTCGATTGGTTTTTCACCAGCCCAGATACGCCAATTATGTAGATCAACCTTTCCGCATGTGTTGAATGTCGCCTCATCGCTGAAGAGAATGTGGTTTAATAAATTTTCGGTATGAATTTTTTAAATCAATTCTGGCCCATATCGCGGCTCGTCTTCGATAATCCTCTTCGTGTAACTCATGTAGTACTTGAATATGGCAACTTTTCTTTTTGAAATGTTGATTTTAAAATCTTTAGAACAGTCGTTTTTGGTATGCTCAGTCCACGTGATGCTGCGCGAGTTGACATTCTAGGATTTGTTTCAGTCATCTCTTACGTACTGTTACTACCATCACACGTTCTTGTACATCCATCATCATCTATGGCTGTAGAAAATAAAATAGATATATCATTATTTCAGCAAAATAGATAGGGGCTTTTGGCCCATCCTGTATTATGCACTGAAGTAGCAAAAACACAAAAAGTACAGCTACAATACCGGTACAGCATGTCATCTCTACATTAAAACAAACATGAAATGCTGTACCGGTACTGCGTGTATTGAGAACCCCTCCCTTCATTCTCGTCTCCAGCTTTGGTGGCCCGAGTGAGGATTAGAACTGCACATGGTTTAATGTACGGTTTGTGCACTTTACTCTATATTTATTAGTTCAGAACACCAAGTAATTAAATTCACAAATCAGCTTTTCATCGTACGTTAAGATAAATCCCAAGTAAGTGTGTGTGTGTGTGTGTGGTGTGTGTGTGTGTGTAATAAAGCTGAATCTACACATTAAAATGTAATACTGTTTAAATAATTAAAAACTGACAACTGACTGAGGTTATTTTTCAATTCATTTAAGTACAGAAAATCAAACCAAGATGACTTCGGCTAAAACCTATTTCTATTTTGACATGATTTAAGCTTTACGAAGTAAGGATGAAGTAGGTTAGCAAATTAACACAAGTTAAAAGAAAATCGTTTATTTCTAGCTACTATAAACAGCAATAAGGCTAACTCCATAAAATTTAAGCGATTTAATTAAGTGTTGTGTTTGAAAAGCTTCTTTTCCAAGGTAAAGAAGTAATTTACTCTTGGAGCACGACTTTCTATAATGTAAACAGGATATGGCCGTTTATAGGGATATTCGAAAAATAATTAATATAAAAATCTAAAAAAACATTATTATTATTATTTGAAAAAACTAGTTTTTTCCCTCGAAAAATTTATTTATTTTTCTGAAACAAATGGGGGGGGTCCTTTTGTGGAGAAAAAGCGATCGTTTCTGTTTCTGAAAGCAAAAGCAAATTTTGCCAGATTTATTTGGTGTGTGCTAAAATTGCCATAGGTAATGTCATAGGATGAACATGACATGGTAAAAATGCCATAGGTTGTTAGGTTAGGTTAACGAAACTAATGTAATATTACTATTAATACTATACGCAATGTATACGATATTATTTTCACAAATGTCACTTTTGCCTCATGACATTTTTACCTATGATATTATACCATAATCGATTTAGTGAGAATTTTTTTAAAATAATAATAATAATAATGAAAAGAGGTTGGGGTTAACCGCTATGGTATGCCCCTGGGGGCTTTTTCATAGCGTATTTTTGAAAAATATCACACTAAACACAATGGGTATTTACACAGTTACTTTATCTTTTATTTAAATGGGTTTTGGAATGCTAAATTAAGTAAGTTAAAAAATTAAAATTACAACTTGACTAACCGGGACGAAAATGAGGGTTCGAACGATATTTTCAGTGAATTGCATAAAAAAGTGAAGTGCCAGTAAACGTATAACTACGCTTTAGGAGCATCTTTTCACCCCCGACACCAAAATTTTTCGTAGGTTTTTAATGTACAAATATTTTGAAGTTTTGTTTGAGGTACCAAACGTGTTAATACAAGCGCGCGCACACACACACACGCAAAACTAAATAAGTAAATAAATAACAAAAAACAAAATACGAAATATAATAAAATAAATAGGAACTAAATAAACTAAATAGCAAAAAAATAAATAGGAACGAAAAATCTAAAATAGATACGCAAATTATGCGAATTATCACCATTCGACATCGCTGACTTTAAGTTACTTGTACGGCACGCAACATTTACATTTTTATCGTTATCGAGAGCAAACTTATCCACTATAAGTTCAAGAAAACACGCGCAGACATTTAAAAAAACAAAAATATACGAGAGATATGTATACTCGTAGTGTGGGTTTGTTTTTTATATCCAAGTACACTACAGTGCTTATTTATATTACAGACAGTAAATACTTACAGCACTCAATGAATAGCGACGATGGAATAAAAATGGGCAAAAGGGTACTACATAAACTACAACCAACATCAGCTTCAATGAATAAATATATTTATCCAGCGAATAGCGGGGGATTGTAGACACCAATCGACCAGGGAAGTACTCCGGGTTGGATGTTAGGCGGGAGAAAGGGAGTGCTGGAACTCCCGTTTCGCGAGACCCCTGTACAGAGACAGCGACTGAATGGGGATGAAGAAACTGCGGAGTCGGTACATCACACCTAACCTCTAAGAAACTGTTTTAAAAAGAGAGTACGCGTGATTTTTAGAGGAAAGGAAAGATCACGAGAAAATGAAACGCCAAGAATGTTAAGAGAAGAGGAAGGATTTTGAGTTGTGTAAGGGAGAGTGATGTGGAAGATTGCAAAGAGTAGACAGATGAAGGAACCGAGTTTTGAGGTATTGAAAGTCACGAGGTTTTCTCTGTTCTAATCAGAGATAGTAGAAAGATCAGAGGTCGGATGTACCATAGCCGTTCCACGCGAAGCATGGAATGACTGTTGAGAGGGACGCTTTGTGAAGTAGGTGGAGAAGTGAAAGGTGGAATCATCGACATAGGAGTGGATACGACAGGAAGTGGAACTTAATATATCAATGATAAATAAAAGGAAGATAGTGGGTGACAGGACAGAATCAGAGTTGGAAACGGGTCAGCGTTCAAGACGGGTTGAGGTGGGTCGCGGGTCAGGTGCTGGATGGGTCAAAGATGGTGACCGGTTTCCAACTCTGGACAGAACCCTGAGGAACATCGCTACATAAACAGTTTTCGGAGAACAACCGCAGTTATAGATCGGCACCAATGAAATCAGAGATAAAGGCCCAGATAGAAGGATAAAAGCCGAGAGAGAGAGAGAGAGAGAGAGAGAGCAGTTTGGAAATTAAGGATTTGTTCCAGACTTTATCAAAAGCTTTTGATATATCTATCGCAATAGAAAAGGTTTCACCGAAATCCCGAAAGGAGGAGGAGGATGACCAAGAGTCAGAGATATACAACAAGATCGCCAGTGGAGCGTCCCTTGTGGAACCCATACTAACGATATGAAAGAAGACTGAGAAGAAAGGTGTTTAAGAATCTTCCAATTAAGGATAGATTCAAAAACTTTAGAAAGGCAAGAAATCAAAGCAATTGGACGATAGTTGAAGGGTTGAGAGCGGTCACCCTTCTTTGGGAAAAGCCGAATGAAAGCAAACTACTTCTTCCAGCTGGAAGGAAAATATCAGGTGAAAAACAAAGACGAAAGAGTTTGCCTAGGCAGGGTGTCAGCACAGAAGCACAGTGCTTGAGAACAGGAGGGATCCCATCAAGACCGTACACGCCTTCCTCGAGTTGAGCCCAGATAGGGCAGAAAAAAATATCTGTTTGGAAAGATTTTAATTTCAGACATAATTAAGTCAGCGGGAGGAGAAGATGGAGGAACAGCACCGGAATCGTCCAGGGTTGAGTTGGAGGCGAAAGTTTGGGCAGAGTTCAGCTTTGTCAGGATAAGAGACGGCAACTAAACCGTCGGAATGGAAAAGAAGAGGGAAAGAAGTAAATTTGTTGGAGAGGTCCTTGGCTAGATGCCAGAAAGAGCGAGAATAATTAGAATTGGATAGATTTTCACATTTTTATCTGAATGAATGAATTTTTGGAGAATCGAACAACAGATTTTGCACGATTCTCGGCAGAAATATAAGCTAAATAAATAAATATATAAAGTATATAGAAAAACCCTGGTTTGGCTTCCACCCGAACTGTTCACTGTAACGAAGGTTAAGCTTTACATAATTATATCTTTCAACCTTTCGGGTGTTTCGTACGACGATTCCTCATTTCACGGAGGTCAGGCTTATTGCCCCTCCTCTCGGGTTGGCCTGTTGAAGTAGAAAGAATTGGTTTCCCGCGCTCTCCAATTCACTTCACTTCACTTCAATTCCGGTTCATCTTGTACTGTTCTGAATCAAGCGTCGTCTTTTTAAAATTTTCACCACTACATCAGTCGTGTTCCGTACTTCCTTTGGCACCTGGTTGAAGTCTTGGCTCTCTGACAGCAAAGCTATTTTCCTTCAGGTTTAAGGATATTCCCTAATTAGCCTCGAGTTTGGAAACCCAACACATTCTTCCTTTCTTACTTTATCATCACATCATAGTGTTCATCGTTTTCAAATGCATCAATAATGCTGTTATAGTATTGTTATTAGCCGTGACATGCACGAACTTCTTGATCAGAATCCATGTTGGTTATTATTTAATTTTTTCTGAATGTCCTAAAAGTCGTAGATTTTCTCTCTGAATATTCCTTCAAATAATTTTACGAGATGAGACGTAACGCTGGGCTATAGTTTTTTTTTTTCTGCCTCAGATCGATCCTCTTTTATAAATTAGAACTACTATGTTCGCTCTCTTCAGGATGCTCGGTATTGGGGATACTGAAAACTGATTCATACTGAATTCTTAGTATTTCAAATACTTCTTTAGATCATCAGTTAATGCATTGTTTTTATTCTTCAAAGGTCTGATAGTCGCGTCTTCCTTTTTGGCAAAATTATAGAAGTATTCTGAGTTAACCTTATCGCTTATATAGCATCGTCGTCATCTCTCTCTCTGTATGGTTCTCAATTAATATGTATGACGCAATCTACGCTCTCCAGTTCGTCATTTATTACTTTTCTAATGATGATGTTTTTGCAGTTTTAATTTTTCAGTCACTCTCTTTTTCTTCCGGAACAGTGACCTCTTTTGTCCCTCAAACCTGTTCCTCTTTCCTTTTCCTCGTTTTTTGAGGTATATTTTTCCACAATTTCTACCGTTTTCTCTTCGAGGGTTATTTGCATCTCTTGTGCTGGCTTATCGTTAAAAATGGTTTTTCCAGTGTATTGCTTCCATGCAATACCTTCCTAATTTATAGCCTTGGTGTGAAAATTAAAAACCTCGAATTTGCCTTTCTATAGCGCGTGTTCTTTCCTTCCCTGTTGCTTTTGTATTGGTTATTATTTCAATAATGTTGTGATCTGATATTACAGTTGGGGAGATTTCTGTGTTAATTAGATTGCCGTTGTTTGTGAACAGCAAATCTAGGCAGTCGTTTTTTCTGTTATTTTCAATTATTTCTTACGTTAACAAATTCCTCAGCTACATCTAGTAGCATTTCTGCCTGCAACTAGTTTTCCCGTGTACCTCCCTTGTCTTGGTTTATACGAGGGGGGAGTCAGAAAATAAGTTTACACGGTGTATAATTTCGTAACTAAAGGACCTACATTGATTATGTTTGTATCAGGTGAATTCGTTAATCATTGTTGGCAACACTGCACGTCGATTCGGCTGCCATCTACCGTACATTGGTTATAAGAGTCAGTTGAACATGGTGGCTCGACTGGAACAGTGCCCTGTCATTTTTGCAACGATATTCCGAGTCTGTCAGTGGTCAAGAATTTCTCGAGCGCATTGTCACAGGAGACGAGACATGGGTTCATCACCGTACTCCGGAAACAAAACGTGCCAGCATGGAATAGAAACACCCTGGGTCCCCGCGACCAAAGTAGTTCAAGATTGTGAGGTCCGCTGGCAAAGTGATGGTTACCATGTTTTGGGACCACAAAGGCTTTCTGCTCGCAGACTCCATGCAAAAAGGCACAACAATCAATGCAGCTGCATATTGTTCAACACGAACGTTTACGAGCGGCCATTAAACGTAAACGTCCTGGACTGCTCCGTAGGGCAGGGCACTGTTCCAGTCGAGCCGCCATGTTCAACTGACTCATATAACCAATATACGATAGATGGCAGCCGAATCGACGCGCAGTGTTGCCAACAATGATTAACGAATTCACCTGATACAAACATAGTTAATGTAGGTCCTTTAGTTACGAAATTATACACCGTGTAAACTTATTTTTTGACCGCCCCTCGTACATGCATTTCTTCCTATCCTTTTATATTTCATAAATAGGAAATTAAAATTACTGTGGAGAATAATATTGGGGGCTGGGCAGTTTAGAACTTTCACCAAGTTTCTGACCTCGATCATGGTATCTAAGAATTTTGTAGCTGGATTATTCGGAGGTCTGTATATTACAATTAGTATCATGTTTAATTTTTCCACTTCTACTGCTTATTCGACGGAGTTGTTTGAATAACCATCATTCCTGGCATATGTTTTCATGTGTATAAATAGCATATCCTCCTTTTCGTCTTACTGTTCTGTCGGCTCGAAGTATGATGTAGCTATCAATTCAATTTATACTCATATTTCTTTTTTATAGATACAAAACTCTCGGTTTTTACAGTTCACCTGACAGTCCTTTATTCAGAGAATGGTTTGGTTTTAGGCCGCGTTATGTTGGCTACGATTTTTATTTTTATTTTTTAAATCTTGATTTTCATTATGTAGTTCAGATTCGTTATCTCTTGGTAGGTGCTTCGATGCCCTGTGATCCTCCGAGAATTTTCTTTTTCGATTTGTTTCGATACATGCTGTACCGATACCGTATGCAATTTCCTTTTGCATTTATTCTGTTCGGCTCTCAGATTCCCGCGTTTGTCAACTATCTTTGCATTTGTTAAATGCTATTTAGTGATTATATCGTGTTGGCTACGTCCAAAAAAATTGGTTACCCTGTTTGATGATGATTTTGGCTGCTCAACTACCGTTGTTCCTTTGAGGGTGGTAGTAACGGTATTTTCGCCCGCACTCGCATCTTCCTTATCTTGCGTAAGTGTTGCAGATACTAAGATGGAACTTACAGTTGTTCCCAAATTTATAACTACCATTTTTACGATGTTACTTGCATAAAGTCGGATGTACTGCCCGTCCCCGTATCTGCAATGACTTTTTGCATAATATTTGCACGCGATATCCTGTTCGTTTTTCGTTTTTGTCGTCTTTTTGTCATTATCTTCATTTGGTGATTTCACCGCATCAGTTTTTTTATTTTTTCATCTCTTCTACAATCATGTATTCTCGTGTTGTCTTTACTTTTATTTCTCTCTCATCCACACCGATTTCCTTCGAGACAGTCTGGTCATCTTTTCCTCCCATTATTTTCTCCAGTGCCTGGAGTCTTGCGCAAAAGCTAATAGGATGTTAGGCTTCATAGCGCGTAATTTCGAATTTAAATCGAAGGATATTATATTGCCCCTTTACAAGTCCCTAGTCAGGCCTCATTTGGAATATGCCGTTCAGTTTTGGTGCCCGTACTTGCGTGAGGATATTGATAGGTTAGAAAGGGTTCAGCGTCGTGCCACGAAACTTATTCCGTCATTGCGCAATAAGCCTTATGAAGATAGGATTAAAGTGTTAGACTTGTATTCACTCGAAACTAGGAGATTAAGGGGGAGCTTATTGAAGTTTTCAAAATCGTTAATAACATCGATAACGTAAATTTTGACAAATTGTTCACTTTCGATAATAGTAATACTCGCAATAACGGATTCAAGTTGCGTGGCAGACGTTTCATTACTAATATCGCTAAAAACTTCTTTACATTTAAAGTAATTGATAAATGGAATAATCTTCCCGCGTCAGTCGTTCATTCTACCAGCGTTAATGTGTTTAAGAACCGTCTTGACAGACATTTTAAAAATATTAACGTTGTTTAAAATTAAAAAAGAAAGTTAACAACAGGAGCTCTGGTGGTGGTGCTCGAGGATGAGTCTGTTGACGATGAATGCCAGCTTGTGACATGCCAGCGTGTGATGCCAGCAATAAAAAAAAAAAAAAAAAAAAAAAAAAAAAAAAAATTAGACTAACACGAATGTAGATGTAGCTCATAGCGTAAACTAACCCACTTTTTGTTTAACTTTACCTACTTTTTTTTTTTTTTTTCTTTCTTATCCTCCTTACTTTGCATGTCTCTAACTCTTTTCTTGCATGTTTGTAGTTTGCATGGTATGACAGTGAGTTAAGACTGTGTTTGCATGGTTTGTAAGCGTTCTTATTTTACTTCTTTTCATCTTTCACCCCTCTCCTATATTCTCCGACTATTTTTCTGACTTGTCGGCAGTGGCCGGCGGATGATGATGGTGAGACTTTTTCCCTCTTTTTCTGAATGAATGTTAACCCACGAATGATAGGTGTTGCTCCTTACTTAACCCGTTATTCTCCTCTCTTCTCTTAACCCCCTACTCTCTCCTTTCTCTCGGGCTAGCCTTAGAGTGGATCTTAGGGTCTTTGTTAGCCTTAGCTTCTGTAGATCTGTAGATCTTTATCTTTGATACAAATTTATCCGTATCTTGCATCTTAAAATGGTATATTTGATACAAGATACATTTTAGGAATCTCAATCCACGCCGTTGTGACTTTTGAAATAAAACTTACGCATTTTCCAACTAATGGGAGTGCCAAATGTATGATAGTTAATCTCGAGCCGTGAACTATCGCGCGAGCACAATTATTATTGCGTAAGCCGCAGTGGAGGAAGCAGAATTACCAAAAATCTTGCTGTGATCAAAACTCTCCAGAGATCTGCGTTCGTAACTGGTTCTTCTGAACTAAAAATTAAATAATTTTAAAAGAAAGATATTTTTAAAACGATGTAATAATAAATTATAATATATATAACTAAGTTCGTTATATTTATTACACTTAAAATATTCATACATACTCGTTACAATGTCAGTACTGTCCCCTTCCCCCACCCCAACGATAATTTTCTCGTCCCTTCAAGTTTACAAGTGTAGCTACACGCGTGAAATTAAAAATAAAGAGCGAGCATCTAAAAGTGCCCAATGATTTTAAAATTAAATAAGTAAGGATTAAATTATTAAAACTACCGTAATTTTAAACGTGTCATTTAAAATATAATAATTTTAACACTTCGATTACCAGATATATTTCATACGCAGTATTTATGAGGTCACAAATGTTCAACTCAAGATCTTTTTTTATATTTAGACTTTTAAGTATTTTTATTTGGTAAATTTTGAATTTTAGAACGTTGTGACAATTTCTAAAACTTTTATGTTGAATACGCGTGTCCTACACGGCCTCCAAATAATAATTTTGCTTTCAGGCTCATTCGAAATCCATTCCTTCGTCGCAAATACTTTGAAGCGTGTCATTAGAAATGGAAAACATACCTTTCATTTGTTGCGTATGATGAGGAACGTCTTTGTATTTGCTTTTTGCAAATAAAATAAATCAAATAAAAATAATCTGAATAACAACCCCCTTTACTTATTTCTCTCTCCTTACAAATACCTATAAAAAAGTCAATAAACATAAATCACATATGGAAAACTTCAGAGAACATGATTGGAAGGCCACATACAGAGTTGTAATGTTTTAACTGCGTGCCACGAGGAACGGAGAGCTTTATATATAAATAAGCATCCGTGTTGGACACGAGACCAACGCGGCCTGCTACTACAGAACCATGTTGGACGCGCGTGACCAACATGGTAGTCAAAGCGTTAAAACGACTTAAAGCTTTTTCTTTATTATTTCAAATCTCCAAAATTAACCTGATTAGAGAAGCATCTTCTATCGAGAAAAGTATCTTAGACACATATTTTATATATCTGTATCTTGCCCGTTTCTTTGATACGCAATAAGCTAGTATCTTTATTTTCTAAGATACACTTCTTAATGTATCTTGCCCATATCTGACTATGTTATTTACACTGAGCGGCAGGAAAATCGGCCCACTTGGAACAACGTTAGCTGCGAACACACTAGCTGTAACGAATTTTCGACTTTTTTAAGAATTTGACAGTCTGACATTCAGTAGCTCTTAGACTGCTTGTGCCACTTTTTTCTTCCATTAGTGGGAGTAGGCATTTGCGTTTAGTAACAGACATACTTCTAATTCTTTTGGGGTTTCAGAATTGGACATTTACAATGGATTTGAGTGCCGTGAACGTCGCGAGAGTCGTCGCCCTAATTGAAGATGGTTGGAGCCAGCGTTACGCCGCCGATGCGCTAGGAATTCCAAGAATGGTTCGACGTGTCTACCAAAGTTATGTGGAGACAGGAGAGTACACCCGAAGCCCAGGATCTGGAAGATCGCGCTGCACAACTGCCGTGACGATCGTTTCATCGTCTTGAGTGTTTTGCGAGATCGTCGCTTGACTGCCACAAACGTCCGCAATGAGCTGGAAAGGTCTCGAGACGTCAGTGTATCGGAGCGAACCGTTAGAATGAGACTTGTGGAAAGTGGCTTACATGCTAGACGTCCAGCAATGGGCCCGGAATTGCTCCCACATCACCGCAATGCTCATCTTGCTTTCGCTCGTGAGCATGTCAACTGGACTCCCCCAAAAGCAACCCTCTCCGTAAAAGTGCACGGGGTGAATCTTTCTCCTGTTCTTCTCCACTCTCTTTCCCGTCCATCGGATGTTCGAAGATTAAATCTTGATTCGTCCATGAACAATACTCGTCCCCATTGGACCATAGTCCAACTGATATGCTCATGAAAGGTTGAAAGTAAGTGTGTGTGTGTGTGTATATATATATTATGTATATATATATATATATATATATATATATATAATATATATATATATAATAATATATAATATATATATATATATATATATGTTCACAATCGTAAAACATAGGCAAATAAACTACTGTCTAGTTTCAGAACATTACAAGACGTTCACACTGGACACTATGTGGAACTCCTGTACTAAAGAACGTGTTCTCTCGGAATTCTGTTTGCAGTGTGAACGTTTATGGGATTTCATGTTGATGTGCTCGACGTTCTTTAACGATCGTT
The DNA here is from genome assembly GCA_023014485.1 of Bathynomus jamesi. NCBI lineage: Eukaryota > Metazoa > Arthropoda > Malacostraca > Isopoda > Cirolanidae > Bathynomus > Bathynomus jamesi. The sequence continues at coordinate 53,470 of JAJOZX010001025.1, read as the reverse complement.
TTGTACACGAGCGGTTACGAAACAAGCTCCAAAATGGCTAAGAAGCATGCAGGTAAAAAGAAGACATTTCTCCCTACAACGAGGACGATGGAGCATCACCTGAGATCACCTTAACGCGAGCATTACGAGTAATCTGGGATAGGTCCAATTCAACCTGCCAGCAGTCGAACCTAGAACCTTAACGTTCAGAGTCCAGTTCAGGGGCGGAGCTAGCTAGGGGCAGGCGGGGCAGTGCCCCGGGGCCCGGGTCGTTTCAGCAAGTGATGAGAAGTTACTTGAGAGAGCAACAAAGCTAGTAAATATAAAAATGATATTTCCTCTGGATTTCCAAGTCAATTACTCTTTTCGAATGTGCTTAAAAACAGACATTGAAGAAAATGACGACAATCCATGAGCTATATTCATTTTTAATTAAAGACAACAATACTTTGCGCTCAAGTTTTCCCGAAGTTGTGACTGCCATAACATTGTTCCTCACAATTCCTGTGACAGTTTCAAGTGCAGAGAGATCGTTTTCAAAACAAACTAATAAAGAACTATCTTCGAAATTCTATGAATGAAAAAAGATTAAGTGGACTCTCAATTATATCAATTGAAAACAAGAAAGCTAGAAATATTAACTTGGAGGATTTAATTAATGAATTTGCTGAAAGAAAGGCAAGAAAAGTCAAGTTCTGATGTTGTCGTAAGTACTTTTATTTCACGATATCCTTTTTAAAGCTCAATATTTTGCATAATGTTTTGCCTTCCATGCGTACAAGTGGTATCATAATTCTTAAATATATGCTAAATAAATAATGCAAAGAAAAGCAGTATAAATGTATAATAAAAATTTTGTTAGGGGGCCCGTGACACTCTTGCTCCGTTCCTGGTCCAGTTTCTAACCACGAACCAATGGAGCTTATTTGTCTGAATACAAATGTAGCTCACTTTAGTTAAAAAGCACTTTCATATATATCTTCCTGGAAAATATAAAATCAATGATTTGAACATTCCACGAGAGATGGCAAAAACCACTGCGAGCACTTAGCGTACAAGAAATAGAATCGTGCTCCATTTGTTCAAGAACAAGAATTCTTTGAACAGAATTATTGGAACTGCCATAAAATATTTAAAGACCAGCGTGAATAATGTAAAAGAATAAGCTCAGAATTGTAGCGGAAATTCTTTGTGCTCATTAGTTAGTTTAATATAAAGATCAGATCTGAGCAGACGGAGAATGGCACAATATTGAAGAACAAAAACAAATATACTCCTTTTGATTACATTACTTTCTCGTAAGTTACGTTTCAGAAGTGTACCGCTTTTATGAAATATTGATGTACTGTACAACAGCATTTCAAAATACATACTCTTAATACTGATTAACCCGCTTCCCCATATACCATATAATTTTATTTTATATACAGGGTGGGAGAAAAGTCTTTAAAGATTATATACATACTACTACTAAGTTAACAACATTATACAGATAAGTGTTCAAATGATAAAACAAATCAAACCAAAAGTTTGTAATTTAATCTTCAGAAAATTCGCCATCCGATATGATACATTTGTGGATTCTCTCTCTGAAACTCTTCATTGTTCTTCTGAACATATCGAGTGGGATCCTTTTCAGTTGTTCATCTATTCTGCGGCCAAGGGCATTCACGTTTGGATACACGAAACCAGGAGTGTAAAGTCTGTCACGCAAATAAGCCCAAAGCCAGATATCAAATGGGGTTAAATCGGGTGATCTGGCTGGCCACTCGATGGGACCTCGCCGCCCAAGCCATCTTCCTTCAAAGTTCGTATCCAGAATCTCAAAGACAGCTGCAGAGTAATGTGGCGGCGCCCCATCACCTTGATAAAGCCAATTCGTGCCAACGCCATTAGTAAACTGTGGCAAAACTTTCTCTCTCAATACCTGGCAATAGCGTTTTCCATCCATCGTATCTCTCGATATGTCAAAGGGAATGAGTTCTGAATAACCAATGCACACCCAAACTGTTAGTGTAGCCGTTTTAATGGTTTTACCCAATCGTATTCTACGATTTTTTTTCGCCCAGTAGTGAACGTTGTGTTTGTTTCCTTTACTCATTAAACCGAAGACACGTTCATCTGAAAATTTTATCTTTTGAACGAAATCTGGATCACTGTTAAACTTTTGTTTCATTGTTTTGGCAAACTGCAGTCGTCTATCAGAATCATGATCGTATATGAGTTGAGACTTGAGAGTAAATGGATTTGTAATCGTGGTACCCCCGTGATTTCAATATTTTTGCTACTGAAGATTTGGAAATACCCAATTTCTCTGCGACGTTTCTCGTTAAAGTTGTTGGATCTCGTTGAAAACTGGCGAGGAAATTTTCTTTGTCGTTGTCTCCTGTCGCCGTTACTGGCTACCAGGCTCCCTGTTTCCAAAAGTTTGAGCTTCCAGTATCGAAGTGGTTGCATTTGGTGGTAGCTTATTATATTTTTCTTGAAATAAACCCAAACTTTCTTCACAATTATTATAAGAAATAGCCCACGATACAAGATACACTTTCTTCATTGCTGTATTCCATCCTTACTGACATGGTGCTAACTGGGGCTGGGGCTAGGGCAGTGGCGGCGAACCTTTCTTTGCTGGTGGGTCATTTTCGTTACTTTTGATTTTTAAAAAAACGAAATTGGGTCACAATAATTTATTTACTTACTATTTTTAGTGAGAAACTTGTTGTTGGATTTTAGCTGCTAATGTTTTGATCCGAGGTTTATATTTAGTTGTCTTTAGTCTCACACACGCAGCATTCATATCTGTGCCAAGGCGATTCCTAGTGGTGGATTTGACGAAATTCATGAAGGAAAACAACTGTTCACACGAATAAGATGAACCAAACATTGCTAGCAGAGTTAATGCTAGCTTTTTCATTGATGCAAAAGAATTTGGTAGAGAGTTTCATTCTGCAAGAATAAGATTCTCTACTTTTTCTATTGATTGTTGTTCTCTGGTTACACCCAAAATTGACGACTCAAATTCCTTTTCTTGTAACTTCAGATTAAGATCAATAAATTTAGTCCTTCCATACTGCACTTTCTTGGAAGTCAACTAATTCCATTTCTAAATTACCAATGTGAAGCCAATGAAAAGCTGATAACTGAAGATCTTCAAAGTGAACAGTATGGGGGAATTGGATGAATTGTAAGTTGTCATACATATATACACACGTTTTTAAACGTATACTATACGTTTAAAAACATTTCAAATGTGTATCAGCTATTTATTTCGGTGGGAGAATAAAATAATTTTAAAACTGTAAGACAGAAAATATTAAAAATTAAAGTCATATTTAAGTAAGAGCTCGTGGGTCACTAAAAATTGCCTGGCGGGTCAGTGGTTTGCCATCACTGGCCTAGGGCCTTCCTGTTCTAGCCTAGGGTCATTCCTGGCCTTGTATTGTTGCTTTGAAAAGTATCGCATACACTGCAGTGATATCATTGGAATTTATTTATTATTAACAAATTATTTGTATGAAAAAATCCTTAAAGACTTTTCTCCCACCCTGTACATATGAAAATTATTTCACGAAAGTAACCTGTGAATATTTATGATGAAAATAACCACAAAGGAAACTTAAACACGAAATAGTTCTCAAGCGCTTTCGTCTAGTGACATCTTCAGGAACACTAAATTAATAACAAGATTAAGACTATACATACTACATAGATCTCACAGAAAATAAAAAATAAAAAGTAAAGTGTATGCTCCTCCTAAAATATTCTCTGCACCAATTCTATTATTTTTTTCTTTGTAATCTAACGGGTGCGGCAAAAATAACGCCCTTTTTAGTTTATTCTCTTTTATTGAAGGAAATAAATCAATTACAGCATTTTAAGAGAAATAATAAGGTTTTTAAGAAAAATACAGCATTTTAAGAAAAATAATAAGTACTTTCTCAGTAAAAACTAAAAAATAACAAAATGATACAATATAAAACTGAAAAATTATACTGTATAAAACTATAAAGATACAATTATTAAAAGGGCGTTACTTTTGCCGCACCCGTATATATTGTCTTAATCTTGTTATTAATTTCAGTGTTCCTGAGGATGTCATTATATATATTAGGGTGGCCCTTATTTTTCGAAATTGCAAATTTTACCGTCTCACCCCCTCAATATATTCCATTTGACAGAAAACAAAATGTGCAAAATATCAAGTAATTATAAATATTCTTATTGGTCCCGCACAAGGACTCAAATTTAGTTAATTATTGAAACATAAATACATGAATTTTTTATTAGCATTCCATTATAAGGGCAAATAACAGCAGTTAAAGAACAGCATAAATTAAAATAGACATTGACTACTGATTAATTAGAAACTGAATTGAACTAAACATTTTAGGACTGAAAGCATAGTAAATTTGGCCTAGTAGGGATGGTTGCTTATGAGGCCCCCTTAAAGTATAAGAACCACCCAATCAACCAAAATGTGGGGGTCTCACCCACGCATTTTTTCCTACTAGGCCAAATTTGCTGTTTTCAGTCTTAAAATGTTTAGTTCAATTCAGCTTCTAATTAATCAAGTAGTCAATGTGTATTTTAATTTATGCTATTCTTTAACTGCTGTTATTTGCCCTTATAATGGAACGCTAATAAAAAATGTGTATTTATGTTTCAATAATTAACTAACTAAATTTGAGTCCTTGTGCGGGACCAATAAGAATATTTATAATTACTTGAGATTTTGCACATTTTGTTTTTTTGTCAAATAGAATATATTGAGGGGGTGAGACGGTGAAATTTGCAATTTTTAAAAATAAGGGCCACCCTAATATATACTGTATATTGGCCAAAAAACAAAAAAAAAAAAAAGAAAACCGCCTTGAGATTTGAACATCAATAACTTCAAAAATATGCAGTTCACACTTTCAAAATTTACATAACTTTTACGACAATCTATTGATAAGCCATCATAAAAATTTCAGACCTCTACATAAAATACTTTTTCCACAGCTGAGGGAACAAATGAGGTATGGTGAAAAAAACGAATATCATAAATCCTAAATGTGCATAGCTGTACCTGGCAACTATTCTAAGACTTGTAGTAGTTTCCTTAGCCTGTGGATAATCTGTTAGTCTCTGAAAAACGTCAGATGATATAGGCTACGCCCTTCTTAAATACTGTTTTTTAAACTTACCCTTCAAATTATGGTTCTAACTAACAGTGAAAAAGTGGTGATTGGAGTGTTTCTTGGTAAAAAAGATGGACTGGGGCAAGAATTTTTAGGGAATTTCCAGGTATAACTTGCAATGTTACGTCTGTGAATAGAATAATTAAAAAACTTAAAGCAACCGGTTCGACGGCACGGAAGCGTGGAAGTGGTCGGCCTAAAACAGTTTACACTCAAGACAACATAGCAATGATCGAAATGATGAGCTGCTCTCAGAGGAAAATTGCAAGAAATTTAGGTATCAGTCGAAGTTCCATACAAAGAATGCAGAGAACGGTAGGACTTAAAGCATTTAAAAGGATCCGTGTTTCAAGACGTGACAGCAATGTAAGAGCTAAAAGAAAAATTCGTCGTAGAAAATTGCTTGATACGTTTTCGTCCAATGGTTAAAAAAAATAGTTTCTACAGATGAAGAAGTGGAATGGAAAGACGAAAATTCATTTCATTTCAGAAAATAAAAAATTAATTCAGAAACCTATGTAAATTCTTGGAGGAGAATCTTTTGCCGGATTGTCGTCTGTATTATGGAAACTATTTCATACTCCAACAAGATGGTGCTACAACTCATACTAGCAAGTTCACACAGGATTATCTACAACAGAATGTAGTCAACTTCATTGGAAAAAAATGACTGGCCCCTGCAATCTCATGGATTATTACATATGGAACACACTAGCAGAGAAAATTTATGAAGGCCAAACAGAAAAGTTTACAGAAATGCAATTAAAGAAAAAATACTCGAACATTGGGACAAAATAACATTAGCAGAAATCAAAAAATGTATCATGTCATAGAAGAAAAGGTTAAGATTAGTTTGTAAGCAGGATGGCGTACATATTGATCATATTTATTGGTAACATGTGAAAAATAAAAAATTTTCAGTGTATGATGTTCGTTTTTTCACCATACCTCATTGTTCCCTCAGCTGTGGAAAAAGTATTTTGTGTAGAGGTCCGAAATTTTTATGATGATGGCTTGTCAATAGATTGTGGTAAAAGTTATGTAAATTTTGGAAGTGTGAACTGCATATTTTTGAAGTTATTGATGTTCATATCTCAAGGCGTTTATTTTGGGCCACCCGATAATATAATACACACAAACCGTGCATGGAACAAGGAACTCTTCTGGGATAATTAAATCCACTATAGTCCGAATAATTAATGGTAAAAAAACTCAGGGGACCATTCTGAGTTCATTCCCATTATATAATATATATATATATATATAATTTTTTTCAAACATTTCTCACTGTAAAAGGTTTGCATTCTTTTAATTAAGTGAAATAAAAGAATGACATTCTTACTGTACTTTCTCTACACATGGTCAATTAGTCCCCCCCAGTATAAAACACACTACTGTATGTGATGTCCTATCAGCTCATTAATTTTTTGCACACAAACAAAATTTTGCAGTAGTTTGGACAGAGTATCTGTTGAAATATAAGAAATTTGTTGTTCAACTGAGGCTTTCAATTCTTCTATTGTGTGTGGATTCTGTTTAAACACTCGAATCTTTTAAATAACCCCACAAATAAAAACCACAGGGGTTTAGGTCTGGTGATGTTGGTGGCCGTGATATTCTTTTATCATAAACCGCAGGAAATCCGCTGGACAGGACTTCTCTGTTGAAGATATCGTGTAAGTATCGCGAGTTGCGAGGACAATATATACAGCATGTTTTGCAGTAGGGGACTAATTCCCCATATGTAGAGAAGATACAGTAAAAATTTCATGCTTTTATTTCAATTAATAAACAATACAAACCTTTTAAAGTGCCAAGTTTAAAAAAAAAATCACCGTATATATATATATATATATATATATATATATATATATATATATATATATATATATATATATATATAATATATATATATAATATTATATATATATATATATAAAATGAAAATTATTTCACGAAAGTAACATGTGAATAATATTTATGATGAAAATAACCACGAAGGAAAAAGAAAACACAGAATGGTGCTCAAGCGCTTTCGTCTAATGGCATCCTCAGGAGCACTCCTCATTGTTCCCGAGGATGCCATTAGATCAGTGATGCACAAACCCTGGCCCGCGAGCCAAATGTGTCCCCCACGGTCTTTTCAGTGGCCCCACGGGTCTTTTCAATTCAATGAAAAAGTTAGAAAAGTGACCCAATTTATGACTTAGATGGAAAGTAAGTAGGCTAATACATTTAGTTATTTTCTTAGCTTGGCCCTCACATGAAAAAAGTTTGTGCACCACTGCATTAGATGAAAGCGCTTGAGCACCATTCCGTGTTTTCTTTTTCCTTCGTGGTTATTTTCATATTATATATATATATATATATATATACACTAAGTTATTCGAATTTATTTCTAACTTTGAAAAAAAGATTAATTACAATACCTAGACTCCGTAACTGTTGATGGACCACGTTGAGGACTGAAAATTTAGCAGAAGTTGTAAAAGAAAAGTGATCACAGACTAACAAAACAGCCTAAATTAACAAACAAGTGACTAAAATGAAATTCATCAATTGCAAAAAGACTCCAAAAGTTTAAACTTAATTTGGTTCGTTTTCGCATATTTCTAAAAATAACGTTTTGGAAGCGACTCATAGATAAATGCGGCCACTACGGATAATTATAACTAGTTATCCTTTGGTCGTTCTAGAATTAGGATAGTAGCGAGTAGTTCCTTTGTACAATATTGATTTTATGCACTAAGAATTTTTTTTTTATATATAATATCTCATGTTTAAATAATACCGAATCCAAACCCTAGATTTTGGCTGAAAAACTACTCATTTGAAGCTTTATTCGTGCATGTTTCATGCAATGAATAATCATGCTGTTTTCGTGACAAGTGATTGGCACAACGACAATGAAAAATCGAAACAGGTTTTACTACCTGTGTGAAATCTAATGAATCAAAAGTGTATCAACTCTGCTTTTTGTTTTCGGTGACAAGCTTGAATTGATGCAGTATTTAAAAACGTACTTTAAATAATTTCAAACAACTAAAACGACGAGACACAGAGTTTATTTCGTTCTTTCTGTGTACTGAATATAAAAGGCGGGATTACGTAATATATTATAATAATCCTTAACTGTAAAATACACGAAAACCCCATCGTACGGTAACTTCAGTGAAAGATAATCTTAAAACCATTACCTTTCACGTGAAAGAAACACCGAAGACGTACCTGCTATAATCCGCTTCACTTTGCGTGAGTGCCATCTGAAGTCTGACGTCATCTGACTTCCTCTTTGCCTCTTCCTGATCTGCTTCCTCTTTGCTCATGGCCAGTGCCAGCTGCAGCTGGAGCTCCTCTTCACCAACTGTCTGGGGCCGAGCGTTCTCCAGCTCTGAACCTGGTACTGAATGTTCTGGAGAAACGTGGAAGAAGATGATGATGATGATTCCCAAATACTGAGTATCGTAATGTAATGCGTGATAAACAAAGCAATGGAAATCCTGTATATTAACAAAAGTCAACCAAAAATAAACAATATGCGATTACTGTAACTTATAAATAAGAGTATTACACCTACCTGAAACTCCGAAAGCTTCTCTCTCTTGTCGGGCAGTACTGGTCACGAACGTCTTGCAAAAAGAGAGTAATTTTCAGCAAAACGAATTTTGAATGAAGTTAAAGTCAAATTCTCAAGTCAAGTTACTCGTATTACGAAAAAAGTTCTCTTTCCATTGAAATGCGATACATAGTAAGTATTCGTACGTGTTAAAAAAAAAAAACCTTTACTACATCGAAATACTCGCATATTTAAACATTAAAGGCTACACCAGGGGTCTCAAACACGTGGCCCACGGGCCGCACACGACCTTCGAACGTTTCCGGTGCAACCCGCAAGAAATCGAATGGAATGTACTATGTTCATCATTGAAGAGGAATTTACAAAGAAATTATACAAAGGACACCAAACAGCAACAGACCGGCTGGTCCCTACGAGGCTGTTTAAGAAGGAAGAAAATTTAAAGACGAGTGAAAGTTTTTAAGCAAAGCGGAGAAAAGAGGTTGAGAGGTAGGAAAAAAATTTAAAGTTAAAGTGAAAATTTTAAAATACACAAAAGGGAATCCAAGTGAAAATTTTACAGCATTTCTACGCGGTAACAAATGCTTCCAACAGAGTTTAAGGAAAGTAAGGACATTAAAAACAAATGTACGTCAAGACTTAACACGCTTAGGGTACTAACAGGCACAAACTTTGGACACCAGCAGGAAACAACAACACTCATATACAAACAATATATTCGCTCAGTTATGGACTATACTAGCCCATGCTGGGCACCCATTATCTCAAACACACACACACAAACACCTTACAAACAATACAAAACAACGCACTTCGTATCATTACAGGATGCATTTAAACAACACCATAGAACACCCGCACACAGAAACAAAAATACTGAAAGTTAGGGAACATTTAGACATGAGGGGAACACAATTCATGGCAGCAGTGACAATTAACCCACAACACCCTTGCCACTACATGTACAATCCATGCACCGACACCTCCCACCATTAAGGTAACACCAGAGACACATTATAACCAAATATTCCATTCCATACCACACCCCGCAGACATCACACAGTACAGAAAAAACACCCACACACACCTAACCCACAAAGCACTGACACGACTCGGTCCGAATAAGGTCCTAGATGCGAAGTCGCCACCCATTAACAGGTCAGAGATCAGCCTGAGCAGATCGGATCGAGTTAACTTAGCACGATTCCGATGTGGACATCACCCCAACTTACGGACATATAAACACAGACTAGACAACTCCAAAGACGACACCTGCCACCTGTGCCAGGAAACACCACAAACAATTGAACACATTATGACAGACTGTACCGCTCTAGCACAACAACGAACACAACACAACACCACTAGTGTGCTGAACCTCTGGTCCACTCCGGAGAGGGCGATCGGTTACCTGCGTGCCGCCGGCTTGCTCGATCAGGGTGGGCTGATCGGCTAAACAACAACAACAGAGTTTAAGGCAAGATAAGCATCTAGTTTCTTTATAAAGGATTCGATTACTTTGAACTAAGCTGGCTGGCAGCCCATTCCACAAATTAACTATACGATTAAAGAAAAAATTTACTGAAGTGAGGCTGATGGGACGATAATTTCCCGGGAGTGATTTGTTCCCTTTTTAAATATTGGCATAAGGTTTGCAAGTTTCCAATCGACCAGAACTTCTGCAGACTGTAACGATTTATTATATATATATATATATATTTTTTTTTTTTTAAGTTCGGGAAGAACCGATTCGCCTCTATTTAAAAGGGCATATCTCAGTGGAAAAACAAAGAAAAAGTGAGAGGAAAGACAGAGGAAAAAGAAAGGGTGGAGGGGACAGTCGAAGTGGAAAAAGACCAAGGATGACAAGGACTGCAGGGTCGAGCCTAGTGATGTTAAAAAACCGTTTTTTTTATGTCCATGTTGTTTTTTTTGTTTTTTTTTGTCGTTTTATTTGTTTTTTATTGTTTTTTTTGTTTTTTTCGTTTTTTTAATAATTAATATAGATATTACCAATTTAATTATAAGGTATACTTTTGCAATGATATATATTATAAAAATAAATAAATAAATAAATAATAAAATAGGCCATATGGTACCAGTATAGAATGCCCTTTTCAGCCTATTTACAGAAAAAACTGGCCTCTTTCTTGCACTGAAAATCTTGTATCTTGAGATCCGTTAAACTTGCGAGAACACTGGCTGGGAGCTGACTGCCCATTGTCCAACCTTTCCAGGACTCTCCCATCCATGCCTCGGATTTTGAATCTCCCACTTAACTATCCTTTAGACCTGCGATGACATATTTTCCCCCGAGACCATCCATATATATATACATACACATACACCCATATACATATATACCAATATATACATAAATACTTATATACACATTTATATCTATTATATACCCAATCACATACGCATACATCCAGAATTCCAGATACATACGCACGCATACTCACATATATACCTACACAAACTCATACACCTCTATTTCGCCCTTTCATTACCTCCGAGATCATTTAGCACATACAGTAATATCCATACAGCCAAAAGAAACTGATTAAGCACAGACAGAGCAGCAAAGCTTGTATTTATATCCCAAAATGCAAAAATTCCAAGAAAGTGAAGTAAAACATGGTGCTACATTGGCTTCATCAACATCCAAATCTGCAATAAGTACCAGTACCTGTGATATTGAAACTATATGCTCTAATCAATCTAGTGATAATGATTCTTCAATGGAAATAGAATCAGATAATGAAAGTTAAACAGCATTAGGTTAACACAAAGGTTAAAGAAAGAGATGAATATTTTATTTTTTTTTATTTTTCTATTTGGAATATATATATATATATATACACTGGTATTGCCAATCACAATTATATATATTGTTTTATACCAGTATTATGTATTTTTTATTATGTATATTTACCAGTACCTGTGATATTGAAACTAGCATATATGCTCTACCCAATCTAGTGATGATTCTTCCATGGAAATGAGGTTAAACAACATTAGGTTAACAAAAAGGTGAATATTTTTTTTCTATCTGGATTATATATACTGGTACTCTTGCCAATCACAATTATGTATATTGTTTGAAACGAGGAAGAATGTTTCATGTTCTAGTTAAAAAATATATATACATAGGAAAAACAAACCCTCATTTTTATTTCTATTATATACTTTTGTGTGATTCAGTTTTTCTAAATGATGACTATATATACTAGGTATAACCGTATAAGCATGGTAGTATAGTAAATTATAGGTAATACTAATATACTTATTAGATTAAAGGAAGAAAAATATGGAATAAGTTTAAAACAATAAAAAACAAAAAAAACAAAAAAAACAGACTACCTTCGTTTTAAACAAAAAAAACGACACAAAAAACAAAAAAAACGACAATAAAAAACGACTCACATCACTAGTCGAGCCCCATCATCCTTGGGTGCTAGGGCCGGGAGGGCGCACGTGAAACCTCCAGGAACAAGCACGTACAAACGAGCACAAAGAGCACTCAAGAGCACGAGCTTAGAACCCCCTTGCGGGATATATATATATATATATACACACACACATTTAACTGCAAACACGCAGTATAATTAACGTAAAGAACGACGCTTGTATAGGAGATATTCCGCGCAAGACGAGAGAGAGAGAGAGAACGAAACAAATGAAAAAATGAGGTAACCACTCGGGAATCGAACCCGGGATCTTCCGATTGCCGGTCAGATGCGATAACCATTACACCATGGGCCTCACTCTTCCAAATGCCGTAATTCTTCTACATACTCGCAGAAACCAATGCCCCAAGGGGGCACCTCCCGCATGCCGTAACATTATATACATTTAACTGCAAACACGCAGTATAATTAACGTAAAGAACGACGCTTGTATAGGAGATAGGACATTTGTTTCGTTCTCTTCTCTCGTCTTGCGCGGAATATCTCCTATACAAGCGTCGTTCTTTACGTTAATTATACTGCGTGTTTGCAGTTAAATGTATATAATGTTACGGCATCGGGAGGTGCCCCTTGGGGCATTGGTTTCTGCGAGTATGTAGAAGAATTACGGCATTTGGAAGAGTGAGGCCCATGGTGTAATGGTTATCGCATCTGACCGGCAATCGGAAGATCCCGGGTTCGATTTCGGGTGGTTACCTCATTTTTTCATTTGTTTCGTTCTCTCTCTCTCGTCTTGCGCGGAATATCTCCTATACAAGCGTCGTTCTTTACGTTAATTATACTGCGTGTTTGCAGTTAAATGTATATAATGTTACGGCATGCGGGAGGTGCCCCTTGGGCATTGGTTTCTGCGAGTATGTAGAAGAATTACGGCATTTGGAAGAGTGAGGCCCATGGTGTAACGGCAATCGGAAGATCCCGGGTGGTTACCTCATTTTTTCATTTGTTTCGTTCTCTCTCTCGTCTTTGCGCGGAATATCTCCTATACAAGCGTCGTTCTTTACGTTATATATATATATATTATATATATATATATATATATATATATATATATATATATATGAGGAGAGACTATTGCGCAGTTCACTTCTTTAAATACACTCTACTGTATTGGGACCGGGAGTTTTATTGAGATTAATTTTACCTATGGCTGAAGGCAATCCGCTTTCACTAATGGTAAAATCGTCAAGCTTTAACTGATCATCACTGAGCATGATTACGGGAACGGGAATGTTTTTCATATTCTCGTTAGTAAAGACGGAAGAGAAGAATTTATTCAAAACTTCCGTCATTTTTTCGCCTACGAGTCGATCAATAGTCCGCGAAGCTACTTTTTATTCCTAACATAATTATAGAATTCCTTCGGATTCGATTTAATTTGGCTCACTATATATAACTCAGTTGCGCTCGCTTTTCTCATAAGTTTTTGGTTTCGTCTTCTCGATAGCTCGCACGCATTTACATCGGACAAATTATTTCTTTAAATTTGAAATATGCGTTCCTTTTTAACGTTAAGCTACTTTTAATTTCAGCATTCCACCATTTAGGTTTAACAGACTTCGCCAGTCTCTCTTAATCCAATCGGATATTACTCGATTCTAAACTTTTAAAATAATTAAAATAAGTTCATGTGCCATTAATATCATCGCGCGATAGAGCCTCATTCCAATTATGACCCGAAAGTTGCCGTTTCGTGTTACGAAACTGAGCTCTTTTAAAATCCAAAACGTATTCCAAACTCTCCGAATTATAAACATTAATTTTAAATGTTATTTGCCTGTTATTATTTGTTATCTGAACATGTTATAAATATTCCTTTTTATATATGCATCAAAAGCACAAACACCTAAACAAGAATTGTAGGCGACTACATATAACTATCAATTTCAATTTTTCCTTCGTGGTTATTTTCATCATAAATATTATTCACGTGTTACTTTCGTGAAATAATATATATATATATATATAATATATATATATATATATATATATATATATATATATATATATAATACACACAGACAGGGCATGGAACAAGGAACTCTTCTGGGATAATCCACTATAGTCCGAATAAGTAATGGTAAATGACAAATACCATAGTTTTTCTTTTTCATGATGCTAGCCCGACGTGGGCAACGGGTCACTCGCAAAGAGGTCCCATAAATATAGCTTCCTCACCAGCTATCTGCAAAGCAGACAGGATCCAGCTTTGGGACATGGATCTAGCGTTTAAAGCAGCCTAGCCCTGCTACATTTAGAACTTCAATATAAGCAAAAGACTCGCTGTCTTCACGTCAGATTCAATACATCTTGAAACGGACATGTTATGTGCCCTGAAAAGTGGACGCTCAATTCTGCCAGTTGAGGTTTAAGTTTTGGTTTTTGGCTAAAAATATAATAGTTACCCCTTTTTCTTTGATGTATTGAATCTGACGTGAAGACAGCGAGTCTTTTGATTATATTGAGGTTCTAAATGTAGCAGGGCTAGGCTGCTTTAAACCCTAGATCCATGTCCCAAAGCTGGATCCTGTATGCTTTGCAGATAGCTGGTGAGGGAAGCTATATTTATGGGACCTCTTTGCGAGTGACCCGTTGCCCACGTCGGGCTAGCATCATGAAAAAGAAAAACTATGGTATTTGTCATTTACCATTACTTATTCGGACTATAGTGGATTTAATTATCCCAGAAGAGTTCCTTGTTCCATGCACTGTCTGTGTGTATCATAAAAAACTCAGGGGACCATTCTGAGTTCATTCCCATATATATATATAATATATATATATATAATATATATATATATACAACTGCAAAGAACACGCAGTATAAATAACGTAAAGAACGACGCTTGTATAGGAGATATTCCGCGCAAGACGAGAGAGAGAGAACGAAACAAATGAAAAAAATGAGGTAACCACCCGGGAATCGAACCCGGGATCTTCCGATTGCCGGTCAGATGCGATACCATTACACCATGTGCCTCACTCTTCCAAATGCCGTAATTCTTCTACATACTCGCAGAAACCAATGCCCCAAGGGGGCACCTCCCGCATGCCGTAACATTATATACATTCAACTGCAAAGAACACGCAGTATAAATAACGTAAAGAACGACGCTTGTATAGGAGATATTCCGCGCAAGACGAGAGAGAGAGAACGAAACAAATGAAAAAAATGAGGTAACCACCCGGGAATCGAACCCGGGATCTTCCGATTGCCGGTCAGATGCGATACCATTACACCATGGGCCTCACTCTTCCAAATGCCCCCTTGGGGCATTGGTTTCTGCGAGTATGTAGAAGAATTACGGCATTTGGAAGAGTGAGGCCCATGGTGTAATGGTATCGCATCTGACCGGCAATCGGAAGATCCGGGTTCGATTCCCAGGTGGTTACCTCATTTTTTCATTTGTTTCGTTCTCTCTCTCTCGTCTTGCGCGGAATATCTCCTATACAAGCGTCGTTCTTTACGTTATATATATTATATATATATATATATTATAACTGCAAACACGCAGTATAATTAACGTAAAGAACGACGCTTTGTATAGGAGAATTATCCGCGCAAGATGAGACCGAAAGACCACAATCCTTTAATGTTTAATTTTTAACATTTTTTATTTCTCCGTTTATTATATATATATATTTTTTTTTTCTGCAACCTATATATAGGCTATAACTCTATGTACTTCAGTGTTCCTGAGGATGTCATTAGACGAAAGCGATTGAGCACCATTCTGTGTTTCCTTTCCTTCGTGGTTTTATTCATCATATATATATATATAAATATTATTTTTTTTTTAAAGTTCGGGAAGAACCGATTCGCCTCTATTTAAAAGGGCATATGTCGGCGGAAAAACAAAGAAAAAGTGATAGGAAAGACAGAGGAAAAAGAAAGGGTGGAGGGGACAGTCGAAGTGGAAAAAGACCAAGGATGACAAGGACTGCAGGGTCGAGCCCCATCATCCTTGGGTGCTAGGGCCGGGAGGGCGCACGTGAAACCTCCAGGAACAAGCACGTACAAACGAGCACAAAGAGCACGAGCTTAGAACCCCCTTGCGGGGGATATATATATATATCGGCTATTGATTGGTGGCGTGGAAAACGCAGTTTAATAATGAACAGGAACACCAGAGAAAATACAAACATCCTTCAAGGTTTAATAGTACCAACGTTTCGGAATGCACTAATTCCATCTTCAGGGCTAAAACAATAAAATTCCAAATCACATACAAAATTACAAAATACAAATTGCTTAATAACAATTTAAAATAAACTTAAAAAAAAAAAATTATAAAAAGTAGCTAAGAAAATGTAAAACATTAAAACTAAAAGGTAAATAAATGTGAAGTTAAAAAGTTAAAATTATAAAAAGTAAAAGCATTAAAACTAAAATGTAAATAAAATAAACTAGTACCTTAACCAAAACATAGCAGATCTATCGATGATTCGTCAGAATTTAGGTCTGGTTTTAGTTTATAAATAAACAGAGACTCCATAATTTTAAGCTTAAGGTCAGAGCTTCCAGCAGCAAGTTCCCTATATGGGAACCTCAAGTTTTAACATTAGAAATAAACTTTTAAAATTGCTCAAGGAATTCTACCCACAACTGTGTATAAAAATTATATTCACCCCGTCTAAATCGATTTACCATTTATTTAAATACAAGGATGTTATTCCTACACTTCTTAAGTCATCTATAGTTTATCAATACAAGTGTGACCACTGTATGGGTCATATATAGGTAAAACTAAAAGACATTTAAAATCTCGTATTTACGAACATCTCGGTAAATCGGTCCGTACAAATTTACCCCTTGGCAAACCACCTAATTCTCTCATACGTAATCACTCGCACAACAATAACCACCCAATTTCACAGTCTAATTTCACCGTACTTGCTGCTGGAAGCTCTGACCTTAAGCTTAAAATTATGGAGTCTCTGTTTATTTATAAACTAAAACCAGACCTAAATTCTGACGAATCATCGATAGATCTGCTATGTTTTGGTTAAGGTACTAGTTTATTTTATTTACATTTTAGTTTTAATGCTTTTACTTTTTATAATTTTAACTTTTTAACTTCACATTTATTTACCTTTTAGTTTTAATGTTTTACATTTTCTTAGCTACTTTTTATAATTTTTTTTTTTAAGTTTATTTTAAATTGTTATTAAGCAATTTGTATTTTGTAATTTTGTATGTGATTTGGAATTTTATTGTTTTAGCCCTGAAGATGGAATTAGTGCATTCCGAAACGTTGGTACTATTAAACCTTGAAGGATGTTTGTATTTTCTCTGGTGTTCCTGTTCATTATTATATTATATAATATATATTATGCGTGAAGGCTGTATGATGTATTACAGCCCGCAGCCGAAACGAATTTGAGACCTGTAGGTTACACTATTTATTCCATTGGTGAGCTACGTACAAAAGTGAAGCCATACTTACTTCTGGATAAGATGGACTAGATGGCGAGTTTATATCCTGGAGAGAAATACAAGACATTCTACAATCATAAACATTACTACTACCTGAGAACGATTAGGATGATTTACGTATTAGAAGCTCCAAATATTCCACTTACTATACAAAAGCATAAGCGTAAAAGACATACTTGTTTAAGAATATGATGATTAGAATAATCCATATATGACTATTCACAGATGCTACTCTGCTCTGGTTTTACAGCTTTTCGTAAATAACAGTTAAATATTTACTAAAAAAGGTAAATTCGTAAAGAAATTTACATCAATAAGCAACAGAATTAGCGTGTAAGTGACCATGTGCAGTACCAACTTGCTAAAACGAGAACAATTGCTGCAAATTTTAAGTACTAAGTACGGGTCAAGATAAAATTGTTAAGATCTATAATTAACAAAGAAATGTGTATAGTATGATAATTCAATTATAAGGGTGATTCAATCATCGTTTTACCTTCTGATATAGTTCATATTTTATGAAGTTAACAACAGACTATTAAAAGTTGGCTATTAAAAGCATCATATCGTAAAATATGTTTCTTAAGGAAACTCAAACTAAAGAATTAATATTAGGCAAGTGGATAGAACATCCGATAAAACAAGAAAATTAAAAATTAGGGCCTAATTACGATAAATAGGTCACTTTTTTAACTGTACATAAGTATATTTCACCAAATTTCAAGCGGGAATCCAACTACTCCTACCCTTGTTTCGAAACATTTTTAACTCTTAAAGCGTTAAAGGCGAGGCGATTTTAGAGTTAAATGCGAGCGAGATGTTTTATCCAGACACACTAATATATTCTTTGGCGCAAACCTTTTCTCCATCAAACTCAATTGTTAACTCCTCCACACAATCTCGTTCATTAGTTTTCTGATGATAATGAAACATTACTATCAAAGTCTAACTCCACTTACGACTTCTCAAAAATATTTGTATTTTTTAAAAATTCGTCGGTCTCACCCGATAAATTCGGCACCAATATTTAACTAGAAAACTGTCAACGCGGCTGACAATTTACAGTTTGAACATAAATTTTGTATACGATAAAGTTTTTATCAACTGTAGAAATCACAAGTGTGTATTATTGCTCTTTATACTTTACTCTTCACCACCCTAACAGCGTAACATTCCTGACCTACTAAAATAAGTAATTTGAAGCGGAGTTATAGCTTAAATAAAGTGAATATTTAATAAAATAATAAAATAACCGAATAAAAATATATATTCATAGTTCAAAAAAGATACGCCACCGATTTTTGTAAAATCTGAGCATAATTTCTACGTAACTAAATTACTTTCATTAATGTAAATATTAGACTATGCTAATGAAGAAAAAGCATGTAAAAAAAAAAAAAACAATTGCAAAACACGTCATCTTCGATTTTTAAACTAATTCGCAAGTAGTTATGCATTGCATAATGTTTCCAGAAATGCAAAAACTAGAATGGTAGATACGATATTTAATAAACTTTACTTCGGAAAAGTTTACGACGACAATCCTAAAACTGTCAACAACAAATAAACGTAACATCAGATTATATGACTAGCATTTCTATAAAAAGGCATCATGAAATAGGTCTGTATGAAAACGGAAAACGTAACATCGTTAGGAATTCACATTGCATCATATTCTCGGACACATCCGACGTCTTAACCTTGGAGGCGTTGAAAATTCCTAGAACTATAATCAGTAACTCCTATGATAATAAAAACCCACTCTAATAGACAGAGTTTATTTCCACAACAGTTTCGATGCCCACTGGCATCCTCTTCGGGTGGATACAGAAAAACGAATGAACCAAAAACAAGAGGTTAAACAGTCCAGAGACCATTGAGAAATTCACACATAGGATAAAATTTTGTTCTCCCGACACCGGAAGGGCATTTTATTAAAGGGTCCGCTTATAAGTACCTTCGCGCAAATTAAAATTATCTTCTTGTTCTATACATAGATTCGATTATTTTTCACATAATTATTAAATTTATTACATTTATTATTACATTATTATTTATTACAGAAATCATAAATTTATTATTACCTTTATTATTACATTCGAAAAACGAATGAAAAAAGGGGAGAAGGAAACAATCCAGAGACCTTTAAGAAATTCGCACCTACAGTAGGTTAGCTCCCGTTCTCCCGACACTGGAAGGGCATTTTATTAAAGGGTCTCGCTTATAAGTACCGTACCTTCTCACAAATTAAAACTAGTATCTTCTTATTCTATACATACAGATTCTATTATTTTGACATAATTACTACATTCATGTTTATAACATTTATTATTATTACCTTTACATTTATTTATTTTATTACCTTTATTATTACATTATTATTATTATTGCATTTACATTTATTTCCACATTTGTTACACCTTTATTATTACATTTACATTTTTACTATTACGTTTATTATTCCATTTACATTTTACCGAAAAAAACGAATGAACCAAAAGCGAGTAAGGAAACAATCCAGAGACGATTAAGAAATTCACACTTAGGTTAGATCCCGTTCACCTGACGCCCTAAGGGATTTTTTGACCAAGAATCTCATTAGAGGGTCCAGCTTACAAGTACCTTCGCACAAATTAAAATTATCCACTTGTTCTATCGATACAGATTCTATTATTTTTCTTTTGACATAATTATTGCATTTATAAAGTAACTTACTCGATTCCCAATCTATAGCATGATTATTTTGGCTGCCGTGATAAAAAATTGCATTATTAGTATTACAACTTATGAAGGCATATTTATGTTCTTTAATACGGATTTCAATATTTCTTCGTTTCTGCTACGTATACTAAATCACAACTTTTACAGGGAATGCTGTAGACACAGGCTTGTTCCTGTTTTGCAACGTTATTCCTAACCAATTTACTTTTTTACAGTAGACGAATATTTGAACGCCAAAGCAAACTTAAAATC
This sequence comes from Bathynomus jamesi, assembly GCA_023014485.1. Classification (NCBI taxonomy): domain Eukaryota; kingdom Metazoa; phylum Arthropoda; class Malacostraca; order Isopoda; family Cirolanidae; genus Bathynomus; species Bathynomus jamesi. Next base: position 32,851 of record JAJOZX010001025.1, on the reverse strand, counting down.
TTTCGTCAAAGGTTTTACACTTTCTAAACTGGAAATGTAAGGCAAACTCGCATATTGTTTTTTGGTTAACTAAAGGTTCCCGAGGGACATAAAAAGATTTCCTGGCTTTAAAATACGCCTTTCTGATAAACCACTCAGGATATTTTAAATCCTTAAAAATGTTCCAAATCTTTGAATTTTCCGGGTTCAGCAAATGTGGGCTACAAATCCCGAGTGCTCTCAGAAACATGGAAGAAATAATTGAGCTTTTAACACCATCATCATATGAAAAATAATGAATGTACGAATTACAATGAGTATGTTTTCTATAAACCGTGAAATTGGGCTTTCCGCTTTCGTTAATGACCAAAACATCTAAAAAAGGTAACTGTTTGTCATTCTCCCATTCATATTTAAATTTAATAAAGGGAAAAAGATTATTTAATGACTGTCATTAAATAATCTTGTTCCCTCTCTTAAACTTAAATATGAATGGGAGAACGACAAACAATTAGCTTTTCAGATGTTTTGGTCATTAACGAAAGTGGAAAGCCCAATTTCACGGTCTATCGAAAACATACTCATTGTAATTCGTACATTCATTATTTTTCATATCATGGTGAAGGGGTTAAAAGCTCAATTATTTCTTCCATGTTTCTAAGAGCACTCAGGATTTGTAGCCCACATTTGCTGAACCCGGAAAATTCAAAGATTTGGAACATTTTTAAGGATTTAAAATATTCTGAGTGGTTTATCAGAAAGGCGTATTTTAAAGCCAGGAAATCTTTTTATGTCCCTCGGGAACCTTCAGTTAATCAAAAACAATATGAGAGTTTGCCTTACATTTCCGGCTTAGAAAGTGTAAAACTTTTGACGAAAGATTTTAAGTTTGCTTTGGCGTTCAAATATTCGTCTACTGTAAAAAAGTAAATTAGTTAGGAATAACGTTGCAAAACAGGAACGAGCCTGTGTCTACAGCATTCCCTATAAAAGTTGTGATTTAGTATACGTAGGAGGAACAAAAAAATATTGAAACCCGTATTAAAGAACATAAATATGCCTTCAGAAGTTGTAATACTAATAATGCAATTTTTTTATCATGCCAGCCAAAATGATCATGCTATAGATTGGGAATCGAGTAAGTTACTTTATAAATGCAATAATTATGTCAAAAGAAAAATAATAGAATCTGTATCGATAGAACAAGTGGATAATTTTAATTTGTGCGAAGGTACTTATAAGCTGGACCCTCTAATGAGATTCTTGATCAAAAAATCCCTTACGGCGTTGGGGGAACGGGATCTAACCTAAGTGTAAATTTCTTAAACGTCTCTGGATTGTTTCCTTACTCGCTTTTGGTTCATTTGTTTTTTCGGTAAAATGTAAGTGGAATAATAAACGTAATAGTAAAAATGTAAATGTAATAATAAAGGTAATAATAAAAGTAATAAATGTGGACGTAAATGCAATAATAATAAATGCAATAAAACAAACATAATAATAAATGTAAAGGTAATAATAATAAATGTTATAAACGTAAATGTAGTAATTATATCAAAATAATAGAATCTGTATGTATAGAAGAAGATACTAGTTTTAATTTGTGCAAAGGTACTTATAAGCGGGACCCTTTAATAAAATTTAATAAAATGCCCTTCCGGTGTCGGGAGAATGGCCGCTAACCTAAGTACGAATTTCTTAAAGTTCTCTGGATTGTTTCCTTCTCGCCTTTTTTCATTCGTTTTTTGGTTTATAATTTCTGTAATAATAAATAATGTAATAAATAATGTAATAATAAATGTAATAATAAATGTAATAATAAATTTATAATTTCTGTAATAATAAATGTAATACTTATGTCAAAAATAGTAGAATTTGTATGTATAGAACAAGAAGATAATTTTAATTTGTGGGAAGGTACTTATAAGCAGAACCCTTTAATTAAATGCCCTTCTGGTGTCGGGAGAATGGGATTTATCTTATGAGTGAATTTCTCAATGGTCTCTGGACTGTTTTCCCTCTTGTTTTTGGTTCATTCATTTTTCTGTATCCACCCGAAGAGGATGCCTGTGGGCATCGAAACTGTTGTGGAAATAAACTCTGTCTATTGGAGAGAGTTATCATCATCATATTTTGACCTCCATGTAAAAAAGAAGTTTTTTGCATCAGTAACTCCTACTTAATGCAATGGCTGTAAAACTTATTTGGCCCACATTCGACAGGTCTTTACTTATCACGTGTTTGAGAAAAATTTTCTTTTAAAAGTGAGAAGAATTTACTTACACTGTCGCTCCCAATCGCGGAAACACTTTGGGCGAATCTTTCTTTAGCTTTCAACGCCCGCACTCTCTCATTACGTAGTCTTTCATCATCCTATTAAAAAATAAAACAACCTCTCAAATACAAAAAAATTACGCCTCGAACTGACCTATGGATAGGTACCAAATTTGTTTATAAATAGCGATAAATTTGTTGACATCTTAAAATCATAAAAACTGTCAAAAATGCAATCATTAAATAGGTCTGTATGAAACTTCGCCAACAGATTACCTTAAGCAGAGCTACCAAAGATTTCGCCTTTTCTCGCACATTAATTCCCATATCTTTATTTTCCTCTAGATACTGAAAATCCTTTAGCGTTTGAATTGCAAAAATGTTCTCCTTACATTGATCCGCAATCTAAATACAAAAAAGATAAAAACAATAAAAAATATGGCTGTTTAATAAAAAGAAATCGCTACCACAATTGCCATAAATTGGTTAATCCTGAAGGAATTTATCTAAAATTACATCCTCATAACATGAAATAAAAGAATAGTATCTCATTCTAAAGAGCTTGTTGCTAAACTTTTGTTGATGGCAGTCATTGAATCTGATCTTCAGTTACTTTCTAAATAGAGTGATCCGTGATCCGCTAATCCAATGCCAAAATGACCAGATTAACATTTACTCAAAACCATTTACTAAAATACTAAGCAGTTTTTAAAAAATTCATTAACCGGTATATTAACTAATGCTAAACATAATTAACTTACCAGTAATGTGTTAAATATTAACCACTGTCATTAACCACTGCCTCGCAATTTTTTCAAAATTACATTTCTTAATTTGTGCACACCAATAAATGTATTTATCAAAACGTTCACTCTTTCACACAACATTCAGAAAAGCTGTTAATGAGGGCCCCTAGTTTAACTGATATCTAGATTATGTATATAAAAGTGGATGGATGGGACACCTTTAACATTAACTTCCATCTCCAAGAGAATCTATTTTTTACTAATATACATGTATATGCCACGTCAAATTTCAATAGTTGCCCAAAAGGAATAGATTTAACTGAATGAGATAAAAGCGGTCTTCCCCCTACATCTACGAATCATTAAGAAAAAATGAAACTAAACAGCAAAGCAATGAAACAGTTTACAACCAGGGCCATTTTTCATATGCTATGTGACTCCTCATACTTCCTCTCCTGAATACTAAACAATAATTATTTACATGAATCACAAACATTCAATATGACGTAAGATTAGTTTTGTAAAATAACGTAATGTGACTCTGGCCTAAATAGCATTAGCCAGTTAAAATTCCAGAATTTCACCCGCATACGAAGTCTGCAAATAAAAATATGTTTGGGTTTATGTAACCTACTTTGTAACGTTGGAGTTCGCATGATGGAGGGGACTTACAGTTTTATGTGGGATTCAAACCATGTGTCGATACATCATCTGAACGCAAAGGAGGTTCACCCATCGAACTACTAAACAGACCCAACGTCACTGAACCTCGCTGATCTAATGAGAAACGGTCTTTCGTGACTACCACATAACCCAAAGGTCTGTAAACGCTCTTTTGTAAGATTCTTATGAATAAAACTGAGAGAAAACGCATTTCATCTAAATATTTTTCTCTCTTTTTAACAACAGTTGTTTCGTATGAAATAAAAAAATGTAAATTTGCCCATGTGCCTCGATGGTGTAGTGGGTAGCGTTGCTGACTACGAATTCATCAGCCCCAGGATCGAGACCCGGTGACAGGAGGAGACGCGCAGCAAAAACCAGCTGTTCATCCTTCCACACAATAACAAGAAAAAAAAAAAAAAATTGGTTGGTGGATAAAATGGGTACTCTGGGTAACCTAGTGGTTAAGATGCTGGGCTGCTGGTGGGACGTGGTTCGGATTCCACGTTAAACTGTAAGTCTAAAGTGGAGTGAAAAGCTTGACCTTCGTCTGAATGAACAATCTGGGTGGAAGCAAAACCAAGGTTAAAGCCTAAGGCGTTGAGATAGTGTCATATCCAATATTAAATCATTCAGGAAATGAGTTTTCCCATTATTCTGAGAAATCTTCATTTCTATTAAATAAAAATATCTGACTATATAAAATGCGCAATAACAGATTCCGAAGTAAATTTAATACCTAATAAAACTGATTCAGGTGTTAAATAGCCCTTAGTATAGGGGTGGGGTGCTTCAAAAAATATATTTCAACTATGTATTTATTATTATTATTATTAAAAATTATTATTATTAACAACTGCCATTAAAGAACACGAACATTGCCCCTTTATTCAAAGGTGGTAACAAAGCAATGCCCAAGAATTATCGGCCAGTAGCTCTCACCTCACACCTTATAAAGCACTTTGAACATATAATTAGAAGCAAAACTACCTACTACCTACAAGAAAAGAACTTGTACAACCCAAATCAACATGGTTTCAGGGCTGAAAGATCATGCCTATCACAGCTATTAGACCACCAGGAGAAAATATTGGAAACATTGTGTCGAGGACAAAACATAGATGTAAACTATAATGACTTTGCTAAAGCCTTCAATAAATGTGACCATGGAACTATAGCACATAAACTTAAGAATACAGGAATTACTGGAAAGCTGGGAAGATGGATATTTAATTTCTTGATGCAAAAAACACAGAGTGGTGGTAAATGGAATTAAATTGGAAGTCTCGGAAGTAGAGAGCTCTGTCCCTAGCTCCCTTGCTGTTCATAATAATGATTGCAGATATTGATGCAGATATCAATGACAGTATTGTATCATGTTTCGTAGATGACACAAAGATATGCAAAGAAATATTGAATGAAGGTGACATAGAAAGATTACAAAACGACACTGAAACATTATTCCAGTGAGCAGAAGAAAGCAATAAGTAGTTCAACGAAGAAAAATTCCAACTTCTAAGATATGGTAATAACAAGGAGCTACAGAAAAAGGGTACAAAACTCTGCAAGCCACACAGATAACATCAAATCCACAAGTCAGGGATCTTGGAGTAATAATGTCGTCAGATACAGAATTCAGAGAGCACTATAAAATCAAAATTACGATGGCTAGAAAAATAATGGGAATCATCTGGAGGAGCTTCTGCAGCAGAAATGCAAACATCATGCTCAAATTATGGAAGAGTCTAGTCCTACCAATAATTGAGCATTGCTCAGTACTCACAAGCACATACAGAAAACGAGACATTGCGAACATTCAAGCTATACAAGACTTTTTTTTACATCTAAGATAAAGGAAATGGAAGGTGAAGACTACTGGTTTTGACTACAATCACTGAAACTCTCTCGAAAGAAGGCGTGAGTGGTACACAATAATATACATATGGAAAATACTTGAAGGCTCTGTCATTAACCTTAGAAATGAAACAGAAACAAACTGGAATGAGAAGAGGCAGATTTTGTACAGTCCCAGCTGCAGTGGGACAAGGGGCCATGAAAATGAGGATGGAAAATACCCTCAGAATACGAGGCCCAAAGCTTTTCAATGTTCTACCAAAAGAAGCGAGGAATCTCCAGCACACCGACCTGAATAACTTCAAGAACCAGCTGGACAGATTCCTGCGCAAAGTCCCTGACCAGCCATGCGTGGCTGGCTACGAGGGCAGGAGGAGATCAGACAGCAATTCTCTCCTTCACCAAATCCCGCAAATGAGGCAGGATGCTGCAGAGGGGTCGACCGTAGGTCGATCCTGAACCATCGTTCAAACTCACCTAAAGTATGCAGTAAGTATTATTAAAAACATTATTAAACCAAGCAAATAAACACAAATACTTACACAAAAAAAACAACAACTAAGTGGTAAGCAATTGCATATTGGCACCATACAAATGATAAATATTTTTGAAGCACCACACATATATATATATATATATATATATATATAACAAATTTGGTGTATTTAAATCATGTTCCTTTCTATTTATTGATTCAATAAATTTACTGTGTGTGTGTGTGTGTGTTGTGTGTGTTGTGTGTGTGTGTGTGTGTGTGTGTGTGTGTCCTTATATTCATCCTTGTGTTATCTATACAACATCCCACTGTTGCCTCATTAAGTGAAGCAATTAATCTGCCAATATACACATTAAACAGCATAGGGGAGAGCAAGGAGCCTTGTCTCACCCAGCAAGAGGAGCCAAAACATTCAGATAGTACATTGCCCCACCTAATGATAAAAGATTGGTGGGAATACCAAAATTTCAATAAATTTAATATGTACATGGGAACCTTCCTATCTTCTAGTTTTTTAAATAAAATATTGTGGTTCACCCTATCATATGCCCTACTTATATCTAGAAAACAGCTATAAATAGTTGAATTACTGTCAATGTATTTAGATATTGTTTCTTTAAGTACATAGGATACACAGGTCAGTTGAATGGGACCTTTTAAAACCAAAATGATTAGCTGTCCATAGGTAATCATTTAATCGGAGTAACAAGAGTTTTTCTAGTAGTTTTGAGAAGCAGGAAGTGACACCAATAGGCCTGTAATTATTGCTGGACAGAATATCTCCACACTTATTTTTGACCAGTGGCAAGATTTTTTTTTTTTTTTTTTAAGGATTCGCCTCTATTTAAAAGGGCATATCTCGGCGGAAAAACAAAGAAAAAGTGAGAGGAAAGACAGGAAAAAGAAAGGGTGGAAGGGACAGTCAAAGTGGAAAAAAACCAAGGATGACAAGGACTGCAGGGTCGAGCCGCATCATCCTTGGGTGCTAGGGCCAGGAGGGTGCACATGAAACCTCCAGAAACAAGCACATACAAATGAGCACAAAGAGCATGAGCTTAAGACCCCCTTGCAGGGAGTGGCAAGATATATACCCTCATGAACTCTGTAAGGATATGTCTATGAGCAATCATGGCTGATAAGAGCAATGATATATGCAGACATACTACGTCATTGGCATATTTAAAGTGCTCATTTGATAAGTCATTATGGTTAGGTTCCAGTTACAGGGAGAATTTATGGTCTGAATCATGCAGTGTTCTAGAACCATGTCTGGACTTTTTATATATATATATATATATATATATATATATATATATATATATATATATAACTGCAATGACCGCAGTATATATATATATATATATATATATATATATATATATCTATATATATATATATATAATACACAGGGTGGGCCGTAAGTTTCCATACATAGGAAAAATAAACATTTTTTTATGGACAACCATTTTTATTTATAATATGCTCTACATGGTTGCCATTGTTTTGAAAACACATTTCAATACGTGTTCCCCACTGTTGATGAACACGCATTAGCACAGTTGACGTTATGCTTGTAATGGCGTTGGTGATACGTTCCTTTAGATGATTTATGTCTCGTATCTTTTCCTGATACACCATGGCCTTCAAGTGTCCCCAAAGATAGAAATCAAGGGGGGTGAGATCTGGGGATGGGAGGCCACTCCACAGGACCACGCCGACCAATCCAAGCATCCGGAAACTGCTGATCCAAATACCGACGCACGTGAAGACCATAATGAGGTGGAGCTCCATCTTGCTGGAAGTAAACTGGGAAGTTACCTTCCTCGTTTAGCAGGAATGGGAAAATCTCTTCTTGCAACATGTTAAGATACCTTTCGGCATTAAGATTTCCACTGACAAAAATTGGTCCAATAATTCTGTCACCCCATATCCCGGCCCACACCATCACTTTACCGGCACCTTGCATCTTCGTCGGACTCAGCCAGTTAGGGTTAGCATTACTCCAATAACGTATGTTTTGCCGATTAACCTCTCCATTGACGTAAAAATTTGCTTCATCAGTAAACAAGATCTTACGTCAAACGCATATTCTTAGGGTATCTGAAACATAAAAACAAATGTTTAATGTTTCCTATGTATGGAAACTTACGGCCCACCCTGTATATATATATATATATGAAAATTATTTCACGAAAATTATTTCCTCAGGAGTGTTCCTGAGGATGTCATTAGACGAAAGCGCTTGAGCACCATTTTGTGTTTCCTTTCCTTCGTGGTTTTATTCATCATATATATATATATATATATATATATATATATATATATATATGTGTGTAATATATGTGTATATATATATGTGTATATATATATATACAAAGGTGGGCAGGACCGAGTTCCAAAAGGACTGAACTCCAGGAACTCGGTCCTTAACACTAGAACAGTGGAAATTTTTGCATACCCATAACAGCGAGGCGGTCAAATAGACCGCCACCTAATATTATTTTAAATTTACGTTTACATTTGTATTTATCGAAGGAAAATTATACTTTTTACAGGTATTTAATTTTATTTGAAGTAAATAAACGGTATTTATTTATAACCATATACGATAAGACCAATTACGCTTATAAATTAATAAAACTTTAGGGTTAACTTCACAAAATAATAATCCTTTTTTCATCTTACTAATAAATCCTAGTTTTTATTTCTGTGCTTTTCTGTTAAAGAACACTTCTTGCAAATGATTTTCTTGATTACGTGGCTTGTGCATGATCCACATACCTTTTTTTTACATTTGTGACAAATTTCACAAGTTTTATTTTGCTTGCACATTCGCACTTGGCATTGTTTTCTTTTCCGGGACAATATCACATCTGTCTCTGCAGTGTCGTCTTCACTGATATCCTGCTCTGCGTCACTCTTTTTAAAACCCTGTTGTAATTGTAATGCTAGCTGCAGAAGAAAGTTGCGACGAGTAATGTTCTTACCAGTAACTTCCCTATAGAGAACAGCTGCATTGATTCCAGCGAGGTCCAACATATTATAGAAAACATGAATGGGCCACCTTCTTGAACCAGCTTTAGTGCTGTATTTGCGAGCCATCTGATCAACTATATCTACTCCATATTTTGTTGAATTGTAGTAAGTCACAGTTTCAGGGGTTCTTTTTGCATTATCTTCAACTTGAACACAGCTATGCACGCTGCTCAGAAGAATCACATTTTTATTTGGTTTGCATTGATAGACAGTTAGCGTTGCTTGGTCATTTTTCAAAACATGAGTGTTGAACCTTTTGTCTCGCAAATTCTTGATGGCAATTGGCACTTCTTTTCGGGCACGATTCATTGTCCCAACAAGGGTAGTATTTTTGTGTTGTAATTTATGACAAAACTCACTGAAGTAAAAAAGTTGTCAGTCGTAATGTTTCTTCCTTTGCCAAGGTATGGTTCGACAAGTTGAAGAACTACATATTCTGAAAGCGGTTGGTTTGATGGGCGCTTTGCATCTTTACCAAGGTATGGGAATCCGTTCAAGAAGTATTTTGACTTGGTATCAGCAGCTATCCAAAATTTTATACCAAATTTGTCTGGCTTAGTGGCAATGTACTGGGTAAAAGGGCACCTTGCTTTAGTGGGGAATAACTGTTCATCAACAGTTATATATTCGCTTGGTCTGTAGCAAGCAATGCAATTTTGGGTGAACCGATTCCAAACTTGAGATGTCAGTGCAAATTTGTCCGTTTTCAGCCTTTCAGATCTGTTAGACTTCATGTCAAAACGGAGGTATCTCATAATTTCTTGAAAGCGATCTCGTGCCATTGTTTCACGAAAGAAAGGAGGTCCCCACTCTTTTGACCAGAGATCATCAGCAGGTTGCCCCTTGGCCAATATTCCTCGAGCAAACATGATGCCAATAGTAGCCATAATTTCTTCCAGTGACACAGTCCATGAAGTAGTTTTCAATCGTCTATGAGCTTCTGCTTGAGTACACTTTTGTATATGTTTCAAAATAAAATCATCAATTAGCAATCTAAAAGCACTCAAAAAATCATTTTCAGCAATTTGTCGTTTGGCATAAACTGTGGGGCCAGGTTCTTCACGTACAATATTCTGTGATCGGGTTTTTCCCTCATTTCTGTTGCCTTGTTCAATAACCTCCCATTCTGTGCCATCCTTCGCCGTTAAAACTGAACCAACTTCAATCAAAGCAGGAGTTTCGCATCGCTTTTTTCTTCCCATAAAGCCTCCCATCTTTCCTGCAAGTAATAAAGCACAATGGTAAGTTGCTATTACAGGCCCGTAGCCAGACCGAATGAGTAGGAGGGGCGGAGAAATTGATAGGGGGGACAATGAAGGAATATATATATATATATATATATATATATATATATATATATATATATAAAGATATATATATGGTTCTAATTCAATTCGGCAAACAGTGGTGAAAAGTGCCGAGTTTTTCCAGGGGGGGGCAGAGATGTTTTACAGGGTGGGCTTTGCCCCCTCTTGCTCCCCCCCCGTGGCTACAGGCCTGTGCTATTATAATATTTATATATATAACCATAATGGTTCTACAATATGACACGAAATCATTGCTAATCATCATCAATAAACTTATGCACGAATCGCCATACTGAAACTGACAAAGATGTAAATATTTATTGTACTCACCCGCAACATGACCAGCATTGAACGTTTTATTAGCTGAATCAGTTTGTGCCTGGTCATCACTTTCTTCATTTGACTCAGATGATGAACTTTCTGCCTGAGGAATATAATCATCTTCATCATCACTGTCCAATGATATATCACTTCCTTCTGAGTTTGATTCTGAAATTGCTTGCAAACATCGAAGAATTTCTTCATTTGAAAGAGAGGGGTTTGCACACATGCTTGCAGCTTGGAAGCGCAACACACACTGAACCGCCGTGTGTTGTTGTCAACAACATACAGCGAGATTGAACATGTTATGACAAGTCTTTACAGCACTCCTGTATTGCTTTTATGAGAAACGGTCAAAGTGACCATTTCGCTGTTATAGTAATATCGCTGAATATCTTGTGAAATAATTAGATATATTGAATCATATTATACCACAAAAAGGTTATTGGCGTAGTGAAGGCATTCATGGAATATGACGGCGAACTAATCCGAATTAAGCAAGATATGCTAATTAAATTTGGAAAAAGCGGTCAAAATGACCGCTTCGCTGTTCTAGTGTTAAAAAGGACCATGAGTGGGAAAGTCGGTCCTTTTCTCAGTGAGGACTGAAATGAGGAGCGACGGTCCATTTTTAAGCAATTCTGGATGGTCCTGCCCAGACGGTCTTTTTTAGTGATTGAAGGACTTGTTCATCAAGTTTAACACGCCTATCCCATCCAGTGCCACCGTGGAGAGGCTCTTCTCTTTGGGGAAGGACGTCCTCAAGCCGAAAAGGTCAGGGCTCAGTGACAGCCATTTTGAAATGCTAGTCTTCTTGAAGGAAAACTCAAGCATTTAACTTAACTTTTTTTCATCATTTATGTATTGTATTAATTATAATTTACGTTAATAAAATTAAAGATTTCCGGTGTCTTTAATTTCATTTTTCATTTTAATCAAATTTTTCACTTATATTATATATAAGGACCAAGGACCGAGTCGTTCCTAGGTCCTATCTTCAGAAAGGACCGGGACTGTCAGTCCTTTTGAGGCCCGGGTGCCCACCTTTGTATATATATATATATATATATATATATATATATGTTATCAAAGTATGTTTCATAAATTAGTATACATATTCAGGGCATCAAAGTGAACAAAAAAGTTTCAATGAACGTAAATCTGCAATTGCTTCATTTCCAAGATACATTGTTTTTTTTAGAAGCGTGTGTATGTGTGTAAAAAATATCTGTCAAGTACGTGAAAGAAGAGTAAACTTTTTGGAGATACAAAATAACATGAACGTTATTTTCATTTTATGACATAAATAATTGTGAATTGTGCAGATAAAATATATTTTAGCTCAAGTAATAATCATAACAGTAGAACTAATTTTCAGTAGTCCGAAAAATGCATGTCTTTTTTGTATGAATAATAAGAAACCTTGAAAAGAAATTTACAATAATAACGTACAATCCTAAGACCCAACCCGAGGGTAAGGCAAGCCAGCCTTGTTCTCAGCCGGTCCCAAGTCCAGATAAATGGGGAGGGTTGGCATCAGGAAAGGCATCCAGCCATAAAAACCTAGCCAAAACCACAATGGTGAGTCTTCAACATGAAAATGCGATGATGGCTAGGGCGTACCCCATAGGCGACGTACAGAGACCTCGCCCGACCTCTGTGGTGAGGCGAGGGCTACCGCACCAAGAACTGGTGCGGCTAACGAAGTGAGCTCGGGTGGACCTGAGAATTGCGACGCTGAATGTTGGAAGCATAACTGGCAGAGGAAGAGAGATTGTGGAGTTGATGAAGAAGAGGAGAGTTGGGGTGGTGTGTGTACAAGAAACACGCTGGAAGGGGAACAAAGCAAGAGAACTCAGTGAGGGATATAAATTGTTCTACAGTGGGGTGTCAGTTGAGGGAAGGAATGGTGTGGGTATTGTATTGGCGAAGGAATTGAAGGATAGCATAGTGGAAGTAAAGCGAAGAGGAGATAGACTGGTGACTTTGAGAATGAATTATGGGGAACATGTACTCAATATAATCAGTGCATACGCACCCCCAAAGTGGATGTCCGGACAACGTTAAGGAAGCATTCTGGAGGTTATTGGAGGAAGAAATGGAGAGTATTGCCGAGGACGAACGAGTGGTGTTGGGTGGGGATATGAATGGACACATTGGTGATCATAACGATGGAGTGGTCAGAGTGCACGGTGGTCATGGCTATGGAGAGGCAAACGTGGACAGTGAGTGTGTGTTGGATATGGCTGTATCGTTTGATCTAGCAATTGTAAATATGTTTTTCAGAAAGAGGGAGAAGCATGTTATTACGTACAAGAGTGGAGGCAGAACATCGCAAATTGATTTCATAATGTATAGGAGGGCGCAATTGGCCGAGGTGAGGGACTGCAAAGTTATTCCAGGAGACCATGTGACGCCACAACACCGGTTGGTAGTCATGGATGTGATGTTGAAAAGAGGAAGAAAGACCCGAGGAACAACAGTGAGGAGAATTAGGTGGTACAAATAGAGAGGAGGGGAAGAAATAGGAATTTAGAGAGAGAGAGAGTGTTGAGTGAAATCCATGTTGATGAACAGAATGTACAGGATTGGTGGGTACATAATGCAAATGTCATGAGAATGGCAGGTAGAGACATTGGGGGAAACATCAAACATCAGGTAAAGTGTGGGAAGATAAGGAAGGATGGTGGTGGAGTGATGAGATCCAAAGAGCACTACGAAGTAAGAGAGAAACTAAGAAGTTATGGGAAGAATCGAGGAGTGAAGAGTGTAAGGTGGTATATAAAGAAGCAAAGAAACAGGCAAAGAGAGCAGTGGCGAGAGCAAAGGTGGAGGCATATTGGCAGATGTATGAGGATTTAGAGGATCGTGAAGGACAAAAGAAGATATACAGATTGGCTAAGAGCTGAAATAGAGCGACAAGAGACTTTACACAGGTAAAACAAATTAAGGGAAGGGAGGGGCGGTGCTGCAAAGAGATGAAGAGATAAAGGATAGATGGAAGGAATATTTTGAGGAATTATTAAATAAAGAAAACCCAAGATCTTTCTATGAGGATGGATTACCAAATGTAGCTATGAAAGAACAAGTGAGGAGGATGGAAGTGAGTCGTGCTCTGAATAGGATGAAAATAACAAAGCGACTGGCCCAGATGAGATACCAGCTGAGGCATGGAAGGCACTGGGAGATGAGGGGGTGGATCTGGTGTGGGATCTAATGCAGAAGTTGTTTGACCAGGAGGTGATTCCGGATGAGTGGCGGACCAGCATCATAGTGCCTATATTCAAAGAGAAGGGAGATGTACAAGATTGCACGAATTATAGAGGGATCAAGCTTCACATACAATGAAGATATGGGAGCGAATAGTGGAGAGTAGGTTGAGAGACGAAGCGGAAGTGTCAGTGGAACAGTTTGGATTTATGCCGGGAAGAAGAATGAACGACAGATGCAGTTTTTGCATTGAAACAGTTGGCAGAGAGGTACAGAGAGGGGCAGAAGGCATTGCACATGGTTTTTATTGACTTGGAGAAGGCATATGATAGGATACCATGGCAGGAAGTTTGGAGATGCTTAAGGGAAAAGATGGTACCAGAGAAGTATGTTAAACTGATCAAGGGGATGTACAGGGGAGTAACAACTAAGGTGAGGAGTAGTGTGGGTGTGTCAGAGAGCTTTGGGGTGGAAGTTGGTCTGCACCAAGGATCAGCTTTGAGCCCCTTCCTTTTCAATGTGGTATTCGATGTGTTGACAGACAGGATTAGAGGGGAGGCGCCGTGGTGCATGATGTATGCAGACGATGTTGTGTTGAGTGGGGAGACAAAAGAGGTGGTGGAGCAGCAGTTGGAAAATTGGAGAGAGGCATTGGAAAGTAGGGGGATGAGAATTAGCCGAAAGAAGACTGAATATATGAGATGTGATGTGCAGCTAACATTCATTCAGAAAAAGAGAAAAAAGACTCACCATCTTCCATCAACCACTGCCAACAAGTCAGAAAAATAGTGAGAGAGAATAGGAAAGGGGTGAAAGACAAAAAGTAGTAAAATAAGAATGCTTACAAACCATGCAACAGACTCTTAACACAAACACTATCATACCATGCAAACTACAAACATGGAAGTAAAGAGAGTGACAGACACGCAAGTAAGGAGAGGATAAGAAAAAAAGTAGAGAGAGTATAACAAAAAGGTGGGTTAGTTAACGCTACGAGCTACATCTAGTTGTGTTAGTCTCAGAGTTAGTCTAGAGTCAGAGAAAGATGCAAGAAGTCTGCCAGTAGAGCATCCCTGCAGAATCCATTGATGATATGAAAGAAGGTTGTGGGAAGAGAGGTGTTTAAGAATCTTCCTATTAAGGACAGATTAAAAAATTTAAGAAAGGCAAGAAATTGGAACAATTGGACAATAGTTGGAGGTTGAGAACAGTCACTCTTCTTTGTGACAGACTGAATGAAAGCAAACTTACAACAGGAAGGAAAAGTACCAAATGAAAGACAAAGATGAAAGAGTGCCTCAGCAGGGTGTCAGCACAATTCTTGAGAACAACAGGAGGGACACCATCAGAACTGTATGCCTTCCTGGAGTTGAGCACATATAAGGCAGAAAAAATATCTTTGGAAGAGATTCTAATTTCAGACATAATTAAGTCAGAGGGAGGAGGAGATGGAGAAACCACCAGAATCATCCAGGAGCGAGTTGGAAGCAAAAGTCTAGGCAGAGTGTTCAGCTTTATCAGAAGAGACAGTAACTGAGCCATCAGAATAGAAAGGAGGAGAGAAAGAAGTAATGAAGTTGTTAGAGAGTTTCTTGGCTAGGTTCCAGAAAGGATTAAAAAAATTAGAATTAGATAGTTTTTCACATTTTTGTCTGAGGAATGAAAATTTGGTGTCAAACAACAGATTTTGCATGTTTCCAGGCAGAAATATAAGCTGAGTGAGAGTCAGGAGTTGAATGGCAATGATACCTTCTGAAACCCTCCTCTCTGTTGTGGATAGTATGAGAGCAAGCAAAGTTAAACCAAGGTTAAATAGTTAAATATAGTAGCAACAGAATATCAAATGTACACCTCCATGCCCAAGAGAATCACCTCTGTGATGCGCTCAGTGCACCCAGAGGGGCCCTGGCCACAGAAGCAGTAATCATTCCATGGTTAATCAAAGTAGTACTGACTAAGGGCTCCCAATCAGCAGCACCATAGTACCAAGGGCACCTCCTCTTGGGAGGATCCAAAGGCCAAACTAGAAAGATAGGACAGGAAACAGATATGATTATTGTTGGAGGGGCCCAATAGAGAATAAAGTTTGACAGAGTAAGATGAAGGATGAGTGCTGAGAAACAAATCCAGAATGTTGGCCCTATCTCCAAGGCAATTGGGGATATGAGTAGGGTGCTGTCAGGTCACTCAGGATAGAGAATTTGTAACCTAGTTCACCAAGGGTGTTAGTGAACAGGGAGGAATGCTAAAGGTGGTGGTAAACATTGAAATCTCCTAAAATGGAGATTTCAGCAAAAAGAGAGTGGGATAAAATGTATTCCATTCTGGAAGTAAGGTAGTCAAAGAATTCTGGATAGTCCATAGAATTAAGAGAAAGGTAGAGAGCATGGATGTATTTAGTTTGAGATTGGTAATTAAGCCATAGCCAGAGGGTGTAGAATTTGGAGGATTCAAGTTTGGGAATATGAGAGCAAATTAGGTCATTACATACATATACGCAACATTCATCTTTGGAGTGAAAATGAGTACAGAGAAAATTAGAGGGTACAGAGAAAAGGTTGCTCTCAGTTGTCTGAGACACCCCAAGTTTCAGTGAGGAAGAGAATGTGAAGTTTAGAGGAGAATAGGTGGTGTTCAACAGACTGAAAATTTGAGGAAAGACCATGAATGTTTGTTTTTATTAAGTCATTAAACAGTAAGGGAGTCGCTCATTTAACCTACCTGGGCCTACCAAACCTTTACTAACCTAACCTAACCTATCTTTTTTCCAACAATAAAAGTTTCTAGATTTTTTTATACACATTTATTAATGTTCTAACACATCAAAAATGTTACCTCACAATAAAAAAAATCAAACAGTACATCTGTGAATTATCACATACTCAATCCCACTTATACCCAGTTGCCTGCACCCACACACATTATATATATATATATATATATATGGAATATCATGCATGAACATGCACATTGTATTGTTGTGGCTAGCACCCTCACTTTCTACTTAAGAGGTGGTGGCTTCAAACCCTTTTGATTCTTTGCTTTATATTCCAGTACTACAATGGGCATGAAGTCAAAGTCCAAACTGTTATAAATAAAAACACTTACAGTGGATTTTCTCACCTTAATACGCGCATTTGTATGTGTGATTTCTATATTTAATGGAGATTATTTTCTAACACAAAACAATTGTATAATCAAGGATGATGAATCAAAGATGTAAAATTAAAACTATGAACAGCTGCAAAGGATATAAATGTGGAGGTCTGTGGCTCAAAGGTGTGCCAAAAATGAAGAGTTGCCAAGTTCCTACAATTTTAAACTGGTGATTAGACAATGGTTAATAGTTTGTCTTTTTTCTTTTTTTTTACCAAGCCCTAAAAAGTACTAGTACGGTAATAATTAAAATTTATACTGTGCATCATGGCATCAGATAAAAGTTGAATGTGAAAAGATTAAGTTGCACTCCTGGTCAATCAATGAAGTCCAGACCATGCTTTTTGGTTGCAATAACCTAGCACAAGAGTCACCAGTAGGTGGACCTCAGTCCAGAATCAGAGTGCCAGGAATAAAGTTATTTAATTTGTATACGGTTTTATAATTTGAGTTAATTCAATTCCCCCCCCCTCACCATATGCAAGATATAAACATCCTTGTAAAGAATGATGAGGTACATCTTCCTATATCTAGGCCTAAAACAAAGACAAAGCACTTGTATAACACCCTCAAATAATGTTTAAAAAATACATTGAAATACAAATTAATTGATAAAATAATGTCAGGGTAGGGGAAGTGCGGGTAGTGGACCTAGGTAGAGATAAAGGAACACTTAAGTGGATCTTGGATAAAATTAATTTGTGACGATCTAATTGTTTCAATTTCCAGCATCTGTAGCTTGGTGGTAACACCTTTTCCCCATAAGCAAAGTGAGATCAGGAGGGTTCAAACCTCAATGATGTTGGTAATAACTCTGATTATTATCAATAATGGAAAACAAAAATTTGCTTGTATTTGCTTTGAAAATCTACAAGAGGAAGTACCATCATAAGGTGTGGGGGGAAGTCTGATTTTCTTACTAAGTTAGCTTAAAGCCTATACCAACTATATCTATACCAGTATCCATTTCACATAGATTTATCATAGGTACTTTTATAGGTCTAGCCCATGTCTACTTATTACAGTTTCAAAAATATGAAAACTTTTAATTGCCTGTTAACAACCGTAACATGTCTAATGTATAAATTAACTGTCTAATTAACATCAAATACCTTGCTTTTCAATGTATTCACAATTACATGAATATCAATTTTAGCTAACTTACTTTTCACTTCCTGTTTTGATTAGGTATTCAAGTAGCACAAGCGCTTTATAAACATGCCTCCAATTTCGGCCATGATCATTTAATCTCTTCCATATCATTTGCATGATCTCTGAAAAGGCAACCACATTGTACGTGAGGTCAGCAATTTCAGACATCAGTGTTGAAGAAGGTCCCCAAGGATCATTGCTAGTCGCTTCACGAACTTTTACCTGAAATGGTTATCAAACTACTGTATGATATTTAGTTAATTACTTATTTTTAAGTAAAAAGCAACTAAATTCTGAAAATTTATGCTAGGTGGTACAGAAACTTTTAGATTACCTTATGGCAAGAAAAAAAAAGAAACTCATGCTTAGTCTAAAATTACTTAATTTAAAGAAAAAACTTCTTGAAGTTTCAGTTGATCTGAATAAAAGAACTGCAATGAAACAGGCCTAATACATCCTATAAAATTAAATATATTATTAATAAATATTAGTTAGCTTGTCAATTTATATTTTTGTACAGGGGCTAAATTTTTTTCATAGACACAACTATGGTCTCTCTCACAATCTAGCAGCCCCAGGTCTATCTACAATACCATGCTAAATAGAACAGCAATTCAAATGGGGTGAGACATTGCTTCAATCAATTAAAATTAGGCAAATTGGTCTAATTTATAAATGCCCATCAATTCTTCAATATAACTTGGGACAAAGACTTGTAACCAAAAGTCTCAAGGTATGGAGACTACAAAGCAGCCTATACAAAATAAGCCTACTAGTAGGGATGCACTGGAACCAACATTTTAAGTTCCAGCAAGAACTGGAACTGACCAGAACTTTAAAAAGAAACCGGACAATTACTCTTTTATAGCTCTTTTGGGCCTAGTTATATTATGTAGGTGTACATTTATTAATGTAGCTGTGGGATAATTTTTAGTGAGTATGGTATATAAGAAGAAGCTGGAAGCCCTGCGCTTTACTTAGTACAGTAATACAGGAATACCTCAAAATTTGTTGTTAATTCGTTCCAGAATAACACGATGAAATACGAAATGACAAAATTCAAGGTAGATTATAACATGTTTCAATGAGAAAACATTTTACTGTATTATGTTATTAAACAGATTAATTAATCAAATTCTACTCATTTTTTGGCAAAATATAATAATATACTATGTTGGTAAACAGTTGAATTTCGTCAATTTCGATCATTTTTTTCACATTTAAAAAAAAATGACAAATCTGCAAATATGGATGATGGATTGCGAAACTATAGGTAGTAAAAGATTGATGACGAATCCTCGAAATGACGAAATTCGAAATGACGAATTTTGGGGTACGTATTCCTGTATAATAAATCAATTTTTTTTTTTTTTTTTTTTTATATCATTTGAAGTTTAAAGTGAATTTTCTATAACATCCTTTTTAAATAATACACATAGAGCTCAATTTTTTATCATCATAATATCATTAGCCACTGACTAATACAGAAGCATTGTGTCCTTTATTTGGAATTTCTTTTCTGTAGAATATCAAGCTGATGAAGTTGCAGAATGCAAATTATGTAAAAAGGGCATAAGGAGAAGTGGAAAAGGTTGTCTTCCTAAAACCTTTAGTACCACACCATTACATAAGCATATGAAAGCAAAACATAAGCTTCAATATAGAGAGAATGAAGAGGTAAGTTAAAAAAATCCAAAGCAGTAGAAAGATGATGCTCAACCACCCCCAAAACAGAGGAAACTGGCTGCAACGAACACCAAATGTCTCTGGAAGAGAGCTTTAATAAAAAAAAGATTTGGGATATTAATGACCAATGAGTCATTGATATTCATCACAAAATTATAAACATGATTGCTGTGGACAATCGGCCTTTTACCATTGTAGAAGATCAAGGCTTCATCGAGTTAATTGTCCACCTTCAGCCAAGATATATGGTACCAACTAGAAGATATTTTGCTGATGTAATGCTTCCTCAAACTTAGGAAGATGTAAAAGGTCAAATTTTGAAGGAGAATTTTGGGAGAACATGGCTACTCCGACAGACTGGTGACAAACTATTATTTCTTCATCACAACCTCCCTTGATTTAACATTGAATAGTTTTTGTATTATTGAAAGTGAAAATGAAAATGAAAATGAAAATGAAAAATGAAAAGAAAAGTTTATTGGCAGACTATAGTCCATATGACAAATATTATTAATACAATGACAGTTCATATACTAAGGATAGAAATATATACAATTGATTAGAAATAATACCGCACTGTCGAAGTTAAGTGGAGCTACAGACACGTTTTTGTACCAAGAAGTCCATAGCTTAGAGCAGTGGTTCCCAACCGGTTTTGGCTTATGGCCCCCCTTAGGAACCTTATTTTTTCCCGTGGCCCCCATAAGCATTATTTTCAGTAGGTAATATGCAGATTTAACTCTATTTAAAAAAATAACATTTTCCTGTGGCCCCCTTCAAATGTGCCATGGCCCCCGGTTGGGAAACACTGGCTTAGAGGATAAATGGCAGGACTCATGGATAGCTTGGATGATCGGGTTGGTTGATTTTTTAATTCTTTGCATTAGACTGTGTTGAGCACATCTTGTTACCTCCGGGAAGCTCGGGACATTGTGGGTAGCAAACATTTGTGAAGCTGAGCATCTCGGGGGTAATTTATGTAAGAGTCTAAAAGACCTGTTGTACAGCAAATTTAGGGTTCTGCCAGAACCTTTTCTATAATTCACCCAGAGTTACTGACTGTATATTAGGGTGGATCACTTTTCACTTTTTTTTAAAAATTATAGCTGGTCAAAGTTTTTCCCATGATTTGGTTCAGTGGAAGTACAGTGACACCATTTTTACCAAAATCGATCAATATTTAGGGGTCGCGCATCGACCTTGAAAATTTCAATTTTGGAAATTTGGCCAAATTGACAATTTTTTACTGAATAAAGATAAATCATCAAATGACCATATTTTCTGAATCCTCTCAGTGAAAGAAATCCTCTCAGATACTTACCAAGTTGATCGGACAAGTGGTTTAGAAGTTACACTTACCTAGAAATAACATTAAAATTTAAAATACCGTATTTGTCCCCCTTTATGGATGTAATCATAGCATCAGTAGCTGGTGCATCCTAAAACCCCAATTACACACACACACGCTATGTCTATGACCAATATTTTTACTAATCACAATTTGCTTTTTACAGATCAACTGTGTCAATTGATTCTTGTTTGATAAGTCTAGACTTTAGTACAATGGATAAACTGTTAACAACCAGGAGTGGGAAGACTCAAAGTTACTTATTCTGGAAAAGAGGAGGGGCCTGTGCCAGGCAACAATGAGTGGGAATGATAAAGTGTTCATTGTCAAGAGAAAACAGCAACTCTCAAGACAACAATCTCGTGATGAGCCAGGCACCTCATAAACGAAATTAGGAACCGAAGCTGAGAGCGACATGAATGTATAGAAAGCAGATCATCGAGCAACCCCGAATCACAGCTAGAACCACCATACCGACAGCTGAGAGAATCAACTGTATCAATCAGCCTTCCTCACCGCATCCTCAATGCACCGGCTGTTATTGAAGTGGCTGATCGCTTGCGGATGTCCAATAATCAGGTGTGTGTGTATCAGTAATGATCTTTCCTTGACAAAGATATAATAGACGTAATGACGGAAAATTTAGTGATTATTTTGTCACATAAAAACCATACGCATCCTTGTCAATTTCCTTTCAATTTCGCACATAGGTGGCAAGTGTCGTGGTGGCAGTCCTACGTTCACAGATCCGCCAGCAGACCTGGACAAATTAAGTATCTCGAAGGACACGTCTCGCCGTGGAAGAGTGGCACATCGTTGTGAAGTGTCGACAGCTGTGCAGAAATCCTTCGTATCTCCGAGGCATGCTGTCGTCTACTGGGACGGCAAAGTAATCAAGGTCAGTTTTGCCCTCACCGTGGATGACAGTGAATTAACATGTTCCAGTGGTGACAGTGAATTAACATGTTCCAGTGACGACAGTGAATTAACATGTTCCAGTGACGACAGTGAATTAACATATTCCAGTGGATGATAATGGATTGGCATGTATGACATATGTTTCAGGACTCTCTTGGATCATTGGAGCACCGCCAGGCGATTCTCATCTCCGGAGCTCCCCAATGCACAGAAGGAAAGTTGTTGGCCATTCCGACTGTACTGGTCTGTCCCAGGCCCAGGTGACCTTTCGTGCTCTCAAAGACTGGGGATGCGAGAACAACGTGATTGGACTGTGCTGCGACACAACTAACTCCAACACGGGGAGGGTGCAGGGTGCGGTGGTCCGGCTGGAGAACATGCTTGGTAAACTGATCTTCCAGCTGGGCTGTCACCATCACGTTATGGAGCTCATTGTGGGGGCAGTGGTCATCACTGTGTTTGGAATAACCACAGCACCAACTGAACCTTTGTTCCAGTATCTGAGGAGAAGGTGAATTTCAAGTCTAAGACACATTTGTTTTCTCCAATGATTTTTTGCCTTCAGAGCAATTGAGATATCAGCATCCTTCTACTAATGATCAGGGCTGTAACTAGGGTTTAGAAATTAGTGAGGTCCAGATTTTTTTCGAGCGCGGCGGGATGAGCAAAATTCAGACCAAAATGACATCTACAAACACAACCCAAGCTATACACAAAACACAAAACGCTCGACGCTCCCTCTTTTCAAAAGAAAAGCGGTAATATGCGTTTCATACACAGAGAACGGTTCAGTCTTTTTTTTTTTAGGAAATAATTACCGAGGTCCGACCTCGTGACCTCATAGGTAGTTACGGCCATGCTAATGATGTTAATAGCAGTCGAAAAGGGAAACTTCAGTCGTTTTCATGCAATATTTTCATAACTCCCCTTTCAGGTGGGACAAGCTCGACCTCTCGACTTATCGCGAGCTGGAGATCGAGCATTTGGCGGAGGTGACATGGCTGATGGAGCTCCGAGATGAGGCAGTCAAGTTCCTCAGCACCGCTTCTGGTCTTGTCAGAGAAGACTACCGAGAAGTGGCGGAGATTACACTCCTGGTACTCGGGGCCCAGCCACATCATGGCACACACTTCATGCGAGGTGGATGGCCAAGGTTGGTATTTTGAATTAGAAGTTAAATATTGTATTGCCTTCTGCAAACAGCCATTTGAAGTCCCTACCAGAAAAAAAGATAAATAATTTACCATTAAACAAACTTATATGGAGTGGTATCGGTATTTATACATCACAGTGTGTATTCGTTTCAGATCATCTACTACACGAAGCTCCTGATGTTCAGCGGTCAGCTGGAGTTCGACGACAAGCTGGTACAGAAACTTCAGAGAGTGGTACTATTCACTGCACTCCTCTACGCACCTGCCTGGCTGGCAGCTCCTGTCGCAGCTGATGCCCCGCTGAATGACCTTGTTGTACCAGCGTCTTCTGCAGTACAGGGCTGTGGATTGCGAGATTGCAGAGGCCTCACTGGCAGTGATCAGGCAGCACTTGTGGTATCTGAGGCCTCAGACCGTCGTTTTCGCCCTCTGCAGTGACAAAGTGGAAGACACTGTGAAGCATGAGATGGCAAAGAAGCTGTGCTGCCTCGCTGTGCCCGAGGACTTCACGTATGACAACGTCTCGGTTGATGACACGACGCGCCTTCCGGACCTGATCGATGAGTCATTGTGGTTCGTGTTCACAGGCCTGCAGGTGTGCGCGTCTACGTGGCTCACTCTGCCAGTGAATAAGTGGGATCAAGATAAGAACTACTGTGATCTGAAGAATGTCATCTCACATCTGAAAGTTACCAACAACATGGCAGAGAGAGGGATAAAACTGATAGAAGATTACGCAAACACTGTCACAAAAGATGAGTCACAGCTGCAGGGTCTTCTTCAGCTCATGGAAAAGAGCCGGAAAGAACTCAGTGACTTCAAGAAGTTGTCACTTGTCAAGATGACGTAGCGCAGAGGGAAAGGGAGTTAGCAGAGAGCATGACTCCAGATTCCTGGGATCTTGGGAGCATTGCTCCAGTAAATTTGACCATGAGAAAAAGTAAATTTGGGTTTGGGTTTTGTTCATCCGCTAGACATTATGCAATTTTTTTGCGTATACATTCTTGTACAAACCAATTTTTTTTAAATTACAAATTTAGTTATTTTAAGTTTAGTTGGTAATTCAATATTTAACAATTATTTTTATTTTTTGTTAAGCTTCAATGTTTTGATAATTAAAATTTTATTAAAACGTACATTTTTTAATATAAAATTATCAGGATTGGACTATGTTCCATTGATCTCGGCCAGGTTTGATAAATTGGCCAGATAATTACTTGTGCGGTTTTAAGTAATCCACCATGACTCTAGAATTGAAAAGTTTAGTTAAGTTTAAACTTACTTACTTTAACTTACCTACTTTTACTTACTCTTCCTTACTTTTACTAAGTTTAAAGCACTTATTTTTGCTTACTTTCATTGTACTATATTTACTTACTTTTACTCACTTTTACCATACTATATTTACTAACTTTTACTTATTTTGTATTTTTTCAGGTAGTCAATAATCAATAATGGATCCTAATATTGATGAAGTTGGAGAGAAAAGTGAGGGTGTTAAAAGGGGTTACTTTTGTGGTCAATGCAAGAACAAATATTCAAAGAAGCAAAACTGGGAGGAACATTTTAATTCCAAAAAAAATATTTGTTACAATACAAGAGGTCCCAGAGTTTGGGCCCACAGCTTAGATATTGCAGTAAAGAAATACCAGGATGAAGTGCAGCAAAGAGATACGGCAAAGCAGTCATTTAGTTTGTTCACAAAATGTGCTAGTGCTAGACCTCAGAAAAATGAACCAACTTCATCAACTGCTAATCTAGAAAATGAAACTTTTTCACTAGATGTTTCACAGACTGAAGAAAGTGCTTCTCCTCCACCTAAGAAACAAAAGGTAAGTGAGGAATCTGCGCATCAGACTAACAAAACTGCTTTAGAGGAATTTGAAAATTCCCAAATCCAGAAGACATTGAATGCAATTTTGCGCCTAACAAAAGAAACTCACCAAGCTGTTGTGGTTAATAAAGAGAAGAGTCAAAATATGCCTTCAAGTTCAAGTGTTGCATCCAAATCTAATAAAGCAAAGAGCAACAAATTTGACATTTCCATAGCCCATTTAAGCAAGTGTAAATCAATACAAGAAATCCTGAACAATGATTTGATCAAATCTACATTCAAATTGGTGGAAAAGAAGGATCTAGGGCATGCTGATGATTCATTTTCAGTACCAAGTGATATAATGGAAAACATTGCAAATAGTGACACTAATATGCCTGATGTAGATATAGCTGTTGAGGATGAAGATGATGATAATCAAGAAGATATTGATGATGCTTCTGATGATAAAATGTTTACATTATATTGCATAGCTTGCACAGACCCCAAAGCATGTGCTTCAGACAAACATTCTAACATAAAAGGTTACTTCAATGTTAAAGATTTAACCTATGTATGCAAACAAGGAGAAAATCAAGAGAGATGGTTTAGAAATCTGAAAACCCACTTGAAGAAACATTTAATTAAACTTCAGCATCATCAAAGAGCTGCTGTTTATGAAGTGATGAAAACATCTTCTCGGAACACTACTAAACGCATAGAAGACTTATGTGGCAACATCTTATACTACATAATGAAAACAAACACTGCATGGGCTCTATATCCAGTACTTCTAGCTGTATTACATAGGTCAGGTTGTGAGGTTGGAAATTTGAATCATAGCACACATGCGTGCGAGACAATTTGTGAGCTATTAGATAATCAACTTAAAGAACAAACTGTAAAGTGGTTCTTAGAACAAACTTCAGTAACAATAACAGCTGACATTGGAACAATTTTGGGATTAAGCATGCTAGTTGTATTAGTTATGAGTGAAGAAGATAAGACTGTAAAACTTGCTGGGATAAATTTAGTACGCAGCAAATCAGGAGTTTATTTGGCCAATGAAATTTTTGATGTGTTGAAGTCTCCTAATCACTTGAAACTATCTGAAGAAGCAATTAAATCCAAGGTATCTGGAATGGTTGGAGATGGGGCTTTTTGTAAGGACAACGAGCCATTTAAAAACGAAATGAAATGAAAAGTTGTTTGGAGAAAATTTCAAATTTCGATGGGACTTAATGCATCTTGTGAACAGAGCCCACATTGATGCATTGAAGAAAATTTGTAAACTAAGTGAGCTTTTAGACTTTATTCAGAATCACACTTCAAATCTGAGATCAGGCCTTGACTATACCAATATGGTTCTTGACAATACCATTGGTTTTAAGACCAAAACTCAAATCTGATACTCGCATGGTTAATTACGAATTTGATCAATTTGACAGATTTGTGGAAAATTGTGTTTTTTTTGATCATCCACAAGAGAAAGAAATTAGTGCCAAGTTCTATGTATTGATTTCCTATGTAACAAAGATTATGTTGCAAGTAGCTCAAAAAACCACAGTTAGTGCAGAATTTGTAGAAAATATATTTTATAAAGAAGGAGGGAAAACTGTTATGTTAAGAGTGATGGAAACAATTTCCAAATTAGCTAATGGAGGAAATGCAAATGATGTAGTTTCTGAATTTAAGCACGATACCACAGGGCAGCAAAAGGAACTAACAGCTGAGGATTACATCCTAAATAAAGTTTACAAATACATCAAGAAACGTTCTGATTACTACCAGGTTGCTGAAGTTGCTAGACCATCCAGAACCAGATCTGAAAGTAGTTTTATAAAAGACTCAGTGATAAATTGGCTGACAGAATATATAGAACAGCTGTGGAAAGGAATCACAGAGAGATTAAAGCATTTTGATAAAGATGGATCAACTGCCTGGAGTGAAGCACCAGCTGAAGGGACATTCTCCATTCTTGGTTACATTGTTGAACACAAAGGATCCATTAAGCCATCTCATTTGACTAAGCTGTGCAGAATTGTGAAGGAGGGTCCAGCTCCAGGCACTAGATCTGCTGTAATGATCACACAGAAAGCCATTGATCAGTGGCCAAGCATACATGGCGGTAAATTCACAACAAATGCCTACATGCAAGGTCTAACATCGTCCACTGTTGCTGCTGCAATGAATAAATAAACTTAAGGCGAGTTATAAACTGTACATTATTGTATTATTATGTTTAGCTAAAACAATTTGTAATTGGTATGTCGTCAATTCAAGAGTTTACTATCATTAACCTATCTAGTGGTGTAAGGGGAAAAAAAGTAAATTCAGAGCTGTGCTCCAGTAAATTTTTTCAAATCTGGAGTCATGGCAGAGAGAGTACATGGCGCACGCCTTAAGATGACATGTGTTCTAACCACGATTCATACAGTTTTTGAACCTAGTTAGGGCACCGGAGTAAGTGCCTTTAGTGATATCGGTAAACCATTTTAATACAAAATACATTTGATCTTTCCTTATTCGTTTTATCTTATCCTAAAAAGCAGACAATGGCAGACAGCATATGGAGGTACGGGGACAAATACGGTATTTTAAATTTTAATGCTATCTCAAGGTGAGTATAACTTCTAAACCACTTGTCCTATCAACTTGGTAAGTATCTGAGAGGATTTCTTTCACTGAGAGGATTCAGAAAATATGGTCATTTGATGATTTATCTTTATTCAGTAAAAAATTGTCAATTTGGCCAAATTTCCAAAATTGAAATTTTCAAGGTCGATGCGCGACCCCTAAACATTGAGCAATTTTGGTAAAAATGGTGTCAGTGTACTTCCACTGAACCAAATCATGGGAAAAACTTTGACCAGCTATAATTTTTTTTAAAAAGTGAAAAGTGATCCACCCTACTGTATATATTACTGCAGAAAGTATGAAAGAGTGTCTTTAGCTTCACTTGTACAGAAACGAAAGTTCCTTATGGTTATATTCACTTTAGCACACAGGCTTCGAGATTGTTTTCTTATATCCGAGTCATCACTCAAGGAGCTGGTAATAGTTTGACCCAAATACTTAAACTCTTGTACTTCCTCAATTACTTCACCATTCATTTTAAACCTTATATCAGCTGGCTGATTACAGCTTTTAGGATGAAATTGCATAACCTTAGTTTTTGTAACATTAAAAAGGATATCATGTTTCTGTGAATACACTTTGCAGACATTTAGTAGCCGATCCAGACCTTTAACAGAGGGACTTATTAACACTGTGGAGGGTGAACCCTTTCCCCTTTTAGTTCTCAGCCCTTTCCCCCCGGCCTTGATTATTATTATTTATATATTAAATTTCTTTGATTTTTGAATGAAATATTTGTTATAGAAAGGATTTTAATGGTTCTCTCTCTCTTTCCAGCAAACAAATAATGAATAAGAATAATAACTGTTATAAGAAATTAGAAAGATAGTAGTAAACTATTAAGTATTAAGATAATAAATAATAAACATTAAGTACTAAAGTATTAATATTAGCAAACAAATAAATAAAGAAATAGTTATAAGATATGTTAATGTTAATATTTTAATGAATGAAAAGACTAAACAATAAATTATATAAAGAAATGTTAAACTTGTAAACAAGGAATGAGGAATAAAACAGTTTTATTAAATTAGTATGGGAAAAAGAGTGAGAGTTGGACAGTCGCTTGTAAAACCCTGTTAGTAAATGAATAATAAAGTACTGAGTTGTTAAGTATTAACAAACAAACAAACAAATGAAAAGAAGAATAAACAAATTTAGTAAAAGAGATGCTTCTGAGGTTTAAAAGTGTCGGCGTGTGTGTCAAAACTCGAGTTTTGAGAAGTGGGCGGAACCAATTGGCGCATGTGTGGAAATATAAATAATTAAAAATATAGTTTAAGAGGGTAATTTGACAAGAGAAAATAAAGAACATAACAGAGGAAACTAAAGTCAGGCTGGATTTGTCTGAGGCTGAAGACCGTTATTGGACCAAGGGAACTTTAAGTTCTGTTAGGAAGGGGATGCCGGAGATAGGGAACCACTAATAGAAGGAAGCTATTCTGGCAAGTAAGAGACTGTTGGTGGCAGGAGCCAGCAGTCGTGGAATCGGGGGTCTGGGCAGTGAGCCTGGATCCAACAACCCTTCAAGGTAAGCAGCCTGGTTTCGTGGGGGTCTTAAACAAAAGAAAAATTCTTATTCGTGGTGCCGTTAGGTTAATCCGAATCCCACCACATAAAATAAGTGGCGCCCGAACAGGGACTTCCACTCAGAAAAGTGGGTTGTTTCCTGGTTGGGTTGTATAGAAGAAGAGTGAAAGAGTAGTTGTAGGTTGGGTGTAGTAGTAATAGAGTAGAAGTGAAGTAGGGTAGCATCTTTAGAGATGCCTACCAAGGAGGAGTTAGAAAGGAGGTTGAGGGAGATAGAGGAGGCATTAGAGGTAGAAAAGGCTAGGAACCATCAGTTAGAGTTACAGAAGGCAGAATTAGAGAATGTTTTGGGGAAATTGCAGAGTAGATTAGAGGAACAGAGTAAAGAATTAGTAGTTTGTCATCAAGAGATGGAAGAAAGAATGATTGAGAGTAAGAAAGAATGATTGAGAGTAAGAAAGAGATGGATGATGGGTTAAAGGCAATGGTTAAGAGAATGAGTGAGTTGGAGGGCAAGCTTGATGGGAAAGTGAAAAAGGAAGGAGAAGGGAGTGAAAGCGTGAGTGAGGGGAAAGAAGAAAGACCTTACAAGGTGATGGTGCATTCCACCCCTAAGGAGGGTAAGAAGAAGCTTGAGGGTGAGGATCAGAGGGAGAAAGGTAAGAGGATGGAAGGGCAGGCTAAGAGGGGCAAGGCAGGAATGAAGGGGGCTCGGAGGGCATCTGGTAAGAGGGCTTCTCGGAAGGTTCAACGCTGCGTTAGTGCAGATGACTCCCTCTATTCCAGCATTGAGGACAGTATGTATGAGAGTGAGACTGAAACTGAGAGTGATACGAGTGAGGGTGTAAGAGTGCATAAGGGAATCTTAATTAGGGAGATTCCAAAGGTTGCAAAATTTAATGTTTATAGTGGGAGAGATGTACAAGAGTTTTTGAAAGAGTATGAACGTTATTGTAAGAGCAAGTATCCAGACGCTCCTGAGTATTGGGTGAAAGAGATGGGTGACTGTTTGGAAGGTAGGTTGCTAGAGTTTTACAATGTTGTTGTAAATTCAGGAGTGCCTGTGAAGTATGAGGTGTTAAGGGAGAGATTGGTGGAGCAAGTGTTAAGAATAAGAGGGGGTGTGAAATATCGAAAGAAGGATGATTTTGAGAGAGCAAGGATGCAGAAGGGGGAGAGTATTGATTTGTATGCATATAGACTTGAAACTTTGGCGAGAAAGAAATTTGGAGATGATGGGATAGATGAGAATAAAAGGTTGGTAAGAAAGTTGATTGAGACAGTACCTGAGAGTGTGAGAGAGTTTTTGAATGTTAAGAGGAAAGAGTGTGTAAGAGTGAGAGGGACACGTTTGAAGTGGCATGAAATCTTGGAATTGTTAGAGGACCGAGTGTATGAGTGTGTGATTGGGCGTAATAGGGAAGCAGATGTGCGAATGGGGACAGCGATGAGGGAGGAACAAGTACCTGTGTTTCCTAGTTATGCGGACGCATTAAGAAATACTAGGCCAGGTCACCCTCCAGTTAGCCAAGCATCCATGGCCCAAAACCCAATGGAAATGCTGGCTAACTTTGTGAACGAATTCACAAGGGTGTATGGAGGGTCGGCCATGCAACAACCAGGGCCTCCTCCCACATCGGGTCCCAGAATGAATGGTCCGATGCTGGGGCAAACGTATAGAAGGCAAGGGCTTCAAGGCCAGTCAACAATGAATGAGCAAAGAGGGCCAGTGAATGGAGGGAATATGGGGAATGTGAGAGGGTGTGCATATTGCGGTAGAGGGGGACATAGTATAGAGACCTGTAGAAGAAGAGTGGGTGCGTGTTTTGCATGTGGGCAGATGGGACACATGGCGTATGAATGCAGAACACCTGGGTATGAATGTAGGGCATGTGGGAACTTTGGGCATATTGCCCGGTTCTGTCAAGCCCAACAGCAGGGTGCTCCGGCACCGGCGGGAGGGAGTCCTGTCTCTCATGCAGGAAATCGGCCAGTGTCAGCCATGCCAGCTCCTCAACCTCAGAGGCAGGGCCCTCAAGGGGGTGCTGTCACTGGAAATGGCGAGGCTGGTCCCAGTACGGGAAACGCATAGGGCAGGGGCCTCTCATTGGGGTTGGGGTCCCTGCTTCTCTGAATGATGAATGTGTATTTGAGGCATTAGCAGGATGGTGTCAAGTGAATAAGGAAGTGAGCGAGTGAGAAAAAGGCAGTGTATGGTTATTCCTGTTGAATGGGGAGGGAGTGTATGGAAGGCATTAGTGGATACAGGATGTTCACCTAATTTAATAAGTAAGCAAGGAATTGGATGTTTGTGTAAAGAGAATGAATTAGGAAGAGTGAATTGGGGAGTAACTGGGGAAATTAAAGGGGTTGGGAACATCCCAGTACGAGTGTTGGGAGAGGTGCAGATTAAAGTGAAAGTGATGGGGTGTGAAATGGAAGAATGTGTGCTTTATGTGGTTGATAAGGAGAGTGAAAAGTATGACATGATTCTGGGGTATGAGTTTTTGAAAAAGAATCGATTGGTGATCCATCCTGCTAGACGTATGATTGAGTGGAAAAATGAGTTGGGTAAGTGTGAATTCTATGTGGGGAGAAGTGAATCGGATTGGATGAGGGTAATAAAAGGGTATGAGGTGAGAGCATCTGAGAGTGTAAATCTGGAAAAGGGAACCCCAGCATTGGTGCATGTTGAGTGGCCAGTGAGTGATAATAGAAGAAAAAGGCAGGGAAGCATGATTTTTGTGAATGGTATGGATGCATCCTATAAAGTGAAAAGAGTTGGGCATGTGTATGATGGTATAATTGATGAGAGTAACCCATGGATTTGTGTGCAAGCTAGGCAAGATGGGGGTGCATGGCGAAAGAGAATAAATGAGGGGGATGTGATAGGGAGAGCATATACAGTGATTGAGGAAGTATGTGAGGAGGGAGAAAATGGAATACAAACGGATGAACGAGGGCAAGAATGTGGGGAGGAATGGACGACTGAACAAATCAGAAAGGAGGTGATTGTTGGTGAACAGTTGAGTGAGAGTGAGCGAATGCAGGTGTGGCAGTTGGCAGGGGAGAAAAGGAGCGTATTGGCCCGAGGAGATGATGACCTCCGTTTAACAAAACTACCTCCCTTCAGGATCCAGTTAACGGATGAGACTCCGATCTACCAAAGGCCAAGACGGTTCTCCCCACCAGTAATGAATGAGATAGAAGAGCAGTGTGAGGAATTAGAGAGAATGGGAGTGATTGAACAGAGCACAAGTCCGTGGAATAGTAGAATAGTGCCTGTGCGGAAACCTGATGGAAGGATTCGCTTGTGTGTGGACTATCGAATGGTGAATGAAAGGACAGTGAAAGACAGGTTTCCGATGTGCTTGATAAACGAAAGTGTATACTCTTTGCATGGAAAGAGGGTGTTTAGTAAATTGGACCTATTGAGGGGATATTACCAGATGCCGGTTGAGCCAGAGTCTCATCCCATAACTGCTTTCTCCACAGCCAGGAATCATTATATGTTCCGTGCTCTCTCGTTCGGACTTACAGCTGCACCTGCTGCATTTCAGAGAGCAATGAA